>QEPC01000754.1:1615178-1734509 GCA_003113815.1 Sphenodon punctatus
CTGCTGGGAGAGGGAGCCTTCTGAAACGCCTGCTGTTCAGGAACAGTGACTAGCTCAGAAGGTGTTGGGAAGGGGGGAGAGCAATGAGTTTTGTTACTTGCTGCGCCCGCCTCACCGCAAGCCCCATTGGCTCCATGCAGCCTAGCCCGTGGCCAATCGCAGACTGTGAAGTCAGTGGTCTGAGGACAAAAAGGGATGGTGATTGGGCAGGCTGGTTGCTACTCCAAGCCTCTCCACCCCTGGTGCCTGGAAGTCTGCTCCTCAGCTGACTCCCCCTCCCTGTAACGTTTTATCTTCCAGTGACACGTTTTTGCCACCCAAACTCATCAGAACGTGATCTGAACTGACCAAACTGTTCGGTCGTTTCGGAGTTCGGAATCAGGTTTGGTTCAGTGGGTTTGGGTTCAGTTATCCGAACAGGCCGAGTTTGGGCCGAACTCCGAACTTCCGAACCGCTTTCGCCCATCCCTAGTGCTAATTTCCCTCCGTACTCGTCCGTGAACTGCGCTCCTCTTCTGTCCCCTCTTGCCCTCCCACACCTCCCCTGCTCCCCTAACCGTCTTCATCCCCTCTCCCTAGCTGCTCCCCATGCCTGGAACTCCCTCCCTTCCCACATCCGCCTCACCCCCCCTCCCTTTGTACCTTCAAATCCCTCCTCAAGACCCACCTCTTCCGCTCTGCTCTCCCCAACTCCTCACTCCCCTCTCCTAACTCCTGCTGATACCTACCATCCAGTACAATCTGTTACCTGAGATCTGTGTACTCATATCCTCACACGGACCAGCCAGCCATCATTCGTGATGTAACCAAGCCAAGCACATGCACCTGGGACCTCGCATCTGTGAATGTTACACCCCTTGTCTCTCTCTCTCTCTTCCCCTTCCTTAGTCCCTGTCTCTCTTCCCCCTCCCCCCATCTCTTAGACTGTAAGTCCTAGGGCAGGGACTGTGTCTATTCCATTACTTTGTAAAGTACCAGGTACATTGCTGGTGCTATATAAATGCTTGCTAATAATAACAACAACAATAATAATAATTAATAATGTCTTTGCAGGATCTAGGGTTTTTGTCACAGTTCTTTTACATTTGTTTCTGGCAATGAATACGCTTTAATTAATGATCCTTTGCTTTCCACCCCACTCCGCCTTTAAAAAAACAGCTTCTAGTAAGGTAGCGTGTTTTGTTCACATTCAGTGGGGCTTGTGGACTATAAAATATTAATATCTTGAAATGTTACTGAATGCTTGAATTAACTGATGCAACAAATAAAGATGTTTTTGGATAATTAAATGGGTAGTTTTGTATTAAATGCAATATTAAAGACCATAACATAAGAAATGCTAGACCAGTGGTCCATCGAGCCCAGCATCCTGTCTCCGACAGTGGCCATCTTGGTCATGTGGGAGAAGAACCCAACAGGTCACAATGCATTCCCTGTCGTTCACTCCCGGCTCCCGACAGTCAGAGATTACATCCCCCAAACCTACTTGTCTAGTAGCCATTAATGGACCTACCCTCCAAGAATTTATCCAATCCTTTTTAAAACCCAGCTCTACTACTGCCCTTGACCACACCATCTGGCAACAAATTCCATAAGTTAATTGTGTACTGAGTGAAAAAATACTTTTTCTTTGTTTTAAATCTGCTGCCAGTTTCATGGGGTGTCCCCTACTTCTAGTACTATTTGAGAGGATAAAAACTGCTCCCTATTTACTCATTCCACACCAGTTTTATTCTCTATCCCTTTCTGAATGCTTCCTAACATTCTGTTTGCTTTTTTGTTGGCTGCCGCACATTGACCTGAGGATTTCAATGTATTGTCCACATTGACTCTCAAGATCCTTCTCCTGAGTGGTTACTCTTAATTTAGAATCCAGCATTGTGTACGAATAGTTGGATTATTTTTCCTTATGTGCATCACTTTGCACTTGTGAACATTAAATTTCATCTGCCATTTAGATGCCCAGTCACCCAGTCTTACAAGTTCCTTTTGCAATTTTTCACAGTGTACTCAGGTTCTTTTAACTACCTTGAATAACTATGGGTGTAAACAAACAAGACAATAGCCCACTGCAGTCCAGGTTCAGTCCTGGCAACCCCCACTCACGTCTAATGGGTCCAGGGTAATAAGCGAGCAGCCCTTGTGTGTATTTCATGTGCTTGCGGGCAGCCCCCGCTTGCAGCGTGAGTGAGAGTGGGGAGAGGGGCAGGAATTGGTCACTCTTTGGACGCTTTAGGATTTCCACCCACGACTCTATAGTGCTGGCAGATCTGTACCCAGGGCTGGCCCAAGGCATGTGCCACCAGTGCCCAGGCACATGGCCCCGCGTGGGGAGGGGCCCCGCGCCTCCGCGGGCTAGAGACTGACAGATGCTGCCGGTTTTTGTTTTTTTCCCCACCGGGCGTCTTCGAGTCAGTCCTCATGGGTAGGGGGCATAAACTTCCTGGGAATCCCTGGCCAGTTATAGGCTGCAGAGCTGAGCTGACAGTCAAGTTGCAGGTAAGTAACCAGCCGTCCCTCATCCCCTGAAAATCTCCCCCCCCAATTCTAGCGAGTGCCGACCGGCCTTTGGGGCCCCGCAGCAAGGCTTGGCACATGGCCCCTGAAACCCTTGGGCTGGCCCTGTCTGTACCCATGGAGGCACTGTACACAACCTAATTGAAGGCATGCGGACCTGTGGTTCCACATTTGCCCTCAGGGCAGGCTCCCTATGCTCTGAGACTCTACCATGAGTGGGGGCTGCATTTCGGGGGTGGCCACGTTGTGGGTAGGGTCAAAAACCTAATAAATGAGCAGGTGGACACCCACCTGGTGTGGGCTACTGTCTTGGCTGTTAACACCTTTTGTGTCATCTGCAAATTTGATCATCTCACCCTTTACCAACATTAATATATTCAACAACACTGGTCCCACCACAGATCTCTGGGGCACTCCACTATTTACTTCTCTCCATTGTGAAAATTGGCCATTTAGTCTTACCCTTCGTTTCCTGTATTTTAACCAGTTACCGATCCTTCATAGGGCACTGCCTCCTATCTCATGACTCTTTAATTTCCTCACGAGTCTCTCATGAGGGACGTTATCAAATGGCTTTCTGAAAATCCAAATACGCTATATTAACTGCTTCACTCTTATCCATATGCTTATTTACAGCCTAAAAAAATTCCAATGGATTAGTGAGGCACGACTTCCCTTTGTTAAATCGAGGATGACTCGTCCCAGTTATGTCATATTTATTAATACACCCAGGATTCTGTTTTTAACAACTGCTTCCATCAGTTTGCCTAGCACATATGTAAGGCTCACTGGTCTGCAGTCCTTTATTAATATTGGTGTTACATTCGCTAACCACCTATCAGGTACAGAGCCACGATTTGCAATTGTGCAAGTTTTACTGCCTCCGCTGGTAACATGTAAACTGTCCCTTCTTTTTATTCTTATTCTGTTCAATATAAGTGAATGTTTCAGATAATTTGGAATAATTTAAATTTGTCTGTTCTGCACTGATTCCCAGCGGAGCGCTCTCAGTTTATTTCTTATCCTCTATATTAGGATACTTAAATTCCCCTGAATGAATGGCATTCTTTGGAAATGTCTCAGCCCAAACCATGCACTCCTCAGCACTTGTTGGCTTTCTCCTGGATTCTAGTTTACAAACCGCATTACCTCATTTTTAGTTTTTGGTGTCAGCAGCCAGGTTTCGTTTTGCTTAAGGTGGAGTCCATTCCATTGTTATAGGCTCCCCCCTTCCCCAGAAGGTTCCCCAGTTCCTTCTCCCTGCACCATCATCTCACCCACGCATTGAGAATCTGGGCTGCTCAGCCTATCTCTGGGGTCCTGCGTGTGGAACTGGGAGCATTTCTGAGAATGCTACCCTGCAGGTTCTGGACTTCAATCTCCTCCCAAGAAGCCTAAATGTAGCCTCCAGAACCTCCCTCCTACATCTTCCTATGTCATTGGTACCCACATATACCATGACAACCAGCTCCTCCCCAGTACACTCTATAGTACTCTCAAGGTGACATGTAAGGTTTACTACCTTTCTCCCAGGCAATTTACCATGCAGTCTTCACAGCCACCAGCAACCCAGCTATCTACATTCTTAATAATCGAATCCCCAACTACCATGGTTATCCTATTCCTACCCTCATGGGCACACATCCCTGGAAAGCATCCTCAGTACAAGAGGATGTAAAGAAACAGTAGACAATGACTCAGGCTGTGGTTTAAGGGGATGGAATTTCATTGTGGTCAACAAAGTACCTGCTTGCTGCTCTCTAAGGGTGTGTTTATAAACAAGACAAATAGCCCACTGGAGTCCATGGAGCCCCCATTCATGTTTTAGCGTGTGGAGCTAAGAAACGGGCAGCCCCCCCTGCCCGCATTTCACGTGCTGGTGGTAGCTAGGGCTGTAGCGGAATATCGCAGCGGTAGCTATTTCCGGCGGAAACAGTGTTTCCGCAATTAGTGGAATGGCATGGCAGAGGCTTTCATTCCGCGGTTCCGCTTATTTAATTCCGCAACTTAGTGGAATCGTGGAAACATGACATTTTTGCTATTTCCGCAATTTCGCCAGCGCCAAAAAATCGCGGAATAGTGGTTTTCCGCGATTTTTCCGCAATTCCGCGATTTGCAGAATTCCGGCGGAATTAGCGGAATATCCGCAGAAATGTCGCGGTGTGGCGTGGGCAATTCCGAAATAGCGGAACGGAATCGCGGCGCGGTAAAAGCTGCTGCCGCATCAGCCCTAGTGGTAGCTGCCAATGGTGGCACCACTCAGTGCTTTCCCTCTCCCCAGCCCTGGCTCTGTTGGAAAGGTGTGGTGGTGTCACAGACAGAGAAGCCTTATTCCCATCTCTCTCCTCTTGCAGCCACTTCACAACTAATTGTTCTCTAGAAGCCACGATAGGCACAACGACTCTATGGTGCTGGCAGACCGGAATATGGGCGAGGCTGTGAGCGAACCGAATCAAAGGGAAGCGGATGCATGGGCTTGCATTAGCATGCACTGGCCCGTGCTGACACTGTGAGGGCTGTAGGCAAACACCTAATACACAGGCAGGCGAACATTCACCTGGTGGGTGCTAATACAGGCTGCCATCTTGTTTTTCACCCTAAATCAGCATTTTCACATTGTACAAAAGCACTTTGTGTTTCTATTTGAGCTACTAACAGGTCTTAGTACTCAGGAGTCACTCTCAGTCAGTTGTTCAGTGAAATCATTGTTCTGCTGCTTAGCAACAGGTAATGAGCAGAACTTCCTGAGACTGGGTCAGCCAGCACTGTCTATCACTGCACAGTATGCAAGCAGGTGCACTTCCATAGGTAACACAAGGGCCTAGATAAGATGTTTTCTGGGGAGCACATGCTGTAGAGAGGCTACATGAGCCACTGGGGAGTCTATTTAGTGTATTTTGACTTTGAAATGTTTCTCAAAGCCATAGCCAGCCAATGAGAGGCTTCATCGCTTGTCTTGTGTTACCCTCGCTGTGGATAGTTCAATTGTGCCCCTTCAAAGTGGAGCCTGAGATAATGTTCAATTTGTGTAATCTGAAGGGGGATGGGTGTGCAAAGTAGATGAAGCCATTGTAGAGAAACTTTGGGCTATCCTTCCCTGGTGATATTTTTTAAAAATAATTTTAAAAAATCTATTGTCATGTTGTAGTTTCTTTGATTTTAGAGCAAACAATATGTGGCAAGACTCCAGGTGGATCTTGGCCTGGAGTCTGAGAAGATTCCCTGCATATAAGAGGACTCTCAGTTTGCACAGATCCAAACTATCCCTTCCTCCTGACACTAGTGTATAAGCAGTGTTAAAAAGGAAGAGGCATGGAGCTATCACCGGGGTCTCTCCCAAGTCCTGGCTTCAGTATCAGTCCCTCTTGAGTTAGTTCACTGAGAGACTCTAGTGCGCTGTACCGTTAAAGAAACAGGACTCCTCCCTGCTGCCTCCCAGTCCTTGAAGGAGGTAGGAGCTTGGACTAATGCAACACATATACAAATCCCTCCAGCTTTTGTTTCTGTGTGATCACAATGTTTCTACTGTGATGCTGGCTGGGGTGGGGATTTGGAAGGGTTGGCAGCAAGTCCGTTAACTGGTTAGCAGATTTGTAAAAAAAAAAAATCCTAAACAAAATACAGGGTTTTTTATTAATTAAAAATGGCTCTTTAGTACATGCAAAAAAATTTAAATCCAAATGTAAACTTTCTGCAACTTTTCAATCATGTTTATAACCCACATTTTGACCTTGCTAAATGGAGAGTTATCTTCCTTAATAATTTTGATAAAGCAGGCAAAAAAAGTTCTGGAAAATAATTTCTAAGATCAATCAATATATTCATTTTTTAATTACATCTAATGTTCAGGAAAATACAATTGTTTTTTTAGTCTAGAGCTGTCAAATGTTGATATTAAGCTTAATAAAATGTTCAAAGCAGGATGTAGAAAATGAATGAACATCTTGAAGTTTAATATCACTGACAAAGTAGATCTTGGTTTCAACAAAGTTCATCATAAAAACAATTATCAGAGGGGTGATATTTTATCCTTGGGTGCACATGGAACTCTCACTGTAGAAACTGGGAGCCATATAAATATATCAAGCTGGAGAATTTGGCTTAAGCCTGCAAAATGAAATGTGGGAGCTGACATGTATGTTTTATGTTTCATAAGTTATGAAACATAAACATGTTCCAATTCATACAATGACAATGTATGTGAAACACTAACATATTAAAAAGTTATCACTATAAAATCATCTTTTAAAAAGTCAGTGCCAAAAACATAAAAAAATGCCATTTCAGTAACATCATAGACGGTGCTTAAGTGCAGAGGTTTGCAAAAGCTTTTTCTGGTTTGAACACAGGAAACACTGGAACGCAAAAAGGCAGAAGTGGCCAAGCAATGACAAATATAACAAAGAGCTGGTCTTTTTCACTTGCACTTAACTGACACTATAAAGTTCATTGAAAAAGACATTAAAGACAATGAGGTCCTGATGCTAACTGATATTTCTCGCTAATGTGCAAACGATAGGCCTGATCCTGCAAATACTGCTTGTTTTAGGCCTTGATCCTGCATGTTGCTGAGCATTTTGGCCCCCATCCAGAAAAGTGCTTAACGTGCTTAACTGTACTTAACGTGCTTAAATACATGCTTTAAGTGATTTGCTGCATTGGGGCCAGACTGTTCATCTTTCTCGGATCAAGCTGGTTTAGTTCCAGAGACTGCAGTAGGAGTGCTCTGTGGAAAGCGTTATGCCTGGCAGTGTTCGCAAAGTTGGCTGGGGCAAGTGTGGTTGATGTTATTTACAGAATACATTTAAAGTGCCTCAGATTTCAAACCTACATGTTTTAAAATCCCTCTCAGTTTAATAACTTGGAATGGTGAAATGTTTCCTGAAAAGTGTATATAAATACTAATTTAATACCACAAGAAGTTACCTAGCTCTGGATAAATCTAATAAAACTAGACCACTACTAAATTAGAAACAAAAACGGAGTTTGCTTTTTCTTGAAAGCAGCTGTATTTCTTTGTTCGGTTTGGGATTATTATTTTTTTGTCTCAAATCCCTCCTATTGCCATTTTCAAGAAAGCAAACTCAGGTGTATTATAGTCTTGCTGATACAATTGGTCAAATTCTAAGATGGCCTTAAGTATTTTGCAACAAAATTAAATCTTCAGCTCATCTTTTCTCACAAGGTTTATGTCCATCTTGTTTTATTCTGCATCTTCACTCTTCTCAGAACCACCTCCAGTTGAATTGTCTACCTCATATTTTCTCTCGCAGGACTCTTCAGAGGATCTCCCCCCACAGTCATACGGTTTACTTGTAGATCCCGGATGTGTTCGAATTCGAGCTCCTGGCTGGTATAACTGCATGGCTGGACGATCCTGTGCAGAAGAAGGTACATAAGGCAAAGGTTTTGAGGAAGATATTAAAGTGACTGACTTGAGTATATGGAGGATGGGAATTTTGTGACAAATCACTTCAAATTTAATAATAGCTGGGGGAAAGCCAAACTGTAAGGAAAACAGGCCTTCCCCTTATTAGCTGTCTTTTATAACACTATTCTTGGGAGCCAAACATCTTGAGCAAAATAAAATAGTTGTGAAGTTTAGCAGGAATATTACAACTTTCATGTAAACTGGGAGAAAAGTTGTGGTCAAAAGTTGTTTTTTTTAAAAAAAAAAAGATCTCTAAGATAGGATGGAGAAGACAATAGCTGTTGTCACACACGTGGTTCCATAGACAGATGTCCAATTATACATTTTAATAAAATAATGACTAGGAGAAATACTGAAAAAAAACAGAGCATGATCATGCTAGAGTAATTGCCTATACAAGAGTCCAATAAATAAGTCTCGCTTGCTTCTTAGATATTAATGTATGAGCAGATCAACCCGTGAACCATAAGTAAAAATGGAAACATTTCAGAACAGTCCTATCTACGCCCCCACCCCCAACCCTAACCCCAACCCCACTTTACCTATGTGCATTTCCTCTGTGTAAGTGGAAGAGATTTCACCCAACAGGAATAAGTAAATAAAATAAATACAAAGTAAAACTGGTTGAGCTGTATATCAACTGGAAGGAGAAGCAGCCATTTGATAAGAAAAGGCATACCTCCTCCCTACAAGTAATATTGCTGACAGCTCTTGGGTATATTTTTTAAAAGTATTTTCCTTAAGCATTCTACATGATAGCGGACAATGACACTGGGTTTTAACAGAAGTGATGGCAGAACGTTGCTGTCACAACCTGACCCGGGTCAGGAACCTACCAGCAACACGGTCCCGACTGAGTCTGTCTGATTAACAAATGTGATGGCGACTGGCTGGACAGTCCTGTCCCCACCCTCAGGCATGACGGACAGGCATGACAGCCAATAATGGCTGCCATGGTGGCCCTGATCTGAGCTGGGTCACAGTGGACCATAAGAAACATTTAGCTCGCTGTGGCAGGATCGGGCGGGCGGACAGTAGCCTGGACTGTGACCCTGGAGGTCTCCACTGACACACCCGAGAGCAAACCTGGGTTAACATCTGGCAGGGTGCCAAAATACATGCCAGTGGTCCACGGGCCACCATCACGTTTCTTAACACCCACTGTTTCAAAGCATTTTTCACACAACATGATGCCATTTAAAGTGTCATATGTTTTTATATTTTTCAACAGAAGAATCATAACAATTCCACTGACATGTAATGTCAGTAAAGGCTGTCACTCCCACTACTGTGTTTAAGTGCTTCAGAATAGATGGTCAGATTATAATATTGCACACACAGCAAGTGACTATGCAAACGTCACTCATTTTAAAAAGATAGGTGGTTAAATCGCTATGTATGGGGCTTTGAACATATTCTTTAGTATGACTTTAATCTATGTTTGCACTGAGGAAACTGCAATATATATTGTACTGGACATGCCTTATCTAGAGTAGCTCTAGAAAAAAAATCAATGGACAAAAATATTGTAATTAAACGATAATGACATCTTTGGCATCTGCTTAACGCAGTTAGAGTGAGCACAACCTTATACAGCTGGAAAAGGGATATGCTTGCTCATCCCAACCCTAATGACAGCACAGTTCCCTTGGGGGACATACTGGGTGTTTTTACACACACATTTCTCCTGCATGTTTGCTGTTACAGCCTGAACTTTCTATGTGTCTAAATCACTCACCCAGATCTTAAACATCTGGATCTTTGAACTTCTGCATAGCACTTCTCCGAGAACTTTTGTGTGTAAAAAGTTCTCCTTTTAAACTGCTTTGCTCCAGGCAGCTGTGGTCACTTGGTTTCCATGGCAGCCCCTCATGTCTATGTGTCTAAATCACTCACCCAGATCTTAAACATCCGGCTCTTTGAACTTCTGCATAGAACTTCTCCCAGAACATTTGTGTGTAAAAAGTTCTCCTTTTAAACTGCTTTGCTCCAGGCAGCTGTGGTCACTTGGTTTCCATGGCAGCCCCTCATGTCTACAGCTGTGGCTGTTTTAGGCTGCTTCAGGGCAGTGTTTGTGTGAAGAATGCATCCAGGAACTGCAGGGCAGTGTGTATGTGTGAAAAATGAATCCGGAACTTACTTGTGGACTTGTAAACCCAGAAGATTGAAAGACCAGCACTTTTAGGTGTGTGTAAAAATTCCCAATGTCATAGGGACTTTGCCGCCACCTGCTTTGTCTACCCCTTCCAGAGGCAGATTCTAAATAACATGCTGTTGTGTTGACTGACTTGCATGAAAAATCTCTGCAGGATAAGAAAGGGAGGCGACAAAGACACCCCCTAGATTCACTATGGCATGCTCCCTCAAACCACAAAGACCCAACCACACAGAAAAAGGGTTTCCTGCAGCTTTTAAAGAGAGGCTCCATTTCTACATCTTTCTCCCCTTCAGGAAATCTGCTCAGTTCTGCCTGGCCTTCATTCATTCCTTTCACTTGGCACTTCCCATTGGAAGCAAGTTGCCTGACAGTAAAGGGAGGGAGTGAGAACCATGAGGTCTGCTCCCGATTTTGCTGCCTCACATCTGGAAATTTCCTAAAAGTGCTGGTATCTAGGGTTAATTTCAGACGTGCTGGGGCTTTCGGCCTGCCACACTGAACCCTGTACCAGGATCCATCTCGATTCCCGGTCCGTGATCAAGACCGGCCGTCCTTTGCAGCCTGATCTCTGAGGGGGATCAGGGAGGGGTGGGGCTGAGCGGGGAGGGGGCGGGGCTGTGCGGCGCGATGTGTGGCGCTCAGCCCCGCCCCCCCCCGTGCTCCCTCGGCCGCCTGCCCACGGAGAGACAGGCGGGCGTAGCGGCCAATGAGGCTGCTGTGCCCGACCCCGTCCTGTGGTAGGGGCCTGATTCCAGGACGGGGCTGGCAAGCGGATGTGCATCGCGGCCATTGCCAGCCCTGTCCTGGATCGTGGCCAACCTAACCACAGTTCTGGAGGCCAGCCTCACCTCCAGAACTGTGGTTCGCTTTGAACCCCGCCAGGAATTCACTGTGATGAACATCTGGCGGGGCTCAAACAGATGTTCATGGGATCATGGCCACCACCCTGAATCCACTGTGATTCAGGGTGGTTGACTGTGAGCCCGTAACATCTGAAATTACCCTAGGTGATGTATTTATTTATTTATTTATTTTCACTCTGTTAAAAAAAAAAATAGCTCTCTCTCAGTCTCTACTTCATCTTGTCAGTTCCCTTTTAAAATCACTAGTGCTACAGTTCTCAGGTGGCATTTTACATTGCTAAAACACTCAAACATGACAGGCTTCCAAGAATAATGTTTTATGGAAGTCACAAAGTATTCCAAAAATGTTAAAATATACATGAGCACAGAAGACAAATCCTATCATCTAAAATTGGTTTAACTTTTTCTTTAAAAAAATAAAATAACGGAGAGTCTGGGTTTTACTGAAAATCAAAGATTTGCTTTTTGTTTAATTTAAAAAAACAAACAAACAACCCAAACCGTTGTTATGCTGAGATGTCAGAAGTAAAACCCATGACCTTGAAGTATATTTTACTAATGAAAGATTATCCTAAATGAATAAAAGAACCTTATTTCTTATGCGCTCCTTTTTGGATGCCATGTCATCACACTTGTCCTCTTTACCCAGTTTGTCTACTGCCTCCACAGTGAAGCTGTAGCTGTGGTTCCCTTTCTTCCCTCTGTCTTGGCTGTATCCTTTCCCCCATTTCAGCTCTTCTTCATTCCTTCTCACAAACTTGTCGAACTCATAGTGAGTTCTATGCTTCCTGCTGTCATCCAACCGATACCTTTGCCTTTCAGGTTCTTTTTCGCGAAATCGCCTCTCCGAATCTCTTTGCTCTTTGTCACTATCATTTTGTGACCTGCAGGGGTTTGAACGAAGTTAGATTGGAAACTCGGTTAATTAAAATTCTGCTGACAGAATTTGATGCAAAACCTACGGAAGTCAATAGAAAGACTCCCACTGCCTTAAAGAGTCTTTGGGATCAGGCTATGTAGATTTTTAATTTGAAAAGTGAGACACTGCAAAAAAAAATGTGTAAAATGATTTAATTTAATTTGTTTCTTTATATAAAATTTTATATCCTGCCTCTCCCACCCAAGGTGGCTCGAAGCGTCTAACAATAAAAAATATTCAATACAAAAAGTAAAACACAATAATAAAAATCAAATATTAACAATAAAATGGGGAAGTTAAAGAAAATTCATTTAAAATCCCTATAACCCAATCCCTCATCTCCCTCCCAGTCGTCAAAAAGAGGAGAGGTCTGACGCCACCCGAGTCTCTGCTTTGCTACAAACTTGTAACATACTGCATACAGAAATATTTGGGAGGTGGGAGAAAATTTCACGAGGTGGCGGCTGTTGGGCCTTTCTCCCCTGCCCCGCAAAGTTTTGGTGGCCCCCTTGTGGTGGCGCTGCAGTGCCCAGCTGCAGTAGAGGCCACAGCACCGGCAAGGAAGAAGGTGGGGCTGCAGGCAGAAGAAGAAACACTTAGGCAAAGAAAAAAACTGCAAGGACATTTCTTTTGTTGGTACAGTCCCGCTTTTGCGGGATTTTGTGGCTTTTTTCTTTGCTTTAGTATTTATATGCAGTGTATGGTACATTCAACTCTCTCTTGTACATTCAGCTTTTAAAGAGCAGGGAAAAGATCTGCTATCAAAGCTTTACACTGGCTTGAATGCGCTAACATACTCTAAATGTGGTGTTTGGGGCCCAGTCCTGCAGCAATTCAAAGCACACTGGTTCAGAGGTTGAAATCCCGATTCCATTTAAGTCAGTGATTTTACTTTCATTGGCTGCAGTCCCAAGTGGGATCTGTGTGGGTCCCGTACATCACAATGTGCTGTCAACGGACATGCGTGTGATTTGCGCGCACGTGGGCGAGAGAGTTGCGCATGGCATGCACAGGGCATGGAATCAGCCCCGCCGATTTGAACAGAGCCAGGATTTCACCCATTGATTGTAAAGGCAACAAGGAGCCATTATGATCATCAAGTGCAACCTCCTGTACAACACAAGCTGCAAAATTTCACCCAGCAATTCCTGCATCTGGCCAATAGCTTCTGACTAAGCATATCTTGTAGAGAGAAATCCAGTCTTGATTTCAAGACTGCAGGAGATGGAAATCTAAAAATCGGCCATGTTTTTAGGTAGAAAGTTCCAACCTTGCTGTTAAACATCTGCATCTTTTTCTAGCTTGAACTTGTCTAGTTTCGCCTTCTAACCACTGAATCTTCAATTTCTTAGACAAGTTGCCCAACTCCACGCCTGTTTCTTCTGTGCTGCTGCTGAAGAGGCTGGCACAGCGAGAGTTTAGTGGTATGTCACGGATCCACTGACCAAGCCTCACAGTGGCAGCTATTCGGGATGGGCATTACAGATTTGGATTAATCCACACCAATCCGTAATACACGCTGCCAGTTGCCAGTCTGGAGTTGCGGATCCAGGTTTTCCCCCACCCCATCCCCGGGGACTCTGGAATGGTACTTACCGCCCTCGGAGAGCTTGACTGAAGCACTGCTGCTGCTGTGGGGGCTCCAACAGCTCCCTCTCCATGGCCTGCTCCCTGCTCTGGATCGCGCATGTGCAAAATGGTCACCAGGGCAGTTTTGCACATGCACAAAATGAGAGTTGCCCTTACCCAAAATTGCAGCAACGTTATTTTGGCCATTGCCTGTTGCTTAAGGGCAGCAGCCATCTTGTGCATGCGTAAAACAGCCATGGTGGCCATTTTGGACATACGTGATCCAAAGCAGGGAGCAGGCTGCAGCAAGGGAGCTGCTGGAGCCCCCACAGCAGCAGCGGTGCTTCAATCAAGCCCTCCAAGGCCGGTAAGTACCACTCCGGAGCCCCAGGGGAGGTCGGACCCACTGCTCCGGGGACTGGTTTCCCATTGTTTTTAATGGGAACAATTTCCCATTGGCTTCAGTGGGATCCGAATCTGTAATTAATCAACAAATTACAGATCCGAATCCACAATGAATCCAAATCCATAGTTTAATCCGAATGCCCCTCCTTAGTAGCTACAGAAGAGCAAGAGTACAAGGTCCTGCAGCTTTGGCCATGACCAACAAACCACTTATTTTGAGGTGTTCTCACTGAAACTCCAACAGGCTACTCCGGAGTAAGTGGTTTGTGCATCATGGATGGAAGGTGCAGTAGCAGCCAGGGAGGAGTTCTGTGACTTTTGCATAAATTAGAAACAAACCTCACTAAGAGGAGTCATGGCCTATTTCCCTCCCCCCTTTTCCTTCTCTCTTTACCTCCTGCGGGCCTCTCTCGAGGCGCATGTCTGTCCACGGAAAGGTGTGAAGCCTATTCGGATGGTCTGCCCTCGGAGGCTGATGGAACCGGAACGGTTTCGGATTGCTCTGGGTGAGTTACCCTCTGACCTTGATGACCGACTAATTGATGACCTCATTGTGTTACGGAATACCTTGTTGGCAGAGGCCATCGATTGGACGGCTCCTAGGCATCTGCTACCCAGGCAGCAACTCCACAGGCTTCCTTGGTTTCCTGAGGAACTGCGAGTGCTGAAGTGAGATGGGTGGCGGTTGGAGCGATGGTGGTGCTGTGTGTGTGCTGAAACTAACAGATTACGTCATAGAGCCAGTTTACGAGCCTATGCCGTGGCTATGCAGGCAGCAAAAAAGGAGCTTTTGCTGCCCTCATAGCACCCGCAAAATCCTGTCCAGCGGAGCTTTCCCGGGTGGTGAGGGGGCTGGGCAGTCCGGCCTCCCTCCACCTGGGAGCGGAGTCATCAATGGCACGCTGTGACATGGTTGTGGATTATTTTGTGGATAAAATCGCTTGCATTCACCAGAATTTCGACACCACACTTATTACACTAGGAGAACCGGAGGTTATGGCAGCCCCACCTTGTCCGATTTTATGGGATCAATTTCAGACATCAGACACCGAGTAAACACTGAGACTGCAGGGCCTGGGTCAGCTGAAAATGAGAAGTACAGTTGGGTGCCATCAGCATATTTATGACACCGCACGCCGAACCTCCTAATCACTTTGTCAAGTGGCTGCATATGCACGTTGAACAGGAGAGGGGACAAAACAGAACCCTGTGGGACTCCACATGAGAGGTCTCAATGTGATGAAAAATAATCACCGAGCACCACTCCGGCCAGAAAGGAACAGAACCATTCCAAGATGGTCCTGCCCACCCCTGCAAAGTTCCGCAGGCGCGTCACCAATGTCTCATGATCAACAGTATCAAACGCAGCTGACAGATATAACAAAATCAACAGGTTCGAATGACCTCAATCCCATTCCCGGAAAAGATCATCAACTAAAGCCACAAGTGCAGTCTCCGTGCCATACCCCGGACAAAATCCAGACTGAGAGGGATCAAGAAAACTGACATGGTCAAGGTGCCCCTGCAGCTGTCGGGCCACTAGCCATTCAATAACCTTCCCTAAAAAGGTTAGAGACAGCCGATAACTGACGAGGGAGTCAACATCAAGCGACGGTTTCTTGAGCAGAGGCCACACAACTGCCTCCTTGAGACAGGCCAGCACTCTGCCCTCCCGAAGGGAGGCGATGACCACCCCAGCCAACAACGGCCCCATTGTCTCCCGGAAGGCCTTAACCAACCAGGACGGGCATGGATCCAGTTCACAAGAGGTGGCCCTAACAGCCCCAGGACATCCACCGTATCAGCAGTTGTCACCAACTGAAATTGATCCCATAAAACTGAATAAGGCGGGGCTGCCATAACCTCCCGTTCTCCTAGTGTAATAAGTGCGGTGTCGAAATTCTGGTGAATGCAAGCGATTTTATCCACAAAATAATCCACAAACATGTCACAGGGTGCCATTGATGACTCCACTCCCAGGTGGATGGAGGCTGGACTGACCAGCCCCCTCACCACCCAGAAAAGCTACGGATTGGGGGTGGAGGTGGGCAGTGGTACTGGCGGGCTGGCCAACACTCCAGAACATCTGGTGGGGGTTCAAGGCCAGGACCTGACACAGAGGTGGGGACAGCTTTACCAGAATACTCAAGTGGAGTCTAGGTGTAGCAAAAATTAACCTATCAAAGGGTGATTTCAGGCCAGACAGGGTGGCATTCACCCCGTCCCGGAATCACCCAAATGATTCCCCACCGGGATCACTCCGGCATGGCCAACAGACGTGCCGGGTGATCCCAGCGGGGAATCGGGGAGGGGGAGGGGCCACGCAGCGCAACGTGCAGNATTATTATTATTATTATTATTATTAAACATTTCTGCTCAAACTTTTAAAAGCCACCATGAGCTGCTCCCACTGCTGAGAGAACTGAAGAAGGGGCTTGGGGAAACTTGTGGTATGTTTTGGTTTTGGGCTATTTTAAAAAAAGATTTATTTTTAAAAAAAAAATTTAAAAAAAATTTGTCACGCTTTTTACAAATAAAAAAATCTGAGCTTTTTTTTACTGCTGCCCACAGACTCTCCCTAACCGATCACATGGGCCTCCTTGCTTACACATTCGAGATCACAAGGGAGTTGTCCTTAATTTTAAAAGTTTCCCCTGTGTAAACAGTTCCTTTCATGTTGACAGACGGATCCTTTTTTAAAAAATGTGGGACATGAAACTGGAGTCAGCTTCCTTCAGGAGTGGGGAACCTCAGGCCTGGGGGGGTGGGGGTCAAATCCAGCCCACAGCTAGCTTGTACTCTGTGCCTTTGTGGCTGCTAGCTCTGGTTCCCCCCAAGCACTGAAAGAGTGCTCAGGGGAAGGGAGCAGAGCGGAAGGCATGCAGATAGAGAGAGGAGCTGGATCCATAATCTGGACCCTCCTCTTCCTACCTCCCCCATTTGAGCACCCCTGCGCGCCCCCCCCCCAATCCCTATTTGGTCTGTGGAACTTGTGCGGATGTTCTAAACAACTCAGAGGCGGGGAAAACATGCCACCGACACGTCTTCCTTGCGTAGCCTGGGTTCCACGGGCCTTAGGTGCTGGGGGAAATTGATCCAACTTCCCCTTCACCTGGTCTGTTTCTCCCGGCCTGTTAAACCTTGCGGGCTGTGTTCCCTGCTTCCCCCCCTTGAGAGCAGACAAGCGGGAAACCCCATCTGCGGGGGGTTCTCTCTCCACTGAGTCTGCTGGTGGCAGGAGGAACCGTGCCGGCAGCAGCTCCATGAAGAACTGCGAGGTTGCTGTCAGTCCTGTGGGTCTGCTTTCACATCTGGCACCACATCTGGGTTTCCGTCTTTGGGAGTTGGCGCATGTTGCTAGCCCCCCCAGCTACGTCGCGGATAACGTGCCGATCTGGCTGTAGCCTGGGGTTGGTGCCCACAGACCGAGATTTCAAGGTAATTAAGCCTTGGATTGCTTTCACTCCTGAATCAGCCCCATGTTTAGGACAATGACAGCAAAGCTGTTCTGGAGTAGGAAGAGCCGGATGGATTCCTGACAATCCAGGAGCCGCTCATCCGAGTCTCTCTGGAGGCGGAGCAGGGGGAAAGTGCGCTCTGGAGAGTTGCGCGGCACCGACTCACGGCCCCTCGCGGTGTGTTGCCGAGAAATCTGGCATGCGCCGTGTTGGGCAAGTTAAAAAGTGCATGGCGATGGGTATCGTATGAACTGGGGCAGCTGCTCGCGCCAGCAGACAGGTCCCCCGCTTGTAGGCATCGTGCGAGTCGCAGGAGCTGGCCGGAGGAGCCCGGTTTGACACTGACCTGTCCCAGGTGTAAGCGCTGGCAAAGGCCGGCCTGGCACGCTTCCCTCTTTCCCCCCCCCCATGGTCCGTGGCATGGGGAGTGTGAGGCGGTGGCTGCGGTAGCTACGCTGGGAGTTGCCCGTTAGACTCCCTCGCCACGCGCTCCACCCGAGTGGCTGCTCCACAGCTGGGCTGCTCAGGGACCATGGATTCTCCCCCACCAACACCTTGCTCACTTTAAAAACACCTCTACTTTGGTTTTAGACCCACAGGGAGCGGCCATGGTGAATGGTAGCATTAAAACAGAGGTAAATCCGTGCACTCCGCTCCTCCGCTGTCCCCTCTCACCTTCCCACACCTCCCCTTCCCCCCTAAGCGCCTTCGTCCCTTCTCCCTCGCTGCCCCCCACGCCTGGAACTCCCTCCCTGCCCACATCCGCCCTGCCCCCTCCCTTCGTACCTTCAGATCCCTCCTCAAGACCCACCTCTTCCGCTCTGCCCTTCCTAACTTCTCGCTCCCCTCTCCCAACTCCTGCTGATCCCCTCCATCCTGTACAACCTGTTACCTGAGCTCTGTGTACTCGTATCCTCACCACACGGACCAGCCAGCCATCATTCTCGATGTAGCCAAGCGTGTGCACCTGGGACCTCGCATCCTCGTGAATGTTACACTCCTTGTCTCTCCCTCTGTTCCCCTTCCTTCGTCTCCCCTCCTCCCCATCTCTCAGATTGTAAGCCCTAGGACAGGGACCGTGTCTAGTCCGTGGCACTTTGTAAAGTGCCAGGTACGTTGCTGGCGCTATATAAATGCTTGCTAATAATAATTAGCTAATAATAATAAATCAAAGTAACTACTTTGGTTTAATTAAATCGAAGTAACCCCCCCCCCCCTTTCAGTAGGCATTCGGACAAACAGTGTAAACTGGCATAGTACCGCGTCAATCCCTGGCCCCTGCAGCTGAGACATAGGGTGATTTCAGACGAGACAGGGTGGCATTCACCCCGTCCCGGAATCACCCAAATGATTCCCTGCCGGGATCACTCCGGCACGGCCAACAGACGTGCCGGGTGATCCCAGCGGGGAATCTCATTCACCACACGATTGGCGCCGGCCCCGCTGGTCCAGCCAATCGCGTGGTGAATGAGATTCCCGGGGGGGATTGAGCATGGTTAACATCTTGGGGGGAACTTCCAGTTCCCCAACAGATGTTATAAGGGCATTCCCCACCACAGGGAATTGACTGTGGTTGAGCGTGATCTCGTAACGTCTGAAAATACCCAAAGGTGTCTCATAGTTAACCAGGGATGACAAACATTCACTGTGATGCAATGCACCACAGAGGTAAGTCAGTCATTCCTGCAGCTGTATTTCAAACATGAAAATGAGAGGCAGAAAGATAACATGATTTGACCAAAGTGACAGAATGAAATTCACCCCTCTGCAGAGGGCCAGCATACAATGCATGCATTATTGACGGCCTCAGAGTTGGAGGTCTGATTTGGCACAACTGAAATCAGTGAGAATTTTGCTACAGGGCTCAGTGGTGGCAGGAGCAAGGGTCTGGAATCTCAAAAGATAAAATATGACTTACTTATCCTTGAAGTCTTTTAATGAACTTTCCAATGGCTTGGATTTCATACTTCCATGTCCAGGGGATTTCTCCCATTTGCCTTCTTCTATATCAGCATCTTCTTTTTCCTTGTGCTTTTCACTGGCCTGTTCATCTCCCTTTTCAGGCTTTTTAAGAAGCTAAGAAATAATTTGTGTGCATAGCTATCAGATGATGAAATACTTACACAGCCTCATGATTGTAACTTATTACTGAAAAATACTGACATACACCAAGTAAAGCAGCAAATCCAAATCCTGTTTCATCCAGTTTTTATGTTAATGGTTTGAGACTATTTGGCAACACTCCACAGGCACAATTTAAGTCACTACAATGGGTGATCAGTGTTCGATGCAGGTCATGCAGCGTCACTCTCCAAAATATGGCTCTATACAAAAAATACTGGAGTATAACTGGATCAGATGATGCTTGAAGACCCTTCCAACACTAAGGGTGAAGCCACATTAGACAGAGTGGGGAGGCTACCGCGCCTTGGGTAGCCTTACCCCAGTCTGGGCAGCCAGGCCACACAATGCAGGGCATCATGTGACTGGTACTCACCAGATGTTCCCCTGCCCTGGGGTGGGGATGGGGCAGCTGGTTGCTACATGATGCATCCTTGGAAAAATTCCAATGACGTGTTGCGGAGCAGTCTTGTAAGCCTGCACAAGGCGGGGCAACTTGTGTGTCTAGGCTGTGCTTGCTCTGCTATGTGGGGAGCACCGTTGTGGGGCCTTGAGCAGCAGGCGCTGACACCCATCATGTGTAGCCACATCCTGGCCAGGGGTGGGATCTCAGTTGGGCTGGGGGAGGGAGGCAGGGCAGGGGTGGGTGCCTGCTTGTGTGGCTGGCGCCCCAGCTGTAGTGGCAGCTCCAGCAGTAGCCAGCCAGGCTTCCCCAAGACCATCTCCCCTCCCCTGGGCTGGCCCCGCAGTGTGGTGGTGGTGACTGCCTGCCATGAGGCTGCACCCTAAGATTCGATGTTACCTACTCCCCTCCCCTTGTGCATTAGGATATGAAAGTTCTTTATTTGGAAAGAATTTAAATCAGGTTTCTATGTTTCAGGGGTAGGAGGACATGACCGGCTTTGCTTTATCTTAATTCCCTTCCTTTTCATTTAAAAACAGTTCCCACATTTCCACCTTACAGAAATAACCTCAAAAATGTGAACAGAATGTAAACCATGAACTGAACTAACTACGCCTGCTGAAACCTGCCTTAACCCTCCATAAAGGATGTAAACTGCCAATTTGCCATCTCAATCAAGGCCTTGTGAACTGACTCTGTGGCCATGGAACTGTCTCCTATCCCTGTGTGCATGTCCTCATCTCTGCCTCCTTACTCTGAGCTCAGTCTTTCCATGAAGGAGGGTAGGAACTGGGTTCACAGGGCAGATCCAAGAACTGGAAATAAAAAGGAAAGGGGCCAAATAAAAACTAGCCATTGGCCACTTTTGGCCCCTGGGCCTGAAGTTCCCCACCCCGTGATACATATTTGATAAAAAGCCTTGACTAGTAGAACTCTAACATAGGGGCAAGTAGGGGCCTATGACCGAGGATGGGTCACCCTCTGGGGCCAATCCCCTGGGGCTCAGGGTGGGTTGGTTTCTCCGGGAGCAGGAGTCTACGGGCAAGGGATGCCTAATGACCCACAGCCTGGAAAGGGAGCTGGTGGATTATGTGGTCTATTATGTAGACTGTTTTAAGTACTGTACATGGAAAATAAAAGCACAATGGTGTTGAAGACCTGAGGGTTTTCACTTCTAGATTTATACCTGAGAAGTCTGGCACCCGCCAGTGTTAGTATCCAACAAATCTTACAAGAATGAAGGAAGAGAGTACAAGAACAGAATCAGAAAACAGTATTTCAGAATAAAGGTTAAAATATCCACAGTGAGTCAATGATCCAGCTGGCCATGGCTCCTTAAAACGCCTTTTTAACTGGGGACCCAAGTTAGGTTTTTCATTACCTTGCTTGAATCAACTTGTACAATTTGCAGTTTGGAGGAAACTACTTCTCATTTTTGGTCAAAATTACCTTGATCCTTATTTCTTTTTCAGCGATTTTCTTTTGCTTTTCTGCTTCTTTTCTTTTACGTCTTTCTTCTTCCCTGCGTTTTCTTTTCTCTTCCTCTCTCAGACGCTTCTTTTCTAATTCTCTCCTCCTCCGTTCTTCCCTTTTTTCTTCTCGTATTCTCTGAAAAGTTTGAATACTGTTTATGTAAAACTGTACAAATAAAAACATACTTGAAACATAAAAGTTGAGCTTCAGTTCAAAAGTCCAAACCTACCTGCTTTTCTAATTTTCTATTTTTAATATATTCCAAAAGAGGTGTTGTTCTTCTAGCTAAAACACAAAAAATTGTGATGTAGTGTTCAACTCCTAAAATAAGTACTTGTCTCTTTAGCATAAGTACTTGCCCTTTCCTTAAGCTTTAACCAGATAACTAGAAGAGAATGAAGTGACAGATAATACTGTTTACTTAATGAATGGACATGTACATTAAAAGAGTTCCTATAACTCTATTACAGAAAATGCTTCTGTCTCCTCATCATAAAGAAGACTGAAAGTAACAAAATGAAACATTTTTCTATGAGTATTCGGTGTTTAAATCATAACCATATGCCTTCACCTACTGGGAAATCATTTTCTTTGGTTTATAAAAGGAAAGAAAATAGGTTGCAAACCTTAAAGTACTCATAATTCCCACTAAAGTCAACAAGACTTACAAACTCCCATGTGGTTTCACAATTGCAGACATCTAAATTTTAACGTTTATCACTTGCTATTGATGGGTCTGTGGTGTTTACATTTTAAACTGGTGGGAAGCCCAAATTAAAACACAACATCCAAACAATCACAATTTTTGACATAAATCCGGATGCAGATTTCTAACTTGTATGACAGCTTGAATTTTAACCTCCAAATTTGAAAATTTGATCATTTATATATTGCTTCAATTTGCATTTGGTTTTTGTGTCACTACAATTGTGAGCGATTATAATGAAGGCTGAAGACCCTTTCTTGTTGGTCTTAAATGTACATGAACAGAATTACAATGAAGGAGAATACTTAGGGCTAAACTCTGCTCCTAAACGAACACAAGAGGCTCCCAAAGAAGTCAATGAAATACAACATAAAAGGGAAAGAGTTTTTTCCTCAAAGTACACACTATTATTTTGAAGCAACAATATAATGTGGTAAAAGAAAAAGAAAAGCAAATTTTTCTTTGAAGTTATGTGTAGTTTACCTGACCTGCCAAATTTAAGACAAGATGGCATAAACTTGGTCTAAATTCATGCTCTGCCAATATCTGCAGTAAGGCATCTATCTCATTTGTAAATTATAAAAGCAAATTCATTGAGAGGCACTTCTGAAAATATACATGAACTTTTAAATGGAAAAACAGTAAAAAATGAAGGGATAAATATCTATGCAAGCAACAACTTTTATATTGTTTGTTTAAAATTTCCTTTAGAAACACACGAAAATCTGCTTTAAGAAAAAAAATTAAATTCTGTACTAGGTTTTTGACAAACTGGAAGTAATTGGATAGAGTATCTGTGCAGAGGCATCAAACATATTGATCTGAAATGGAAAAACAGTAAAAAATGAAGGGATAAATCTCTATGCAAGCAACAGCTTTTATATTGTTTGTTTAAAATTTCCTTTAGAAACACAACAAAATCTACTTTAACAAAAAAAAAATTGAATTCTGTTCTAGGTTTTTGACAAATTGGAAGTAATCGGATAGCGTATCTGTGCAGAGGCATCAAACATGCTGATTTGAGTTAAAAACAAAATTAGAAGCATGCTGGAACACTTTGAGAATCTAAGACCTAACTCTAGCCTCTGATATATGGGCACTTCTTTCTATTAACTTCAAAGGGACTTTCAGCCTCACAACGGGGCCCTCTCACAATTCAACTACAAGTATTGCTGACTAAATGAATCTATTTGTAGTTTCAGCACTGATATAACATGATAGTAATTTCTAAAACAAATATTTTATTAAAAAATTAAAAAATAAAGCAAAAGAAATATTTGAAAACTTTGGCTCTGATCCTTTAATTGTTCCACTGGTGCAAAGTCCTAATCACTTTAATAGGTTTCTCCTGGCTACAGCCGAAACGAGTAGAAAATTTATTATCTGTGGTTAATATCTGCCATTCTGGACAGTTTGGTGGTTATCTGGCCATTCATGGGTGATTAATGTAGCGATACAAACTGAATAACTGGATAATAGAAAAAGAGTTAACCACATGAGCACTATCATATTATCGTGTTACTAAATGTTAACATGACTAGTCCAGAACCAGGTCTGGAGGAATAGTAAACAGGAAAGGAATTGGGGGCAACTGATCAACAGCAAAATGGTAGACAGCAATATGGTAAATGGCACACTGTGATATTATGTAGTACATCACTAAGGTGGCTAACTGGTTGAAACGCCAAGCAATAAACAAATACTGCTCAGTAACTGGTCCTTGCCGGGGAGAATGGGATACCGTAGCTCTGGCCAGTTAACAGATGACACAGACAGTGGGGGATAATCCTTTTAGCTATAGTGCTGGCAAAGCACTTTGAGGATATGGATGCCCACCTTACTTGAGTTGACAAAACACAACATTAAAAAGCGATGCCACATTCTTGTTGCAGCCCACCCCCACCCCTGCCCGGGTTAGCTTCCTTCAGCTAACTGCAAAACTCTTGACTTTAATAGTGGGAGATTATCCTGCCCCTATCATACGTGAAACTCTAAGGCTATCCCTGTTCTTTGATAGGTGGAATATTATAGAGTTTAAAAGTTCATCTTTATTAAGATACTGGGAAGCTTTATTGTGTCCACATATTGTCACCTATCTAGGGGGAAGTTTCTGACTAAGTAAGGATACATGTTCCTACAAATATCTGTAGCAGTAACTCATGTTCACGCTTTGTTGGTGATTAATTTCTGTTTTGTCTTTGGGTAAAAACAAATGAGATGCTGGCCCACAGTGGCCCAGAACTCACCCAAACAACTGGTCTCATGCCGCCAGATGTTGGTCCAAGAATGCCGTGGCGGGTAGGCAGCTGGCCTGGAACGTGTCCTTGGAAAAATCTCCGAGGCACAGCCAAGGCCAAGGGATGCCCACACAGGCCAACGCGAGCCAGTACATTTGTTTGGCCCTGCCATGGCTGCCCTAGGGGCTGCCATGGCTGCGCGTCATGGCGGGGGGCTGGGAGCTGGGCTGCCCGTCTACATGTTTGTTGCAGTCCCCCCCCCTGCTCGGGTCATGCAGGCACTGGGGTGGCTCTCCCAGCAGCAGGCACGTTTGTTTCCTGATGCTTGTCAACTTACAGAGTGACGGATGCAGTTTTCCACCCTGGGCCAGGCCAAGGAGCTGCCTCACCACCTGCATGTTTGTTTTTACCCTTTATCCTTACTCCTTGTAGAGCTCTGAAACTGTTGATCAATTGTTCACTTGTTTATCTTCATCTGTTTAAGCAACAATTAATGACAATGTTGCATTCCTGAGTTATCAGGAAGCAATATGGGCATATCAAATAGCATTATCCAAACCAGACTGATTAGAAGAATGTAGTCAGCCAAAGATGTAGTAATGGTATTTCTAGTCATTCAGAACTGCTAGTGGAGGAGTAGGTGTTCTGTTTTCAGTCCCTTGAAGACTGTGAGCACAGTATGTATCAAAAGCTGTTATTTGGCTGGCCATCTGGAAAAGCTCAGTATTGTTACTGTCAAAATATATTTTAGGCAACAGAGACTATGTAGTAAAGTGATAGCTTTTATTGAACCAACTACAGTTGGTGGAGGTATGCAAGCTTTTGGACCAGAGGTCCGAAATCTTGCTACCTCCGCCAACTGTAGGTAGCTGAATAAAAGATATCTGTTGTCTATATTTGGGACCAACATGGCAAACCCTACTTTTTCTACAAAATATATTTTGGAAGAGTTACAATGCTCAGTGAAAAAGAATAATATTATTTAGAAAGTCTGTGAAAAAGAACTTTTTTAAAAGTACAAAGTTTTCAATAAAATGATTCCGAGATTGCCCCGTTAAGAGACCTGAAGGGGGGGAGGGGACGAGTCCTGAGAATCTCTCTTCCTTTGTTACTGTACGTCACTCAAAGACTCTTGCAAGCTTATTACAGTCACCACCTTTCTACCCAAGGATTAAAAAGAATTCACTAGGGAGTCTGTCAACAACTCTCCTTAATCACCAACAGTCATAGTCTCTAGCCCTTACTCCTAGCACTTTTTCACGGCCCTGAATGGTATAGGTCCTGGCTATATTCAAGACCTGTTCTTCTAATCTTGCCAAGATGGTTAAGTGCACTTAGAGACCACCTGCTGTTAGGGGAGCCTGCAACTGTGCCTTAAGTCAGCAGGCAATCAGGTCTTTGTTGTGGAGGACCCCTCAGAGTGGAACTTGCTCCCTTTGGATATTCATCCCAGTTCCTCTTTCCTCACCTTCAAAATGCACCTGAAGACTTATTTATTTCCAGATGCTTTTATGGGACCCACTGCTGATTTCTCTGAATGTAAATTTTTTCTCCCATTTTAAAACTGTTTTTAACTGGATTGTAAATGAATTTTAGGTTGTTTTATTGTATTTTATGAAGAACTCCAAGACGCATTCGGCAGAAGGGCAGGGTGGGTGGGTGGAAGAATGCTATATAAATAAAATAATTATTTTTACTTAAATACATGTTTGTGTTCATTTCTGCTTCTTCATAGAGTACAGATACGATTTATCTTTGCAATTAACTTTTAGAACAAGAGTAATGGATGAGCTGACTCTAGCAAAATGTATAGTAATCCCTTTGCACTGATATCCATTCTTGGTTTTTTATCCACCCATTTGCTAATTCCTGCTCCATCCTGGATTCTGGAGTGGAAATCAAATGTATTTTCACTGTTTCTATATGGTATAATGGAACAGCAAAGGACATAATCACAGTTGTCTTTTTCCTTTGCGGTACACCTGTCATTAATAATGTTTGCATTCTTAATTCCTGACAGGCGCGGCTCTCCGCGCAGGATATTTGGGGACCCCCGTGGCGCCGTAAAAAACCCCCCAAAAAACCCCAAACCCCCGCTGCCACTTCTGACAGCCGCAGCAGCCTCTAACTGGCTTCAGAGGCTGCTGGGGCTGTCAGCCTTTTTGTCCCTTCCGGGACCCACTCTCAGAGCCGCTCTGAGAGTGGGTCCTGGAAGGGACAAAAAGGCTGAGCTGGCTCAGCCGCCCAAACCGCGTTTCCTGTTGAAACCCTCCCTGCCTCGTGGGTCACTCAGGGACAAGGCTGGAGGTTCGCTCTCAACAGCACGTCTCCAGTCAGCCCGCTTCCTGGACCCTGCGCTGCCACTCTCCCCCTCAATCTGCCACTCAGAGCGGCGGCGGCCGGGGGGGGGGGAACGGCAAGGAAAGAGCCTGGGAACTTTTTTGTTTGTTTGTTTGTTTTAAATTGCCCGTGCGTCCTGGCTCTGGAGGAGCAGGACACGCGGGCAATTTAAAGCAAGTAAAGTCCCCCCCGCACCTCTGCCTGCAGCTCGGTCCGCCAGGGACCGCCAGAGCAGCAGCCAGGTAAGTGATCCCTCCCCCCACCCTGCTCCCACCCCCCGAGGGTCCCCCCACGCTGCCCCCTCCCAGGGTCCCCCCACGCTGCTCCCACCTCCCGAGGGTGCGATATTTAGCTGTGTGTTCACATTCATGCTGGAAATGGGGTGCTTTTCAGATCCCAAGATGTACCTGTGAGTCTGGAGAGCTTTAGCTGTGTGTTCACAATGCTGGAAATGGGATGCTTTTGAGATCCTGAGATGTACCTGTGAGTCTGGAGAGCTTTAGCTGTGTGTTCACAATGCTGGAAATGGGGTGCTTTTGAGATCCCGAGATGTAACTGTGAGTCTGGTGATTCATGGGCCTTGAAATTCCCCCCTAACACACACACACACACACACACGCAGCAGAGGGCAAAAATACTGCTTCAGAAGGGACTTCTGAAGCAGGGATTGTGTTCCCTCCAACATACATGCAGCAAGTCCCTTCTTTCTGAAGCAGCATTCTTAACCTCTGCTGCGTGTGTGTGTGTCTTTGCTAAAACTGCTTGTAAGTGAGGTTTAAGGTTGTCTGCCTTCTTTTAAACCTGCCCAACCGAACTGAAATTGCTTGATTAAGTAATGTAATGTCCATCCAACATTAACCCTTGGAACTCTTTGCTGCTGGGTTATGCCGCCTACCATTGCCCTGGCTCCGCCCACTGTTTCCCTGGCTCCGCCCACCAGTGCCCTGGCTCCGCCCACTGGCCCGCCGGCCTTACTGCCCTTCCAACCTCAACACCCACCAGCCGCCCCTGATTCCTGAATAGTGAAAATGGATATGCTTTAATCTTGGAAGATCAATCTGATGGGTACAAATCCTGCTTTAATATCTTAAAGTCATGCTGCTTGCATATGTAAAAAGGGTATTCTTTTCTGAAAGCCTTTCCCTACCCAGGCCCTTGTGACTCAATGTGAGTGCATTTCTGAGGTTGTAGATTTGAGGTTGTTATCACTGTTGCCCTTCTGACATTGATCAACAGTAAGCTATGAACTACTCATAAGAACCAGCTTCTGAGGACCCTCTACATGCAAGATGCCAATAGATGTCAATGAGACATGCAAAAACTGCAGAAATATCCCATTTTTAGGATATCAAAGGCAGTTTTACTGGAGAATGGGAGCATCAATACTACAACATTTTCAGCCTCTACCAATCTAATAAATAGGCCATATCATGTGGTTGTATTACAAAAATACAGAAGAGGCCTCTTTATTGAGACAATTCTGGAAATGTAAAATAGTTCAAATAAGCAACTCTCCCAATTAAAGGAGATAGAGAGCCTTAGTTTTGAGATGTACAAACTATAGCACGGGGGAAACAGTTTACAAAGTTCTGTCCCATTTAGTATTCAGTGTTCTGATTAAGTGGGCTGAATGAAATATAAGTTTTGAAACTCAATAATGAAGTAAAAAGTCAGCAAAACAGACCAATGAGTTCCCTTGTTTTTGCCTCAATCTCTCCCAACAGAGTCTCAGGATTGGCACAGATTTTCTCTTCATCAGCACAGTAATTTTCTAAAAATTTCCTATATTCTGGATCTGTAAAGGAGAAGTTTTGAAAAAATAATGTTAATAAATACTTACATCCTGTATTACCTGCCAAAATATTATTTACCTGCATTAAATCAAGTCAATTTCTCTCAAGAAAATCAAGAAAAATAAGTTTACCATCTTCAATGCTCCCAGATTTTGCATCTTTTTTCTTCAATTTCTTTTTTGAAATCTTTTGGAATGGAGCAAATTCCAACACAGCAGGATATTCCAAACCTTACAAGAGACCAGAGACTCAATTTTTATACAAGACAATACTCAGAGCTGATGGGAGAGATCTTCAACAGTAGTCAGCATTGGGTGGAAACATACATGATGGTGGAAACATACATGATGGTGGCGCACTGCCGTCACACCACAATGCAGGGTGTATTGGCCATTAGCCTGGGCAGGCTGTGACCCCAGAGGTCTCTGCGATCACAGCCCGGGCTAGCAGCCAACACAGCTGTGAGAACTCCAGGACACACATTTGGACTGCCCCCAACAAAAGTGATGGCAGCCTGTGGGCCAAAATGGGTCCAAGCAGGCCTAAGTGGGCCACCGTCACGTTTGTTAACATCATCTTAAGTCTGTTCCCAATGAAGTGAAGGCCGAGCACTTTTGCAAATCTCTCTCTAAAGTGCTAATCTAAATGACTGCAATGATAAGAGATTAATATGCATCATCATCCCCATAACGTAAAATAAGTAACTCGAATTGTACACTCCAGTCTCAGACAGAGCTGTGCAAAAGTATCCAAACAAAAATTGGGCAGTATCTTATTATTTTGATGTGCCTCTCAAATATCATATTTAAGAACATGTCAGCAATTACACTGTAAATCCCTTCGTTTAAAAATTTAAAACTTGACATGAAAGATCTTCATCAGGAAACAATCCTGACACACAAAAGCTCAGCCTAACAGATGCAGCACACTAATCAGTTTTGCTATTCTGGAAATAAACATAAACCAGCTAAGTAATAATATAAACATAAACCAGCTAAGTCTAGTTGATTGAAGGTCAGCACATAATGCAATATAATATATAGCTATTTACGAGTGAAATATTCAACCCCGTAAGAGGTAAAGCTATGTAAGACTGAAGCTGCATACACACATCACTGCACTGACAGAGCAACTTTTCTTGCATGTGTTTTTCACAGGAGAAGGCCGTTCACAAGGTACCACACCTACATGGTAATGTTACAAAAGTTGTGCTCTGTGAGCTTCTTCCCATCTGCAGTGTTGTGTGAATTTTATTTCTTGTTTTTATCTGCAGGGACCCACAGACCCTAATTTGTGCTCTGAGTTTTGGATTTGAATAAACCAACAAAAAATTCAAAGCAAAACTCAGCCAAAAATGATACTTTTGGTTTGAGTCATGGTCAAAAGCCACATGAAACTTTTGAGTTTTGCCTAGTTTCCACTCAAACCCACAAATCTAGTTAAAAGATTTGGCCCAAGTATACTGGAAACATGGCTACAATAACACTAAAAAGGTTCAACACAATTAATATTTTAGTAAATCTGTGCTTCATTTTGGGCTGGTAAATGTAACATTCGTACAGCTCTAACCAAAAGGCAGTTAGCCAAATGTTTCTCAATTTACATTTTAAGCATCAAATAACACAATGAAACTGTTACTGGGCTCAGTCTTATATGGAGGTAACCACTGTGACCCTGGTCTACAAAAGACTTAAAGATGTGCTTAACTTTAGCACAGACTCACTGAAGTCATGGGAACTACTCACAGTGCTAACAGTGTAATAATTTCTTTGTGGGACCAGTGCCTTAGACTATAAATTAGATGTATATAACTTGTCTGCTCTAGTCAAACTCAAAAGTATCTTGACTACAATAAAGTTTTTCAAAATGATTGTTTTTCTGGAGTGCCTCATTTTAAGGAAATAAAAACAAGAATATAATAAACAGGTTGCACTGAGATTTTAAAAATAAAAATAGTCCAACCTTTACTGTCAATGAAGACATAGCCATCAAAGCGATCTCTAAACAGAAGAATGTCATCAGGATTTCTAAAATTGATGTATGCTCTTGAGTAGAGATGAGGATAAAGACTGCAACAAGAAATAAAAGTTGTTTCTGTTATTTATTATTTCTGGAATGAAGAAAAGTAAAAATACAACACTCCCATTAATTCTCATGTCTCTTGTGAAGTGATGGTATTAAATTGCATTTCAAAGTTAAAACTGCATTTCAAAGAAGGCAACTTTTACAGACTTCATAAGCCACAGGATTGTGAGATAAACTTGGCTTTCATGGGTTCTTAACATCTGTGGACCTTTATTTCAGAGTAAGAAACATACATCCCTTTTATTAGTTTTGCCTTTCATTTAGTATCATATAGTCTTCTTTTGCATAATGGTAACTTAAGAACTATGGAAAGTTTGATGCCACTGAGACACTTCTTTGAGAATATTTAAGCCCACCACTTTTGCTGTAGGGAACAGAAGAGCTCTATCTACGTGGTAGCTGCAAAGCATCCTTTGGACAACCTAAAGTGCTGTAATTCTTATAAACGATTAAACATTTTGATTAATGACAACAAAAAATCTTGCGATGTAAATAAATAAATATAAATAAAATAAGCATCATTCTTTAACTTGGCCAGATATCTAATACAAATCTGAAATCAGCAGGTAATTTTGCTGTGAAGAAAAGTTGTTGCCAATATACAACTGTTACTACCAGCACATTTTAGATCCCTCTTAATTAGACAACACAATTGGGAATGCATACTTTCGCTTACTCTTCCTGGAAATTTTATCTACCACGACTCTAAATTGTGCTGATCTTGCACAAAAAAAGAGAAAGCCCATGTAACTGGAAGATCAAGCTGCTGGATATTATTATTATTATTATTAATAATAACAACATTAACAACAACAACACAGAGCCAGTTATTATTATTTATTATTTTATAGCATCAGCAATGTGGCTGGAGCTGAGCAGTCATGATTAGAGACAGATCCTTCTCCCAAAGGGTTTACAATATAGGATGCACAAGGGAGAGGAGAAAAGGGAGAGGGAAACATAGAGATAGGGATACATTCACAAATTTGAAAAGCTGCAGGTACACGTGCTTAGCTTAGTTATAAGGGAAGAAGTGGGAACCCTGAAGAGTAAGACAGTATAAGTAGAAGCATTGGACAGCAGTATATGGCGGTGAGGGAAAGCCTGATGGAAGAGTGAGGCTCTTAAGAGGGATTTGAAGGCTGGGAGACAAGGAGAAGAACATATAGAGACAGAGCTTGCATGAATGTGGACCCAAGACTTACCAAAGAAGAGTAAGACACACTATGCGTGAACAATAATGTAGTGCAAATCCTGCAAATAATTACACAGATAGGATTATGTATTTGTTTTCTCTTGAGAAAACTAAATAGTCATGGGATAAGAGGAAAATGTCCTGTCATGGATATGTAACTAGTTAAAGAATAGGAAACAAAAGGTAGGACTAAACTGTCATTTTTCACAGTGGAGAGAAGTAAATAGCAGGGGGCCCCAGGAGTCTGTACCGGGACTGGTTTTGTTTAATATATTCATTAATGATCTGGAAAAGGGTGTAAACTTACTTGTGTTCATATTAGCAGGACTGAGCTCTTATGTAGGAAATCTCTAATTTAAGTAATACAATCAACAGAAAACCCCCAAGTATAACTGTTAGGCCGTTTTTAAATAAGACGCTTCCATGCATGGACAACCAGTGTCCACATGGGGGAACGTCTTGTTTATATTTGGAAGTGCTTGGGTGCGCGCTCCCACAACCCATGCATCTGCCCCCCCCCCCCGAGCAATCAGCAAAAAGGCGGGTTTCTCTGTGGGTGGAGATGGGTGTGCGTCTGTCTGCACACTCCCCCCACGCACAGCCCCTGCAGCGGCACTCCACCAGCTGCACACAGACCGCTCTCTCCAGTGGCGGTCCATTTAAAAATGCTCTCTCTCTCTCTGTGTACAACTGTGATCCTAAGTGCATGTGTACTGAAAGAGATCAATTTACTTCAGTGGGGATTTACTGGGGGAAAGTGTGTTTAATCTAGAGAACAGCAATCATTACAGATCAGCTGTTTCTCTTATGAAAATGACTCTCCTCCAAACTCACATTTATTTAGACCTTTTGATGCATATCTTTGGAAGCAGATGGTTATAATGACTTCTGCTTAGGGAGGCAAGTTTTGTTTAAAAACTCACTGTGACAGTCTGTACTAGCTGGGTTTGTCTTTTTGGAAATGATCCAGCAAGGTACTGAGCTACCTTGCCTTTCACTGACTTTAAATGGGAGCTGAAGGTGATTGTGCTTTGCTTGTGAACCATGACATTTAATAGTAATTTAGCAAACTTTTAGACTACTTGCCTAAGTAGCCACTACGCATTGCCTACTCACGGTGTAAGCCCAGGGCATCGGGTATAGGTGAGTGCAGAGCAGTTACATATAGGACCTCACACGAACTACGTGCAAGGGGGGAGAGTTGGGCACTGGAAACTGCAGCACGGAGTGGACCAAATCCTCTCCCTGCTATAGCTTCTGTTGCTGCCCTAAACCTTACGGCAGAAACAGTGGCGCCATAATGCTGCTGCTGAGGAAACAGCTCTGGAGAAGTTCCTGGATCTGTTCTGCATTTCCATGGACCGTTACCCTGGCAGCAGCCACAGAAACCACTTTTGTTGCTCCCCACTGGCTGCAAGTAGTTCTGTTCTCCTGTTCAGAGATTCAGTGGCTGAGAGATAGTGCTACATCCTGGCCACTGCCTCTCCAAACTGGAGCACAGAAAACAGCCAGCAGGTACGGGAGGGAGTTCCTGACTGCTTTCTGAGCAATAGCAGAGACACAGCACTGTTTCCTAGCTAGTGCATCCCCGAACGGAGTGCAGAAAGCAGCGACAGGGAATGAACTGCAGTGGAATGACAGCTTTAGAGAAGATGGGACTTCTCTGGAGGTGCCTCCCTACCACAGACTATTTCTGTGCTTTTGCTGCCACCACTTGGGGATGAGGCTGGCTGAAAGAAGCTTGGGAGAAGTCTCAGCTGGTTCTCCACAGCCCTATTCATAAGCAGCAATAGAAGCTACAGCAGGGAGTGGTTAGCTTTCAACCCACACTTCCCCCCACTCTCAGAAGCAAAAAAACTTGTGAGTAGTTAATGTTCACAAGTGATAGCTGGGCGGGTTATCACTTGTGAACTCAATGTTTATCTGAATGTGAATTCAATGTTTATTTATAGAAAAGTTTAATTAGTACTTATTATTATTATTCTATTCAATTCAATTTTATTAATACGGGTACGGACTTACGTCATGACCCAGACAAAAACACACAAAAAAAACAAGACAAACATATAAACGAAGGTACAAGCAACATAAAATAATAAATATTAATCAACATATCCAAAAATAAAAACGGGCAAATATTTGTCCAATAAAAACATCCTAGTTATCAAACAATTTCCAAAATCACCCTAAAATAATATTCAAAAAAACCCAGAAGTCAACAGCCCCATAACAATAAAAAAATAACCAGTAAATTTCGAGCGCAGTAGAACAAGGCACAAAGGATAAACTGGATAAGACACTATACCTCCCCGGCACTCCTCCTAGGTCAGGTAAGAAATAAGAAGTTGAACAGGACTATTTTATACTGCCATCGACTTGAGCCACTCCTTAATAAGAACTCTTCTCTTGAGCGCCAGCGAAATATACAAAGCAAGCGCCCCCATAGCCTCTTTCTGCGACAGAGAGAGGAGCAAAACAAGGCAACTCTCTGTGGCAAAGGAACAGTCCATAGGTAACAATGGGGCTAGCCAGGTCACACGGAGGTTGTGGAAGTAGGGACATCTCAATAAAAAATGATCGACTGAGTCAATTTTGCTAGCACTGCAGGAGCATACTCTTGAATTGAAGGGAGTGCGTTTCTGTCTGCCCTCGACAACTGCCAGTTGTGACATCTGGAAACAGAGCAACATATAAAGTCTCCTAAGGTTAGAATTTTCTAGGAGATCTAAATAAGGTTCGAAAAAGGAGGACAACTTTATTTGCCCCAAAAGAGGGGCAACCCTCCATTGACGCAGTACACCCATATCCTCTTGAGAATCGATGTCCTGGATTCTCCTAAGGACTTAGTGTTTAATAAATAATAATAATCATTTATTAGATATTAGCTTTTGCCATAATCTTTACATATTTACATAATTTACAGATAAAACCGTATAAACACAAACAACAACAAAAAAATGTTAAAACCAGACACAGGCAGTCAGAATAAATAAAACTACAAATTCTCACCCCAAATTATCTTGGGACAATCTCATACGTTCCCTCATAATAAGTAAACAGTAGGTTGCAACCTTTTTCACTGTCTCCCCATCGCTAGATGATAAAAGATAAGCGATTTTACATAGAATCGGGAAATGCACTTTTCCCTCCAAAATTGGAGAAAGCCAAACCAATCTAGTATTCTCATATAGAGGGAAAACAAACAACACATGTTCCAAATCCTCTATTTCCCCCTCTTCACAAAGACAGGTACGCAGCCTATATGGTACATGGGCGTACCTGCCTTCAATTACTGTAGAGGGAAAAATATTCAAACGAAAAAGGGGATAAGCCCTACGCAGAGATGAATCCGCTAACTGGTCCAAATACCCTTCAAAGTTATGCTTAAGTTTAAAGGAGCTGAGCATAGGGGCAACTTTCCATGAAGATATTACTGCCATATCCTCCTGCCCAGCAACATCCAACCCTTTCTGTTTAAGTATAAGGGCTTCTGACATGCCTCAGATTTTCCCATTAAACATATAAATGAACAGCCCAACTTATTTAAGGACTCGTTTATCCAACCAATCCAGGGGTAAACCCCTTTCCCTAAAAAATCCAGTTCCTCTCTGAGGCACAAAGTGGCCAGGGAGGTATTTGGTTGATTTAATAATTTCACCCAATATCTAAGAGCTCGCTGTCTACTCAAACTTTCAATAGATACAATACCTAATTCAGTCCTAACAACTGCTGCAGGGGCGCCCTGGGCGACCCGCAGCAGACTCCTAAGGCATTTATTTTGAGGGGCCTCTAACACTGAGAAGTCCTTAATATCCGCAAGTTCGGAGGGTTGCCCTGGGGACTTTTCAGAGACTAACATAGTTGTGCACATAATGAAGCTAAAGAATAACAAGGCCCCAGACTTAGTGACAGCAGAGGTACTGCAGGCTGCCCCAGGATGGTGGGCTCTGATTCTCTCCCATCTGTTCCGATTTTCGGCCGATGGTGGTAGGATCCCCCTTTCCTGGACTTTAAGCACCATTGTTCCCATCTTTAAGAAGGGGAACCGTCGGGACCCAGCCTGTTACAGGCCTATTAGTTTGATTTCTACTGTAGGGAAGCTTTATGCCAAACTTCTGTTGGAGCAACTCACCAAATGGGCAGATGAGAAGATAGTTCCCCCGCAACAATTTGGTTTTCGGGAGGGTAGATCCACGACGGACTGCTGTTTTATTTTACAGCATGTTATCCATAAGTATCAGAAAATAAAGAAAGGCAAATTATACTTAGCCTTCGTGAATCTTACCAAGGCATTTGATTCCATCCCCAGATCTCATTTGTGGGTAAAGCTGAGGAACTTGGGCATTGATGATCAATTGTTATCTGCAATAATTCAGCTTCATACCAACAATGAAGCTTGGGTTAAAAGGGGTGTGTGTCTGTTCCAGGGTAATTCCATCCCCATTAGGAGAGGGGTTCGCCAGGGATGTGTCTTGGCACCCTTGTTATTTAATTTATTCTTGGCAGATGTCCCTGACTGCATCAATATGGTGGAGACCCACACCCCTAAGATAGGAAATTTTCACCTGAGTTTTTTGCAATTCGCAGATGACATTGTTGTCCTTTCCCAGACGGAGATAGGGATCAAAAGAGCCTTAGGGAAATTTCAGCAGTACTGCTCATCCAACGGCCTTGAGATTAACACCGATAAGACCAAGGTCATGGTTTTGGGTGCTAGGTATCGCCCCCTTACGTGGCGGTTGGGTGCAGGGAAAGTGGGCTCTGTGGATTCCTTTAATTATTTAGGTGTTTCGTTTACCTCTAGAGGTACCTGGCATCTCCATCTTCAGACCAGGGCAGCCAAGATCACCAGAGACATGAGAGCTATTGCTCGAGCCTTCAGTATCTCCAAGGGAGTTTAGATGGCTGCGTGGCTGAAGGTTTACCAGGCTAAAATTCCTCCATCCCTTTTGTTTGGGGCAGAGCTTGTTCCATTCCCCCAACACGCTCATTCTTGAGCGTGTACAAAACCTTTTTTTGTGGCGTTTGCTCAGGGTGGGCCCTAGCGTTTCAGGAACCGTTTTGAGATTGGAAACGGGTATCCTGTCCATTAAAGCGCGTGGCAGGATGGTTTTCCTGAGGTTTTGGTTACAACTCCTGACCTTACCAGAGACTGCACTCCCCTTGCTATGTCTTAGGGAGGCGCTGTTGCATGAGGGTCCAAGGGCTTACTCCTGGTTGCTATATTTGGGCCATTTGATACGTGAGTTAGGGTATTCCTTTGAGTTTCTCCAGGGAAAATCACTTGCGGATATTATATTATATTATATTATTATTATTATTATAAGCATTTATATAGTGCCAGCAATGTACCTGGCGCCTTACAGGGAATAAGACACGGTCCCTGCCCGAAAGCTTACAAACTAAAGATAGGGGGAGGGGAGACAGGGAAGGGGGAACAGAGGCAGAGACAAGGGATGCGCCATTCATGAGGATACGAGAGTTCAGGTACACGTTCTTGGCTTGGTTACAGTAAATTGGGAGTTTACAGATAAAAGGTGGGGAATAATTCTGGGTGGGGATGATTAGCAGGAGCTAGGAAGGGCGGAGCGGAAGAGGTGGGTTTTGAGGAGGGACTTGAAGGCGTGGAGGGTGGGGGCAAGGCGGACGAGGGCAGGGAGGGAGTTCCAAGTATGCGGGGCAGTGAGGGAACAAGACAAAAACAAGAAGTCATAGTAGATTAAAAAACAAACAAACCTAGGATCAGTTCTGTTCTCCTAGTGAAAACTGAAGCAGTACAACTACCTTCAAGGAAATTTTACTCTGTTCATTGGATGACATTTTTCTGAATAAAGTTGCCAATGTAAAAAAAAATGAAGGAATTTCTTGCAAAAAAACCCTAAAAAACCCACACCCTACAACGCCAAGTAAATAAATTGAGAAAGGTTTAATGAAAAAAAATTATTTGCATGTGCTAGTATCCAGGATGCTTGTGTTAGACATGTTTCCAACTTATAGCAAAAGTTCTTCCTTATCTAGTGCTGATACACAGCTCCTCCTCACCTGGGATCAGCAGTGCAAAATTCAAAATAATCATGGGCAGGTAGGGGATGTAGCTGTTCTTCCAGTTGCTCCTTGGTTAAGCTAGGAGGAAGCCGGCGAATAACTACCTGCAGAGTTCCACAAACACAACAGAGGGCATATTTAGTTCTAATCTAAATATTTAAAATGCTGTTGAAATAAATGAATTACATTGCACCTTTTGGAAAATTTACTCCTCTCCCTATTGCAACATACAACACGCCCCTTCCAATTGTCTCTCCCCTAAGAAACATCCCCACCTCCATCTGCATTTTTCACACTGCCCTCCCCTTACTGATGCACATCCCTCATCTCCACCCCACACTTATCTCATGCATCTATCCCATCTCCACCCACCCATACCTTGTGCACAAACCTCATCTTCACCTCACCTAATCTCTATCTCCACCCCCGTCACCCTAATCACACATCCCATCTCCACCGGCCTATTACCCAACACACCCACTATCGCCACCCCCATTTTCACTCAATTCACACACACCATTTCCACCCTGCCACACATCCCACACCATGTAAGCTTCAACTGTCACTCTGCACACGCTACGACACCCGTTCATTCTTACCCCACCCCATCTCCACCACTACACCCAACCCACTCACCCCTCCACCTTCACCGCATGCACACCTCGCTCTTCACCCCCATATACCCTCTTCTCCACCTGGCACCCCACGCACCCCCACCCCATCTCTAGGCTCCTCCCACACCTCATCTCCACCTGCCACCTGCTCCCCCACCTCGTCTCCATTTCCCGGCTCCTTCCACACCTCATCGCCGCCTGTCACTCCAGGCATATATCGTCTCCTCCTCCCTCTTACCCCATCTCCTTCCGGCTACGTACCCCCCATCTCTATCCCGTGTCACGCCACGCACCTGCCTGCCACCCCCCATCTCTCCTGCACCCCTCCCCCCCGCAGCTCTCTCTCGCCTGGTCCCGCCCCAGCAGCCTCACTCCCTGCCTCTCCCGGCCGCTGTCCCTGGTGCTGAGGAGCCAGCCGCTCACTTTGCTGAGCGCCGCTCGCTTCTCCTCGCGCTGTCTGCCCGGGGCCGGGTGAGCGGGCGGCGGGGGAGGCGGCGGGGTGGGAGGGCCCGAGGTCGGAGGAGGGGTTTCCAGCTCCCGCCGCGGGGACTCCCTCCGGAGCGGAGTCTCCATGGGCCGCTTTTCCCAGCCGCTCCCGCCGCGCATCAGCCCCGGCCCTGCCTCCCGCTCAGACCTCATCCAGTAGCCGCTGCACCAGCCAGAGCAGCCAAACCTCGCGAGAATCACCATCTAGCCCGAGCAGGGTCTCGCGAGTCTGCAGTGCTGGGGAGGGGGCTAGATTCCACAAAACTCGCAGGGGAACGGTGAGGAGCTTCCCAGAGAGACCTTTAGGCTTTCCAGCTGTGGAGAGGAGAGTGCCATACAGCCTACCCGCTTCCATCAGCTCTAGGGGTAGCAGCCTGTTCTAGAGACAGGGAACACAATCTTCTGCCTCCAATTCCAGGGACTACAATCCCCCCTGATTTCCTATTCACTAATCATGGGTTATTTTATTGGGATTCTAAATCATCTCTTCCCCTTTACCCTTTCTCACTCCCATCCCAGTACTCCTCCCCATTAAATATCCTCACCTTTCCCCACCAAATAAACTTTCCCCCATCCTCCCAGAATCTTCCTCAGGACCTCATTCAACCAACTGCTACCCTTACCCATTCTCTCTGCTGCTCCCACCCCACCGTCTTGCTCTTAGTCTTTATGCCTCTCCCCTCCTTCCCTAATAAAACATAATCCTACCATCCCTCATTATATCTGCCCCACTTTCATCCAACAGCCGTTCACTTGTCCATACCAAAATGCAGACAAAAATAATTAAGAATTTGGTCTTTTTCCAAGAATGGAATGAAAGTAGTATCCTTGAAGTCCAGTTATATCCTAAATATTTGGATAACTGTACACCATTACCAACAACTATCTTTTCTAGAATACCAAATCAAGAAAAGAAGCCTTTAAACTCTTTTTGTGACTTGAGAATTTCTAAAAATCTACTACAGATGACTACCAGTCATACACAAGTCTAGTACAATTCTTCTCCAGCGTTTCTCAGGTAAGGTATGGGAGAGAGGTTCTTTCAGGGTCTGTTCTCAGTAGATGAGTGTCTTCAATCAAGAATTGGAAAGGGGTCAGATGAAAACACCAGAAGGTAACAGTTCCCCCTCCCCCAACCATGCACAACACCCACTGGAATATAGTCCAGAAATCTCCAGTCCCTCCCTTGCTCTGACAATTGTCCCAATCCCCTTCTAGAGCTAGGATTACTCCCCAGGGTCCAGTACTTTCACTCAATTTAAAAATGGGGCCATGAGAGGGATGGTGACAGGTTTTGTATTTCTCTGTCCTAAAATGCCCTAGGAATAGAATGGGGTCTAAATTTAAAATAATCTCAAATAGATGATCCGCTCCTATAGTTTTGGAGGAATATACTTTCATGGCCTCCAAAAACTCTCCATTTGGCTCCTACAAAATTTAAAGAGTGCTTCAAAACTAGGTTTTGATGTGGACCATCTTAAGTCTCTCAATTCAAAAAGGTAGTGTGGGACACTTCCATGCAAGAGGCTCTTCAGTTTTCAAATCCATTTTTAAATTTAAACCTTATTTAGGCCCCCCGCCCCTTTCCTGGGAACTGCTTTTATTAAACTAAAGCTGTCATTCAAATACCTTAGTGGGCAGATACAATGGTGTCTCCTATGAAAATTGCTTATATCCATGCAATTCTGTTGGTACCCTACAGGGCCCGCTTTAACAGTGCTAATGTGTTTAGATCGAAGACCAAAGGAGAGGGAAGTTTTGGGTATTGAAAATAAATCAAGTATTTCATCACTAGGGCTAGGGGAAAACTTAAATCATCATAATGTCCTCAAATAGTTCCGTATTTTTAAAAGATTAAGAAAAACCAAATGTTGAACCACGTAGGGCCAGTGTTTCAAGCCTCTTAAGAGCCAATCCTTGTACTTTGCTTAAAAACCAATAGCATTATGTGTTTTCAATCCCTGTATGCAAATGTGCTACATGTTTACATTTTCATTGTGGACCAATGTTTAAAGCTTACCATGAGAGGAGTTTGGGCAGCAAGAGAGTGTGTGGTCAAAAGGCATCAAGGGAAGACAGCGAACAAGAAGAGTGAAGAACAGAGCATGTGAGGGAGAAAGCAAGCCTTTGTATGCATTTGATTCAATAGAGAAACTGAGTTTACACACTTTGGATCAAGTTTTCGTGGTCTCTGCCTCTTTGGAGCTGAATCACTTTACCTACCCTCCTTGGAAGCCTCGATTCTAGTGCTGTAGAATCGCTCCCCCATTAACTTCTGTCTTGCCCTTTATAGCATCTGACCTTTGATCCTTTTGGATTTGTCCTCCCTATCCAAACCATCAGTTTGTGTATTGGTCTGAAACTGAGCAATTCAAATTCCTGCTTGACAACAAGCCCAACTTGGTCACTTATTTGATTGCTATATTTGGGGGGTGTTTTAAATTTGTTTTATGTTTTAAAATGGTTTTAAAAACTGTATTATATTATGTTGGAAGCCGCCCCGAGATGCCGTAGGCATGGGGGGCAACATATAAATATAATGAAATAAATAAATAAATTAATAAAAAATCAGCATTAGTTATGCCAGAATAACTATCATGCTTGAACAAGTAGTTCCACACAGCAAGCTCCCAAACTAGCAAAGCCTGGTTCCTAAGAGGAGGACAAAATGTTGTGTCCATGCACAGGGGTGTCTTCTGTAAAAACACCCAGGGAGGAGGCAGGATCCAGTGTACGTCCTTGCCAGTGACGGCTACAGGAAGCTGGAACAGTGTGGTCCCAAAAGACAGAAGGAAAAGGTGCCATCGATCCAGCACCTTAAGTCCTCATAAATCAGTAGGGGAAGTAGGCCGAGTTTCCTTGTGAGATCCATTCTGTGCATGGACTACAGGGCTGTCTATATACCAGGAGTGAACAAAGCTCATAAGCCCAAGAGCTGCACACCAAAATTTTCATATGGTCAAGAGCCATCACAGCTTCCCCTAATCCTCGGGACAGGGCAATGCTGTTTTCCCCCAGTGCCACCCTCATCAAATCTCTGTCTGCCAGCCAATCTGGTGGGTTTAAGCAGCAGCAATAGTGGCACAGGGCATGCTCCAAGACTCTGGTAGTCAAAATGGCAGCTTGCCTTCTGAAGGAGTTGCATGGGCATGCCTCCAGGCAACCATTTCTGGCAAGAGGCACAGTACAGGTGCCCAAGAGCCACATATGGCTCCCCAGCCACTATTTACCTCTCTGCTATATACTCTTGCATCCCCTGCCTCTGACCCCATCATTTCTGCACTTGTCTTCCCCCCCTTTTTTTATTAACCCAACCCAAATGGCTTTTAAAACATGCATACATTTACATGAACAAATACAGGCAAATTAGGACTCATTTTCTTCCCTAGGAGAGGTGGCAACTCTACCCACCACCTGTATTTACCTCTACCTTTTCTACCAGGCAGAATGGCACCTCAATGAAACGCACTTCAAGCAGGACCCTCTCATATCTCCGTTGATATGACACTACACAGCTCACAGATACCCAAGGAAATAAAGTATTATTCAAAGATAGATTCTTTCTCCTTGTGCCTCCCAGGTTCCAAACTATTGTGACTTTATGGGGGACAACGCCTTGAACTGCATGATGGAATCATTTGAGAGCCAGTGCAGTGCCCTGTGCATAACAGAGAAAGGAGGGCACTACCACTAGTCTTCCAAGAAGACTACAGGCATAGTCACACTGTAGGATGTATTTTTGTGATAGTGTGTACATGGCAAAGGCATGAATAACTGTAGTGAGATCTAGATCTAAGCCGGACGGCTGTAATCTACGAAGCAATGGCGGATGTTAAAGTTCACATTCTTACGCAAAGATAGAGCCTGGCTCTGTGGAGTCAAGTGAATGATTGACAAATGCAGAAACACCTCCTTTACTCCAGAAAGACAAAATAACTTCCACGGATTCTTCAAGGTGTTGTGTCTAAGGCCCTTTTCAAACAGGCTGCTGCAGCAGCTGTACACAGGCAACACGCATCACGAAGAATGCCCCATGCAGAGCAACCAGCATTTTTGCCAGTTGCTCCATACAGGGGTGATGGGTGAAGGTGGGTGGGGATGCGTGGTATGCAATAGCTTGTACATACCCCACCAGCTGTAGCTGTGCAAGCAGCACACCCCCATGCATGCCCACACATTGGACATGCGTGGGTACATCTCGTTTGAAAAGGGCCCAAATCACTACTGCTATTTTAGTTTTTAGCAGAACTGAACCTCATCCAGGCAATTCTTCTGGGAGCTCTAGTCTTAAGTTGCTCAACCGTACTGATCATGTTGGATGCGAAAGGAAACAAAGCTGAGTATTATCTGCTATCGTTTAAGACACGACAATCAATACTGCAATATCCCTTCTTATAAGTATTTCATTCTTTGTGGATACATTCTTTATGTTTACTTTGAAAACACAATATGCATGGTAATTTTATTGGGCTTGATCTCCAAGGACTGTAGAAAATAAGTATCTTTAGTTCAACATAACACATTATGTGGTTTGTTAACTGATGCTATAGCAGATATTAGATTAATAGCACAGTCCTCTGGCTAGCACTCAGCATCAGCACAAATTCCAGTCACTTCAATGGTGGAAACAGTTGCAAAAAACCAGAAATATTGGGCATATTGGTAAACATGACATAATGGGGAAGACCCAACATAGTATTAGCAAAAGGAAGTCATGCCGCATTTACCTATTGGAATATTTCGAGGGTGTGAACAAGCATGTGGATATGGATCTATACAGCAAAGGCAGGAATAACTGTGATGAGATATAGGCATAAGAGGCATGGTTGTAATTTATTAAGCAAGGGCAGATGTTAAAATTCACATTCTTGGGCAAAGATAGAGCCTGGCTCTCTAGAGTTAAGTGAGTGATTGACAAATGCAGGAACCCTCCCTGTACTCCAGAAAACAAAAATATCAGAAATCATTTAATAAAGTTCCTCTTGAGAAAACAAAGTGGTCATGGGATAGGAGACGGCATCCAGTTGTGGCTTGGTAACTGGTTAAAGGATAGGAAACAAAGGGTAGAACTAAATGGTCAATTTTCACAATGGAGGACAATTTCTAGAGCGCTACTAGGCATACACAGCACTTTACAGATACAGATATTGACACGGTTCCCTGCCCAGTGCAGTTATACTCTAAGACTGTACCAGGGTGAGGAGAACACAGAAACAGGCAGACCCACACGTATGCCCATTTTACAGATGGAGAACTAAGGCTGAGAAGTTGTGACTTGCCCTAAGCCACCCCGTGAGTTCATGGCTAGGGTAGGATCAAACCCTAGCTTCCCAGGTCCAGCACCTTATCCACTACACCACACTGGCTCTAAGACTACACCACACTACATCCTACGGAGAAGAGTATTGTTTTATATAGAATGACATGAAAAAGGAAGAGAAGAATGATGTGATCAGATCAACAGCCAACACGATGTTATTCAAGGTAGTTGAGACTAGGGCAGACCGTGGAATTACAGGAAGAACTTGGTGCCTGGCTCCGAGGCTGTNGGGGGGGGGGGGGGGGGGGGGAGGAGAATAAGGGTGGGTTTTTTACCAGGGGATTTACCTCTTTGTTGTTGTCTTTATTGTTTTAGTAATCCCTTTTCTGTATTGTTTTTATATATTGTTTTACATCTTGTGAACAGCCCCGAGCTGCCGTAGGGCTGGAGGGTGCAAGATAAAAGTCAAATAAATAAATAAATAAATAAATAAAGTAAACTTGCAAGACTCAGAGACTGGTCAACTAAATGGCAGATGAAACTGAATGTTGACACATGTAAAGTGATGAAGACAGGGAAAAATAATCCAAACGATACCTACACAATGCTAGGTTCTAAATTAGAGGTTACAACTCCAGAAAAGGATCGTGGACAATTCACTGAATCCTCAAGCTCAGCATACAGTGGCAGGCAAAAAGGCAAACAATGTTATACATTATTTGCAAAGGGATAGAGAATAAAAACAGAAAATATGAAGGCCGCTATAATTTACTAAACAGATGTCACCGCTTGCAGAAGATCATCTACTGATTATATTTCAAATTTGTGCCATTCAGAAACCTTTTGCCTAATTACTTAACCCATGTCAATTCCACTTACATTTACCTTCTCTTCCCCCCCCCCCCTCCAAAAAACAAAATCATCATAAAGGAATGACAAAGAAGCTGAAATGACTGACACAGCTAGGACAAAACAGAACGTGTAACAGCCACCACCATGCTTAAAAAAGCTTTGATGTCACTTTAATACATAAAAAAGAAATTAAACTGATAAAAATTTTCTTCAGGGAAGTAGAAGTTAAACTGAATGAAGAGACTGAAATAACTCCTGTTTTAAAGAATAAAACATTAAAATTTTGAGTTATGACAAAAACATTTCTCACTGATTAGATGACACCCTAAAGCTGCAGCAGTACTACAGTAACCACTGGCTACTTGACAAGAATGGTAAACTGTTTCATATTAATTACATTTTAAAGTTTTCACAGTATGAATAGCAGTCACAGGCATAAGTAAACAGTTTTTTAAAAATAAGACACGAACTTTACTTTTTATTCCATTGTTCATGGTTGGTTTGTTTTTTAGAATCAATCATATTGAAAACAGTCTGTTGTGAATAGATTATCACAGTTTTGTGGCAGGCAGTTCTCTGATGTTAACTGTAGAGAGAGTAGTGGTTTGAATTCATATAAAAAGAGCCAGTTCCTAAAAGCATGACAAGATGACAAAAATGCTTAAATAAAATGTTTTACATTGACAAAACAAGACCTACATCAGTCATTAAAGTCACGTACTATGGTCTGACATTGATGTTTCTAACATCATATCACTTTCATTCATTTCAATCTCAAAGGTTTCATCCAAGGGATGACTCGCATCTGTTGTTTTCCTCTGATGTGTTGCTTCCAGTGCCATGATACCAGTTTCATCCAGAGCTTGCCTTTCTATGTCAAATTCTCTGACATCCCACGGAGGTGAAATAATGTTCTTTAATGTCTTCATAGTGTGTACATCGAAGTCGTAACATCTTAATTTGTCCTTAATTTCTGTTCCTAAAACAGGCAAAGTTAGTACTCTCCAAGCTCCACAAAGATAATCCTGTCACTTCTACACACACAAACTTCCAACAAGATGTAGCCTTAAGTCCACAACATTTATGAAGTGGAATCCGTACTACAGACTGATTTCAGTAGGCAGCTTGCAGTCTCCAAGGCAGGGGCACAACCAGGGTAGCTCCAGGGACACTAGCTAGAACATTCCACCCAAGACCCAACCCCCAGTAGTGTTTATGTACCCCCTCTCCTTTCCTCATTCCTCCCCAATGCTGTGCTCTACCTTCTGCCAATCTACGATATCATTCCCAGGGAGGTAAAAGGGAACACGAGGATGTTGTGTGCCCTCTCCCTTCCCCACTCCTTGCCACCAAGTGTTGCGCCATTTGCCCATTCAGGGCATCTCTGCTGACAGTGCCAGAGCGAGGGGAAGAAGGGAGCAGAGATGCAGTGTAGCCTTTTGCTTAAATAATAATGAGATCCCCAGGTGGACAGAAGATAGCATGTAGCAGCAGAGAGAACAGAGAGGGGGAATGGAAATGGAGCATTGTCTTTACAGAGAGCAACTATTAAGCTCTGGAGGCCCCCACCCTCATCATGATGCTGATGTTACTGCTGCATCACCTATAGCAGAGCCAAATTCTGCCAAGAAGGTTGGGGAAATGGACCAAGAAAATGGACCCAAAATTGGGTTCTTAGCTTCTGAATTTTCCTTCTGCGGGGATCCTCCTGGCAGGTCAGTCTGTACAGTAGGGTAGATCCCACCATCATCCAGCAGGAGGCAGACAAACCAAACTTTGAGGAGCCTATCTGGAGGGATCTAGCCTCTGCTCCCCAGTAGTGTGTAGCCCTTTAGCTAATGTCTTACTGTTATCTAGAAAAACCCTCTAACTATTAACCGGTCTAACGGTGTAAAACCCTAGATAAAACCAAAGATGAACTAGCCCATCTAACCACACCAGAGATGCCTCACTCCGGGTGGGGACTGGCCTGCCAGGAGGATTCCCGCAGAAGGAAAATTCAGAACCTAAGAACCCTATTTTCCTTTCTCCCGGGGATCCTCTTGGCTGTTCAGTCTGTACAGTAGGGACGTACCAAAGCAGTACCCCGTCGTACCTATTGGGAGGGAGAGTGAGGATCAGAATTATCCAAGAGGTCCCTCCAAGGAGTCACTTGACTCCTCGAGAAATGCCTGCAACACTCTCCTTCCAAACGCTGCATCAGCAGAATCTTGTGGTGGAATTTTGTAGTGCTTCATAAAAGTGTGTATGGATGACCATGTTGCTGCTCGACATCTCTCACCATAAGACGCTGCATTCTTGAAGGCCTGAGAGGTCGCCGCCCCTCTGACCAAGTTGGCAAACACCCCCGATGGTAGAAGCTTGCCCTCTGCTTTATAGGCCTCTACAATGCACCACGTCATCCACTTTGCAATGAGCGCTTTAGACGCCCTTTTGCCTCTTCTCTGGGGGTTATAAGCTACAAACAGAGAGGAAGTTTTCCTAAAACCTTTTGTTCTGTCTAAATAAATGTTTAGAGCACTCCTAACATCTAGAGTGTGCCATTGTTTCTCCAAAGGATGTGAGGGATTAGGGCAAAAAGGCAGGCAAAAGTACTTCCTGTTCCCTATGGAACCTCGTGTTCACCTTTGGTGTGAATGCCAGGTCTAATCTGAGGGTGACCGACTCTTCCTTGAAGATACAAAAATTTGGGTCTATTGATAAGGCCTCCAGTTCTGAAACTCTCCTGGCTGAAGTTATTCCTATCAGGAAGGCCACCTTCAAAGAAAGGTAATACATAGATGCGTCTGTAAGAGGCTCAAAGGGAACCTTTGTCAAAGCTTTGAGTAGAATTGCTAGGTGCCAGGATGGAAAACGGTGGATTACCGGTGGAGCTAGAATTCTAGTGGCTCTTAAGAACCTTCTGATGTGGGGATGTTTAGCCGCCTTGTTTCCCCGCACTGTATCTAGCACAATGCCAATTGCAGCTAACTGCCTCTGTAGGGTGTTTGGTTTTAACCCCTTGTCCAACCCCTCTTGTAGGAATTCTAAAATCTCCCTAATGGAGGCCCTGACTGGTGTGACTGTTTTAGATTCGTACCACCTCGCAAAGGTGGCCGACGTTCTTTGGTAAATTCTCCTAGCTGCTGGACGTCTAGACTGGAGAATGGTGTTCAGTACTTTGTTGGAATATCCCTGTTTTTTTTAACTCTCTTCGCTCAATCTCCACACCGTTAGTTTGAGAGAGTCGGGGTTGTTGTGAAACACTGGTCCTTGTGATAGGATATCGGGCCTGCTCGGTAACCTGACTTGGGCTTCCAGGCTGAGACTGTGCAAGTCTGCAAACCACGGCCTTTGGGGCCAAAAGAATGCGATCAAAATGACTGATGCTTGTTCCGCCTTGATCTTTGTCAGCAGTTTCTGAATGAGGGGTAGAGGCGGAAACACATATAGTAGTGTCCGGGGCCACGGGTTGTTCAGAGTGTCGAACCCTATGGCTTCTGGGCATGGGTACCTGGAGAATTGTTGTGCCTTTGCGTTGTTCGTCGACGCAAATAGGTCTACTGTCGGTTTCTCCCACTTCTGTGTAATGTCTTGGAAGGTTGCGTCGTGTAGCGACCACTCCGCTTGGTCCAGCACCCTTCTGCTGAGCCAATCAGCCTGAGTGTTCTCTATCCCCCTAACGTAGATAGCTCGTATGGATTGAAGATTGCTCTCCACCCAATTGATGAGAGTCGTTGCCATCCGGTGCACGGTTTCCAACCTGGAGCCTCCCTGATGGTTTACGTAGGCCTTTGCCACTGTATTGTCTGTGTAAACCATCACGTTTTTTCCTTGGAGTGCCGGGGCGAGACCTTGTAAAGCGAGATATATGGTTCTGAGCTCCAACCAACTGATGTGGTGTTTGAGTTCCCACGGTTTCCATTGCCCTTAAGCAGTGAGTGACTGGGTGTGCGCAATCCAACTGAGAAGACTTGCATCCGTCGTCAGGATTGTCCTTACCAGTTCTGTGATTGGTACTCCCTCCAGAGGTTGGCTGACTTCACCACTGGAATGATTCTTTGACCCAGTCCGGAACCCGCATCCATGGGTTCCCTCCCTGTGTCAGCGTGTCTTGCCAGGGTCGCAGGAAACGCTGGAGAGTCCTGGAGTGGAACCGGGCCCATTGAACTATCTCCAGGCAGGAGGTCATGGCCCCCAGCAAGTTTGCTAAGGTTTTGAGGTGTGTCTTTCTCGCCGATGTTACTTGCTATATTAGAGAGCTGAGGTGTTGCACCCTGTGACTTGCCAGAAACAGTTTGTTTTCTTTGGTGTTCCATACCACCCCCAAGTGTTCCAGTACCTGTGTTGGCTCAAGGTGACTCTTCTTGAAGTTGATTATGAACCCGTACTCTTGGAGGTACTCTATTGTCCTGCGCATGTCCTCTTGTGCCTGATCCGGAGACAACGACCTGATGAGTATGTCGTCGAGATACAGGTAGAGTTTTATGCCTTGCGTTCTCAGGTTTGCAATTAACGTGATCAGAAACTTGGTGAAGGTTCTGGGAGACGTTGCCAGACTGAACGGGAGAGCTGTATATTGCCAGTGACCTTGGTTGTAATAGAATCTGAGCCATTGCCTGTGTGTCATCATCACTGGTATATTGAGGTACGCCTCCTTTAAATCTATCAGTGTTAGCCACTCTTCCTTCGAAATTGCCAGTCGGATGGATTGCAGCGTCTCCATTTTGAATCGCTGGACCTTGACAACTCGGTTTAATGGCTTGAGGTCTAGGACGGCCCTCCAGTCCCCCGACTTCTTTGGTACCAGGAATAACACGGAGTACAGACCCCTGCCCTGCTCTTGGACGGGTACAGGTTCTATGGCACCGATTTTGTGCAGTCTGGCTATCTCTGCGTTCATCGCGTTGTGTTTTGCTAGATCTTTTGACACCTGTGAGATGCTGAAGTAGTGTTGGGGTGATTCGAGGAATTCTATAACATATCCTCTTCTAATGGCGTGTATCACCCATGCGTCTATGGTTGCTTCCTGCAATTTTGATGCGAATGACTGAAGCCTGCCCCCTAGTCGCATCTGGGCAGACCCAACTCCTTCCTCTGAGTCATGCTTCTGTCTTGGGACGGGATGTTCCCTGTCTCTGTTTTGGCTTACCCTCGTAGTTCTTGTTCTTTTGCCATCTTGGCTTGTAGCGCTGTTGGTTCCTTCTGTGGGGAAAGAAGGGTTTTTTGGACACTGCAGGATTATATGATGCCAAGGAGGGATGAAAATTGCGTCCCTGTCCCCCCACCAACTGTAAAGTGTATTTTTTCGTCTTGTTGGAAGCATTCGCCAATACCTTGTCCAGGCAGATTCCGAATAACTTTCTTCCCTGGTAGGGTGCACCAATTAGTGTGTTTTTGGATGTATTGTCCCCCTTGCAGGATCTCAGCCACAGAGGTGGCTGCCCTCGATGCCCAGCGCAAAACGTCCTTTGACGAGTCCGCCATGAAGGTGTATGCTAGCTGGATTCAGGTTGAGAGGACCCTCGTCATTTTTGGGGACACTCGTGGGTCACCTGCTCTTCTGATCCACGACATCAGGGCCCTCGAAAAGTACGAGGTCATTGTGGCCATCTTTATTATGGTCGTTATCTCTTCAAAATTTCTCCGGAGGTTGGTCTCAATCCCCCTATCAGTCTGGTCTCGTGGGAAGCATTCGGCCTCCATGGGAAAAACCGCTTTCCTGGCCAGCGATGCTGCCGCTGCATCGACCTTTGGGGCCGCTATGAGCATGCTCTTGGACTTGGACAGGGAGTATAGGCTCAACTGGGCTTTGGACAGTCTGGATGCCTTATTAGGCTGTCTCCATTCCCTCTTTATGATTCTCTCATATGCCTTATCGAGAACCATGCCCCTGTCTCTTTCCCTGGCCCTTGGAAGGCATTCCCTCTCCTCATCCTCGTCCGAAGATGCTGAGGAGACCTCCTTTTCCTTCTTTTCTTTCAGGTGCAGGGCCTTGACCACTAGGTCATATATTTTTCCCATATATTTATGTGGGAATTGTCTATCTAGATCGGAGGAGAGCTCCAGTTCCTGTTTCTCCGGTTCTCCCTCTCTGGAGTGGGCATCATCGCGGTCTAGGTCCGAAGATTGCTCCTCTAGTTCCCCCCGTAGTCTTTTCCCCCTACCTCCCTTTTCTCTTGGGGCAGAGTCCCCTTCTGATGCATAGTCCTCCCCCGATGCTGAGGCTTCTGGGGAGTCCAGTTGACTAGCAGCCCCCGGTCTTTCCTGGGCAGTTTACCCTTTCCAGCCCCCTTAGATTTCCCCTTAAACTTTTTGGCCTCCCTGTCTGGGGAAGGGGATCTCTTCCTCTTCAGCTCCTTTAATATTTGGAATAGGACCTCCATACGTGGGTCTTGCCCTTGTTGCCGGGGGGTGGGGGGCTCACGGTTCCAGTTGTTGCTCCTTGGTCGGAGGTCACTGCTGCTGCCGCTCTCCGCATAATAGCCATCTGGTTGTTTCATGTTGAACTGAGAGGGGCGATGAAGGGGAGGGAGGAGTCGGTCCAACTGATCTGCGGGTGGAAGGGCCCGCCGAGGATACGGACAGGAGAAGGCCGGAGGGAGGGGGGCCATGAGCGGGCTGATGTCTAGCCGGGTGATCCGTGGCTCTGTTCTGTTCCGTTCACTCCCCTCCGAGCGGGAGAATCCTGGCTTTGAGGAAGGCCCCACTCACCGCTGCCGCTCTGCTGTGATTGAGCTCAGCAGAGAGGAGGCTGTGGAGATTCCGGGTTCCGCCGCGGCTTTTGGCGCCGTCAACTGCCGGTTGCTCCTGGGTCCTAGTGCCCCTTTCTTTTTTCCTTTCCCCGTGGCTGGGCTTTTAGGCACTCTGCCAGGGGGTCCCCGCTGTTTCCCGCTTCTCTGGCCCCCGCGCCTATGGGGAAGGGGGGGAGGGCAGAATACCTGGTCCCTCCGAGATGGGGGTTGTGGAATGGGCTCCTGCCCATCTCGGCCCCCCCCCAAGCCGATGGGGAAGGGGGGTCCGGCAGCACTCCTGGCCCCTCTGAAAGGGTAGTCCTGGAAGGGGGCTCTTCGGCCCCCCTGCGCCTATGGGGAAGGGGGGGTTCCAATCCAGCTCCTGACCCCTCTGAGAAGGGGGTGAACAGGGAGGAGAATTACTCTCCCCCTGGCACCTGGAGCTCCTTGAATTCATCGAAGATTTTTCTGCCGCCTCTTTCTCAGAGGCAGCGTGCCTGCTTCCTAGCTGCTCCGAGGCAGACAAAACACTGGGGGAGCAGAGGCTAGATCCCTTCAGACAGGCTCCTCAAAGTTTGGTTTGTCTGCCTCCTGCTGGATGATGGCGGGATCTACCCTACTGCAGACTGGACGACCAGGAGGATCCCCGGGAGAAGAAGGAGGCAGCCCCTCTCCCTATCTGTGCTAGGGAGGAAGAAATCAGGGTGGGAAGCATCGAGATGAGGCTTTTGGGGGCTGTGTGCAAGCTCCACCCTCACAAAATCCCAGTAGTTAATTTTACGCCACACCGGAAAGTGATCTCTAGATTATACAGGTGTACACGCAAAATATTTCAGTTCCCGGATGCGGGTTATATTGAAAAATGGGAGGAAGATCTAAATATGGCATTTACCAAAGAGACTATGGCGCAGATCTGGTCACACACACAAAATTGTGCTAAATCCCTTATGGTAAAAGAACCCCAAATTAAATTAGTGTTCAGATTTTACCTAACTCCACTCTCCATACATAGGGCCAATAGGAACTACAGTGAATTGTGTTGGCGTGGTTGTGGTCATGTGGGCTCTTACTTACACCATTGGTGGGATTGTGAGACCATTGTGGGGTTCTGGAGTACTATCTGGAACGAGGTAGTAGAATACACTTACTTACAGGTGCCATTTACACCTCAGATAGCTTTATTGGGGCTTTGGCCCGTAGATATGGAAAAGAAAACTAATGTAACCGCCTGCAAGGTAATGTTTTTGGCTGCCATACATTGTATAGTAAGTAAATGGAAGACACCGGAAGGTCCCACTCGATTAGATTGGATTAAAAGATTATGGTAAGTCCTATCTATGGAAAGAATCGCGGCTGGAATAAATGAAAAACTAGACGAATTTTACACCACATGGACGCCAAGCTGGAACTTGATTACAAAACACATTGAAATGGAAAAAGAACTTTCCATCAACCTACAATCAATATAGGACGGCCTCCCTCGAGAACTGTCGGAAGGAAATCAATCGCAGAGTCTAATTTGTTCTGTTAATTTTATTTGTTTGTATTTGTTTATGTAGATGCAGAACACTTTACGTATTTTGATTATTGTTATTATAAAAACTAAAAAATAAATATAAAAAAATAAATTAAAAAAAAATCCCAGTAGTACTCCTGTCCTGACTAAAAGTATCCCATAACATAGAGATTACATTCTGTTCTGCTTTTGTCGTAAGAGCTACTCTGTTACAACGCTTCCTGACTGACTTCAGCCTCTATTAATAAACTGCACATTTATAAATCATGACAAAGCAAATAATCAATTTAATAAAAAAGAAAACTGTACAGATGAGAAGTTGTGTGTGGGAAATTGTTGCTATATTGCTTAGGAAATATCTTAACTGGAAATCTGGTGGCTCAGTTACTTAATATTTGCTCTCTGTAAAGACAGTGTTTTCTTAAACACTGAAAAACTGCTAACCTTAGAACAGACAAACTGTAAAATGGCATCAGAGAATTAAGCTTCTTTAACAGCAGCATCTAATTACTTAATTTTATTTTATTGACTTTTTAGTTTGATGTGCAAGTGCAGCTGACTACCAAATATCTGTTACATATAAAAAGTGTGGAAAACAAGAGCAAGGCCACTTTCAGACATGCCCCCCCACGCATATTTTGGGCTGCGGGTGGGGGAAATGCACAGCCCGAATATGCGCGGGGATTGGCTGGTCTGAAAGATCCCTCCACGTGGCTTTGCCGGCAAAGCCGTGTGATGCATGGCAGGAAATCGAGCTCTGCATCCCACGCGACTTTGTTGGCAAAGCTGCATGGGGGCCTTTCAGATAGGCTGATCCCTACGCATATTCAGGCTGCACATCCCCCCACAACCCCGCAGCCCAAATATGCCGGGGGGGGGGGGTCTGTCATGTCTGAAAGTGGCCTTAATTGGGTTGAAAAGTTAGGGACTAGTAACAGCACATGGAGCTTTTCTTCATTAGAGCTGTGATCCTCAGAGCATTTTGTCAACAAAAGCCCTATTGAAATTACTGGAACTTGTGCTGACAGAGAATTGAGGACTGGATCCAGAACGATCAGCTCAAATGGGTCAAGACAGTAGTGAAGGGATATTCTTTTTTTAAAAATCTAAATGCTTTTTGGTGAACCAAACTGGTGGTCTGTGTCTTGTACTTAATAGGCAGGTATTTAAATGAATTCCCACCGTCACTGTTTTCTTTGCTGATAGCCCCAAGTATCCAAATACAGAAATATTGAAAATTAAAATTTCCTCATTTCCTACCAGTCTAGATAATGGTATACAAGCAAGCAGCAGGGTATGCATCATTCTGGAATGGCATTGTCCACTACACATAAAAAGCATCTTGTCCCAGTTATTATTTTTTCTTTCTTTCTAATCCTAATAGTCTCCTAAGAGCATTTTTGCTATAAGTGTGCTTGACAATTATTCTATTTTACTTCTGGTCAACTTCTATTGTATATTACAAAACGTAACCTCGTGCGAGAGGGATGGGATAAAAATGAAATGAAATAAATAAATACATACATAAATAAAATAAATAAAAGGTCTTTTCTTAGGTAAAGGTTGAATAGGAACAAAAGCATTTTTGTGTGGATGGTGGTGAGAGGAAGTAGAAACAAGGGTTCAGAAGCATCTGAGAAGTGGGGAAGAAGTCCAGTTCCAGCCTGTCACTGCTGGAGGAGCTAAGCAAGGGCTTCTGCTCCTGGGCCTCTCCCCGTTTTGCCTCCACTGCTGTAATGCTCCATTACCTCACCACTTTCTCCCCACCTACCTCTGTGTTTTGCTCCTCACCTGTTGCTTATCTCCCTCCAGTGGTGGCTGCTCTCCTCAGCCCCTTCACTCATATGCCTGGCAACCCAGTGTTGGAGCTCAACAGGAGCAGGAAGGCCACTGCAGGTGCTGGGAACTGCAGTAGATGGATGCCAAATACAGCAGCCACTTTGGAAGGGCTGAGCCCTTGTCTAAGTTAGAACCAGCAGCCCCAAGCCTAAGAAGCAGTCTGGAGTTCTGGTGTCTACTTGGAAACAGCTGTTGGCTCCTAAAACGTGCCGAAAGACTGTAGCTAACCATTAAAGATGCTGTGATAGCAAAAAGATTGAAACCACAGGAGTTTTGTAATAAATGACAGACTTACCAATGTAGGCTTCAGAATCACCAATATAAATTTCTATGCAATGCCCCAGCATGGTGACTGAGAACGTATCATCCCTCCTAAGACCAAGCGCCTTTAAAAAAAAAAAACCACACACACAAAAAAACAGATACAGAATGAACATCAGCAAGACTTGAAATATATGTAGTATTATAACTTGTGTCTTTCATTATTTTTTATTTTATGAAAATGATTTACTTTAGCTGTTGCTGCAGACTAACAGAAAAACACAAGACACTTTCAAATAAAATGTAGGAGAGTGGCTTTAATACAATACATGACAATTGAGCCAGTCTTTTATCTGGCATGCAAAAAGTGAATAAAATATACTAACAACAGCTTATGCAGCATACAAATTCTTTGAACAAGTTTATTTATTTATTTATTTGTATAAACTGAAAATTAACAAGTATTTCAATTACAGACATACCGTATGAAAATAGTCAATTGCACTTTCAAAATTGCCCATTAGACTGTGTATGTATCCAATGGCAGAATAGGTGGAGGCATTCTGGGGAATCAACACTAGGGCCTGACGGTGGTATTCTAGTGCTTCTTCATACTTCCTGTTAAGATATAAATGTTTAGATATCTATTATTGTTTCAAATTCACAAGGTAAAAGAATACACCTAATTATTCTCATGATATTGTAGTAAGTCTTATTGCTCATGGTATTTCAGAAACTGACTTCCCTTTATATGCTAAAGCCCCAATCCAAGGTTCGTGAGCGCATGCTGAATGCAGACTGAACCTACTGTGTGCACGGTGCTACATCTGACGTCCATCACTACCCAACAATGCCGCCATGTGCGGCTGCAGCCTTGCCTCTCCCTCTGCCATGTGGTGGTGCAGTTGGGCAGTGGTGGACTTCACCTATGGCACCATATGTATGCACGGTATGTGAGGATAAGTGCAAACCTTGAATTAGGGCCTAAATTGCTTCCAATCCTAGATCTAATATCTCTTTTCTCACTTGTTGGAAAAACAGAAGTAGGAAAATTACCACTGACAATTAAACGTAGCCAGCCATGCTGATAACATTGCTAGAAGGCTCAAGAGATCTCTGCAATGGTCTAAAATTGCTAGAGTTGTTACAGGAATTGCATGCAGACCCTCAGCTGTGTAATACAAATCCTTGCCACTCACACTTTTATAGTTCCACCTACAAATGCTTTTTAGAACATGAGAAATATGCCAACTTGCATCCTTACAAATTATAAAGTTAGAAGTTATACTCTCAGTAAAAAGAGAATAACTTCACTTTGGTTGCAACCCTCCACTATTAAAGTCAATTGTTTAGTCACTGACCTCAATGGATTGGACATTGCACTCTAGCTTTTGAACTGTAAATATGCTTTGTGTATACTTACGTATGCATAAAACGTGAATTAAATATGTTGTTCTACCCTCACAGTTGCTTTTTAATACAAAGAACTTCAAACAAAGGGGAAAAAATGAGACACTAAAGAATTATTTTTAAAAATACAGGTGTTATGGTTGTTCATGAATTTCATGTGTGCCATTATCTCAAAGTAAGATTTGAGAATTCCTATTCTGTTTTACAGTGCTTTTTGAACCAACAACGTAATTTTTAAGAATGGTTATGAAAGCTTATTGTAGAGCAGAATATGCAGATAGCAGTCTTTGTATACAGTGGTTATAGTCATGTGGAAGCACATTTTAAACAGACATGCAGATTTTGGGGAGATGGTTGTCATTTATTCTCAGTCCCTCTGGACCACTCGGTTAGTGTAAAAATGCCATAAAATGGGCATACATATTTTCATCTTGCCAAACATATTGGCCATGCTCCACAAACCCTTATTCCCTAAGGGCTTCAATGGGGTTACCTTGGAGTAAATGAATTGTGGATCAAGACCTTATATCAACGTTTCTTCTGTCTGACATATGCACCAGTTAATTACAGTTTTGGCACACACTACTTTTAAGCGCTTACTTGAGCTTTCTGCATACATGTCCCAAGTTGTTCAATAAAGGCTCCCACTTATCAACCGTCACCTGTAAAACAATGCACTGTCAATGTACATTCACTTCACAGCTTTCAACTAAATGTTAGCATGTTCACCTACTACAAAGAAACCCACATTTCAGTGAACATGGTAATCCACTCGTAGAAAGTCAAAAGCTTGAATTTAAATTCCAAAACATTTAATAAATAAAGAGCGTTCTCCAAGGAAAAAAATTACTTAATATTAATCAATGGGTGATTTCATCTTAAGTATCAATAATCCTAAATTATTGATATTAAATTAAAAATAATCTTAAATTAAAAAATACCTCATTTCCAATAGCTTTGATCTTTTCTAAGGCATCAAGAAACCACTTTTCTGAAGTTTTCCAGCTATAAGAAAGTATTTATGGAATTAAAGACCCTTTCCAATGATAGTGAAAAAATTGGGTTAGATACAGATAAGACCTTTTTTTTACTATTTATAAGCCGATAATTAATTCATAGGCATTACTGAATAATAAAACCCAAGCTGTTTAGTGATGCCAACACCATGCATGCAAGGTTATTTAAAAAATAAGAAATGGAATACAGTCAAGAAATAAACGTTGAATGCTCCCTCTAGCATTAACAAAATTAACATTTTTGATTCCTCCACCCCATGTGTAATCAGTTTGGCATTTTGTGAATGGCGTAAAATATTAATGTGCTGCAATGACATACTGCAATGCCAACTATTACAAGTCTTGTTTCAACACGTAGACTCCCCTCCCCCATACATGCATCCCTTCTAAGATACCACCGGTATACCGCATACCAGACAAGATAAACTACATTATTGTAAGAGAAAGAAATTGGGTAAATATGAGCTTAAGGGGAATACTTGAAGATCAAGCAATTATGTAGCTCGAACGCCATACTTTTACACACAGAGATAATAATCACATTACATTTCTAGGAAGATAATGCACACTAGTAGTCTTGGCTTGGAAACTTACTCTCCATTCTGATATGCAACCACTCCAACTTCATGCATAACAAAAGGATCCTCAGGTGCAATGCTTAAAGCTTGGCTGAAAAATCGTTCAGCTAACTTAGAGTTGTTTGTCAAACCATATTCCAGTCCAATATAGAGCATTGGCAAGTGACACCTGCAAGAAAAGGCAAAGGCATCTAGACATTGGACACAATCCTCCACTGTTAAAGTCAATGGGAGTTTTGGCTGATTTCAACTGACAGAGAATTGTGCCCACTGAGGACAAGAAAAGCATGTCATTGACATAAAGTCTCTTATCCATAATCTTTCCAAGATATTTGCCATTATATTTATACATAAGGACACCAGCACATCTCGTCACCACCACCACCACCACCACCACAATATTAGCAGTTTATGAAATGGTGTGAGCTGGGAGCAGTTCACATATAGTTAAGAAAGCAGAATATAAAATCCAAAAAAGTAATGTACCCTAAACCAAAGGAAAATATAAATGACTTTCTTGTTTTCTCTACATTAGAAACATGATGAATCCGTACAATTTTATTTTAACATTTGAGGGTTTGTTTTTTTCTCTCAATTTTCTTAGGCAATCAAGATATTTCAGGTCCAGCTATAACTTTACTCACTTCCTGGTCCTCTTGGACTAGCACAATGCTATTGCGTTTGAGTTTGCAGTACTGGTGGGGAAAGTGTCGGAAGATACACAATAAAAAAAGGAATATCAAATAAATATATTTCTAGATGTAAGGGGAGGGATGTGGCAAGCAACTGCCAGATGCCAATTATACAGTTTTAAGGCTTCAGCTGCTAAAAAACCAAAAAGGAATTAAATATTTCAGTTCCGTTAATGGCAAGAAATATCTCCATGTTTTCAAGTATGGAATTCAATGCTTGAAGTACGTATGTTTTTCTTCATATTATATTCCCATTAACAAAAGCCAAGATGCAAGTCTGGTATAATCACTTACTTCCTGTGTTTAATATGATGCCTCTTCATTCCACTTCAAATTTTTAAAATGTCATTATAGTTGAGAAATCATACCTAGTCTTAATAGTTTTTCTAAGAAGTTTCTGAGTTTTTAACCTAAATATCTGTCCATCAGTTTCTAAAATATTTGAACTTTAAAACCAGAAAAGTTCTTTTCCAAGGTTCTGGCCAAACTTGACACTGGGTGAAAACATACGAGACAGTGGCCAGCTGGATCCCCTGCTCAACCCATGGAGCAGCAATGCAGCCGCCATCTGTTGTGTTAGAAACACCACCATTTCCCCCCCCTCCCAAAGACCAGAGACACCCCCCTCTCCTTGGCAGCACCCCATGAGACACAGGTCAAAGAGTGCAGGGGAACAGAAGGGGGAAAAGGAGAAAGAAAGAAAATGCCCCATGCAAAACTGGTCTGGTCGGAAGGAATAAGAATGAAACAAGGGAGGCTCCCGGGTAAATAATGAAGTAGCCAAAAACAGGTGACCTCCCTCTTTTGAGAGGAGCCCTCCACAGCCGCCCAAAACTCTAAACAAGCAATTGATCGATCGTCAGGTCAATCACTCCACACCCATTTAGAAATAGCTCCCTTCCTCTGTCTATAAAAACTCCCTTTTGCCCTCGTGTTTATCCTGCCAAGCTCCCCCCCCCCACCCCCCAAACTGAAAGCCTCCAAAGCTTTGCTATAGAAATTCCCTTTTGCTCTCTGGCTCATTCTGCCATGCCCCCACTGAAATCCTCCAGAGCTTTGTTTCCCCCAAACACATCATGCAAAGGTTTCTTTTTCAGCCCTAGCATTTCTAAAGTACTTTTAGGAACACCTTTTGTGCACTTTTGAGACCCCTTGCTCTGCCTCTCAAAACCCTATAACTGCCCTTGCCCCCATGAGCAAATTGGGTTATTTTTGAATGCAAACAGAAGTAGGTTACTCTGTGCATGCTTGCCTCAAGGATTGCTCCCAGACCATTACCCCCTTTTGGTCTGTCCAAGCTTTTTCTTCCCCCTTCTCCAAACACCGCTGGATCTACAGAGTTGCCTGTCCCTTTTCAACAGCATTGGATAGGTAATATTGCTTATCTCCCCCTTTTCCCCTCTCACGAACGCCCACTTACATCAGAGTAACTAGACCGGCGGGTTTTGCTTATAGTTTACTGTGTATGTATGTCAACTGTGTTTGGTGGGAAGGTATACAAACTTATTTGTATCAATAGAAACTTATCTGTATCATCCGAATTGACACGTGGGTGAACTGTTTATGTATAATAGCTAGTCCTTTGTCAATAAATCTCCTTTATTTCCATCGGAGTATCCCCATTTTGTGTTGGGGTGTGACAGGGAAATTCCAGCCAGCTGGCAGGGCATCACATCCTCAGACTGATCCCAGTTGACACGTGCAGACCCTTTGAATCAATTTGGCTATTTCCCCCAATATTCCGGTCCCCAATATTCCGGCCCTCACTCGTGGAGTGAGTCTGTGTCCTAACAACTGGTGGAGAATGCGGGCAGTCACATGGTAACCCACTCAGGACACTTGTGGGAACCCACGGAGATGTAGTGTGTAACTACAGCTGGCCGCAATTGTTCAAGATTTAAATTGTGAATTTGTACCTGAAGACTATAGAGCTAGCTCAGGGAACTAAGAATTGTCTTGGGACCATTGAATTGGTCTCGAGATTTTGGAGAACAGATCTTGGGGACTATAGAGTTAGCCCCGAGTGTGGGAGGGTTGTCTTGGAGCCACAGAGTTGGTTCTGAGATCTGTGCCCACATTTGAGGATTTGAGCTATCTTGAGATTGTACTGGCAGTCTTGGGATCTTATGAAGTAGAGAATAGATTTGGGAAGTTCGTCTTGGGACTATAGTAGTAGTACAGGGACATTTGAGAATAGTTTGAGTTGTCTTCAAATTATATTTGGAAGTTCTGGGATATTTGGAGAATAGTTTGAGTTGTCTTAGAACTGCATTTGGTAGTTTTGGGATCAGCAAAGCAGCACAGGGATCAAAGCAGGGATAACATCTAGCAATGGCAACCTCTAGGAGTGTAGCCAGAGATGGTTTGCTCTGCAAGGAGAGTGGGGTGTCGAAACTAGAAAGATGGATAGCAAAGAAAGGAAAATGCCTGTGGCAGCCAGGATGTTTTAAAACCAAGGACCCGGTCACTTCTGCAGAATACTGCCACAAGTTTAAGCCAAAAGGAAGTAGAAGAGAAGCTTGTGCCACTTGGGCACTATGGTATGCTCGTTGTGATATGCAGGAGATGATGAAGGAAGCAGAAGGTGCTGCTGATAAGATCAGACAGCAGTGGGAAAGGGAGTGTGCAAGAACAAAAGAATTAGAAGAGACATGTGTAGAAAAGGACAAGGAGGGATGTGAATTTCTAGCAGAAAAATGGAGATTGACAAATTCCCTTAGGAAAGCCCAAGAGGAGAGTGACATAGCAATAGCTCGGGTCAAACAAGCAGAACAGGAGCTAGCAGAAACCAAAGCCCAGTTAGAAGAAGCCAGATCAGCAGCCTGCTTCTTAGCCACCCAGAATCGAGTTGCTAAGAATGCGGTTAGTCATGAACTTTGTGAGCAGGTCATCCAGAGACTTTTGGGGGAACTCAGTGTGCACCGAGGTCTAGTGGCCACAGTGTGCATTGAAGACTACCCTGAGTTGGAATCCAATTGTTCCCCCTCCAGAGCAGCCCGGATACCCCTAAATGTCATCCCGGAGGCTCCTTTTAACCCGACATGGCAAGACCCAGTACCCCTTAACCCTATTGTGAACCGCCAGATAGATCGCCAAGGGGGAAGGGGTGGACAGGCTCATGAGGAGATTAGGGAGGTGATTCAATGGTCCTTGATCCAGGCAAAAGCTATAGCAGAACAGCTAGGTCCCCTAGAGCACAATACAGTAATAGCATGGATGGCCAGAGTGTGGCAAACGTACTCAAATGCAGATGGGGTGGATTTAACACAGCTGGTTCGGGCAAGTGCCTCCCTCGTGGAGGCTCAAATGTTAGAAGCTGGGCTTAGTATGGCTGATCTCCATGGCGCTAATTGCAGCAAATGGATGAGGGCAGTGTGATTCCAGGGCAGAGTCCCCAGAGGTTGTTCCTATTAGAATCCCAGGCTTTGGGTAAGCAACCCGAGGCTTACGTAACCAGGAAGAAACTCCTGGGGGCTATAGCCGGAGTAGTAGTGCCAGTTCAGAGGAATGGGCATCAGGTCATGCAATACAATAATAGGGAATTTATCGAGGCAGTTTATGCAGGACTGACTTCACAGACTCGATTGGCACTGGGAAGAATAGATATAAACCAGACCACATGGGAGGAATTATCAGCAGGTATCCAACAGGTAGCCAATATTATGAGGGACATGGGAGGGCATATGCGGGCTGCTAGGAAACCCCAGCTAGAGCCAGTCCAAGCAGTTACCTTCATTAATGATGGCTCCCACTCATCCGCTCCCCCAGGAGAGGTCCCAAGTCTCCCGACTAGATCCAACCCCAAGAGCAATCCACGGAATGGACCCGCTAATCAGTTTGCGCCATGGGCCCCTGCTAGCTGAGAGGGAGTAGTCTCCCTCTGCTCCTGCGTATGGAATGAATTAAGAGCTGCCGGGGTAGATATGAGACAGTATTACCTGAAGCCCACCCATGTTCTTACTGCAGCCCTAGCTGAGCTCCAGAGATTAAAGGCGCAAAGCCCCCAAAGTGGACCAGTAGCTGCAGTCAGGTCCCCAGATTCAAACCTCACTTCCCAGACACCAGAACTGGTGCTCCGAGAAGTGTGGATTAAGGACAAGGCAGAGTGTGGAAAGGTGGAAGATGTGGTGCTCATTGAAGGAGAGGATTCACACACACATACACACCCAAAGGCAATACAAATACCCCACTGAGGCAGAAGAAGGAATACAGGTTACCATAGACACCTTGTTGGCACAAGGAATCATAGTGCAAATGCAGTCTATTAGTAATGCACCCATCTGGCCAGTTCTCAAGGCGGACGGGGTGACTTACAGAATGACTGTGGACTATCGAGCACTGAATTCAGTCACTCCTCCTTTTGCCCCTGTGGTAGCTAAGTACAATGAGATTATGGCAGCAGTATCTGCAGGATACTGCTGGTACTCTGTCACAGACCTTGTGAATGCCTTTTTCACCATTCCTTTAGACCCTGCCTATAGGTACAAATTTGCCTTTACCTACAAAAATCAGCAACACACTTTTACTAGAACACCCCAAGGTTTTCATTCCTCCCCCCAGCATTTGCCACTCAGTAGTATCAAAGATGTGGGAACAATTAAAACCAGAGTAAAAGAATTCAGTTATTTCTTACGTGGATGACATTTTGATCCACTCTCCAGAGGAAGAAACAACAAGGGAGGTATTGTCCATTGTTCAGCATACTGGGTTCAAGGTGAACAGGGAGAAGGCGCAATTAGTTCAGAAGCAAGTGAAATATTTGAGCATTAGCTTAGGACAAGAGCGCAGGTCCCCAGATGCACAGAGAGTAGAAGTGATTTTGAAAATCCATGCACCCACTGATTTACACTCCCTTCGGGCAATTTTAGGCACAATGAATTTCTCCAGGGATTTTATAGAGTTCTTTGCCGAGAAGGCAAGACCCCTATACAAGGTCCTGAAGTAAGGACGAGTGTGGGAGAAGGGCCCTGAACAACAGTAAGTCCTAGCCACCCTGAAACAGGATTTAGCGCGAGCTTCTGTGTTAGCGCACCCAGATCCTAAGTTACCTTTCATATCCAATTGGCAGCGTCTGAAACATGCATAGGGGCGACCTTGTCCCCAAACTAGATGGGGAGGCAGCGGGTAATCGCCTACGCTTCCAGAATCCTCAGTGAGGTAGAGCAACAGTTCATCCCCTGTGAAAGGCATGTTTGGCCCTAGTTTGGAGCCTAGAACACCGGGAATTTATCATACGAGGATCCAGGGTTCTAGTACAGACCCCCCATTTCCCCCTGAAATACATTATATCAGGCAAGATTCAAGATGGCCAGGTTAGCAACCCCCGGATAGCACAATGGACTTTGGCCCTGGTAAACAGAGGTGGGGTTCCATAAGTAACAGAAAGACATCCCCACTCCATACAGCTTGCTAGTAGAAGGGGAAGAGCATGTGTGCCCGATCTCTGACTTGAAGCAGACAGATTGGCCAGTGCAATGGGGGAAAGAGTCAGGAAGAGGCAGTCAAGCAAGGATTTACTGTATGGTACATGGATGGGTCATCCTTTTATGAAAGGGGGGAGCCCAAAACTGGAGGGGCGGCTGTCCGAGTATTAGATGGGCGGGTATTACAAGGATCAGCGTGCCCCCACTCTTCCCAAGCCGCCGAGGTGCAAGCAGTATTAGCAGTCTTGGACTTTGAACCCCATGATGTCTCCCTGGCCATTTACACAGATTCGGATTGGACTGCTTGCGCCGTGGCAGTCTGGCTTCCAATTTGGTTAAAAAGAAAAATGACTGCCTCAGATGGGAGACCAGTAGCTCATGCAGACAAATGGGGAAAAACTGCAGAACTAATCCAAGCTAGAACTGGCGTGACATGGGTAGCGCATATAGCTGGGCATTCTAAAAAGCAGTCAGATGCAGCCTTTTGGAACAGCCAAGCAGATGGGTTAGCAAAAGAAGCAGCAGCCAAAAGTCAGTCTGAGGATGCTACCATGAATCCTTCCCTGGAGCACCCTCTAGCCCCCGTCACTACTAGAGCTCGCTCCCCAGGAGCAGGGGCTACCATTAGACTTGGGTACATTACAGCAGGGAGACAGGGAAATAGAGGACTTGGCAGCAAAAGGAAAAGACTCCACTGGGAGAGTCACAATTATCAGAGACCAAGAGGTTTGGAGGGCTATCGATCCCGGGGAGAATAGACTTTGGATAGTCCCCAGTAAGATACAGGGGAACTTATCCAAAGTTCCCCTGTATCCAAAGAGGCAAGCAAAACACTCTGGATCGGGTTAGAGACACCGGGTGGTGGCCCCACGTGAAGGCCGATATGGACCAGTGGTGTAATAATTGAATGGCATGCGCAATGGTAAATGCAGATCACCAGACAGTTAAAGCCCCGATCCAACACCAGCACACTGAGGGCCCTTGACCCAGGACACAAATAGATTACATAGGACCCCTCCCCACCACCGCGAGAGGACACACATATTGTTTAGTCTTGGTGGATGCCTTCAGCAAGTGGGTGGAAGCATTGCCTTGCAAAACCAATACTACCACGGTGACTACTTAGATGCTTTTTAACATTGTCCTTTCAAGATGGGGGATGCCCCATACCATAGATTCGGACATGGGGTTCCACTTTATAGAGAAGTAATGCAGGAGTTATGCAGGGCTTTGGGAATTAAGCTGAGATTTCACATAGCAGGGCACCCTGCCTCCTCCCGGCTAGTAGAGCGAACCAACAGGACTTTAAAGGAGGCTCTGAGAAAGCAAGTCAGTTCAACAGGCAAAGATTGGGATGAAAGGCTCCCAATCATCTTGATGGCTTTGAGAGGGTCAAAGGCTGTTCATGGCTATACTCCTTTTGAGGTGATGCTAGGGAGAAAAATGCGAATGCCTGAGTCCTGGTGGCTGGGAACTGAACTACCCAGTTCCTGGGAGAATAAAACAGTCTCATATGAGTGGATCGGGACCTTGGGAGAAGAAATAGTCAAAATTCATAGACAAACCACTATCAGGCTGGGGGTAGCCCAGTCTGAGGTTGATAAGCGATTGGGCTGAGTGAAGAAGCTCATTGTTTGGGAAACTGGGCAGCTGGTTATGTATCGAAAGTTTTCAGTAAAGGAACATTCTTTGACACACAAGTGGGAAGGCCCAGGGCGAATTGTGAACAGAGAGTTAGTTCCGCTGTGTAGAAATCAAGTAGAAATTCCGGAGGGAAAGAGAGGACAGCCTTGTAGAAAATACTTTCACAGTTCCCAACTCAAGGAGTGGAAGGGCAAGCTGCCAGATTCCCGACTGTCTGTAGCAGAAGACTCAGGAAGGTGAATCGCTGGGCCTTGCTAACCCGCCGGTTCACCCACAGTAATAGAGATCTCTGTAACAGGGGTTCCTAAGGAGTCCTCCCCTCTCTGCAGCAGCATGAATAGGAGAGTAGGAGCAAGAGGGCGCAGGAAGCAAGTATTCCATCCTATGGCGCAACCTTGAAATGGCTTTTCAGTTAGTCCAGCCCTGAGGTTAGCAGTACAGGTGGTAACAACCCTCATTGTCCAGAACACCTTTCAATTCAGATTTTGTTATAGTGAGTCTGGGGGTTCACATCAGTCTCTGGTGGGGATGGTCAGATGGCAAGCAACGGGGGGAGTTATAGAAAAATTAGTAATTAAATTATACAGGAACAGCTCCTCCAAATGGGAAGTGTACATGCAGGAAGACCCCTTGTGATTCAGTTCAGGGCTGGTCGGGTTGGGATCCACGGGTGTCCGGGGCACAGATACCCTGTGCTATATGGGGACAGCTCAACCACTACCCCTGTCCAGAGGGAGCTGTGGGAATTCGACCCATTAATAGGATATGTGAGTGATGATTAAGGCCCCCCACCCCGGTCACCGGGGGCAGGGAAGGACTGTTTCTCGCTTCAGCCCCCCTCGCACTGGAGCAAGGCCCCCTCCCCCCAACCTTGTGTCTTCTCAGGAAACCAGGATGGAAGTAACTCTGTTGGCATGGTGGATGATTGGACTTAGGAGTGCAGGAGATCCTCTGGAAGGTCCCATGATTCCAGTGAAGGTGTGGAGCTGCATCCGTCAAACGGCGGAGCCAGGAGTGGAGTTCCTGTGCCGGATGCCAAACTTATACGCCCGCCGGAATCAGACCAGAACTTTTGGATTTCCATACCTCTTCCAAGTCAGCTCTGAAGCCGGATGCCCCTGGGACAGCATGGCCAATTGCACACACCGCAGCTCCGGAGAAAGAAGCAAGTTTTGCTACTACACCATTCCAGTGGATATAAAGCCAAAGAGAAAAGACTCCAGCTTCCAAGTATGGTGCAAGCCGCTACCTGGAGGCACGAACCCCAGTGTGTTCAGAGACACCAACTCAGGGACCTGTGACATTGTAAAAATCACCGCCGCTGCTTTGACTATTGGAACTTCCTTTCACATCACAGTGGTAGCAGGTACTGAAAGCCCCAGAGATCCGGGAGATGAACTTTTAGTTACCCTTACCTCCCCGGATGGAAGCACGGCTTCCCGGACTATAGTTAATTGGGAACCACAGGGATGGGAAATTAAGGGTAATGAGTTGTACAAATCAGGTCCACCTGACTGGGTTATTCCCCTTGCAGGAACGCATTGTGATAAGCTTAAGCCGGTAATTAGGTTCAGTTACGAAGGCCATGTTTCCTTTCATGGAAATAAGACATTGGCAGGGGTTTATAAATTGAAATTTGGAAATGGCACCCAAAACCCTGTAGAGATTCATCCCCTGATTAAACATGCAGAATCTCTTCAGAAATTAACTGCCCCAGTCATGGGCTCACATGTACTCAAGCTAGACCAGCCTGTGAAGATATTATTGAATCCTCAGGTGTCCCTGAAGGAAATCCAGGTTGATCTAGCCGGCATGAATATTTCACAAATCGTTCCCAGGTGTGCCCCTTTTCTTAGAGTAGGAGGGATAGGGTGGTTCAAGTGGATTTCCATGTGGCAAAGCTTGACCACCAGAACTAGGAATAAGCGTGGGTTAACGGATTGGTGGGGCCGATAGGAGCGGGGGCTTCACTGATCAACGCAGCTAATATTGAGGTGCTGATGAATAAGGTATCCTATGCCACCAAGGATATGGGGACATTGAGTGCTCCCCTTACCGGGTAATTTGCTCACTAAGCAGAGGGGCAGATAGCCATTAGTAAGATCCTGCCCACGTGGGAAATGATCCTGGAAAAAAATGAACTACTCAGGAATGCAGTCGCTACAAAATAATATATCATTGGCGTTGGCTTGTGCTCAAGCCCAAAATTTTGCCCAAAGTGTAACCATGGGGATGATTTGGCAAGCTAAAATGGGACATATCCCCATGGAATTGGTGAATTTAATTAAAGCTAAATTAACGAAAGGAGAGAACGAACTCCAGCTAAAATTGTTTATTATAACCTCCACAGCGGCGGAAGCGCTGATGGTATACCCAGTTGTCCTACTGGGCTGGCAAATTAGCCAGGATCAGGTTTTGTATTCCTGGAACCCCAATCAATTCGTTTCCCCCTAGACTGTAAATACTAAGGGGTGTGAGCATAGAGAAGGGTTAGGGTTTATTTGTTTTGATAAGAATTTAGCAATTCATGATTCCTGTTTTCCTCCTGTTCCCGGTAATGATTTTGTGTGTGCTTTTAGTATTAAGAAGGAAAGCGAATCAGCAATAGTTTATATAGGAAAAGGGTGTGATTATGTGATTATTAATGATGAGAATATTCAACCTATGATTCCCCTGTTTAACAGATGTTTTTGTAGTGTTGTTAAGATAATTGGGTGTGATTTTAAATATGTAACTCCGGTCTGGACTGTAAAACACATGAGGTTTTTCCCCTCCCTTTACCAATCCATTTACCCAGTTCCCTCAGGAATGGGACTATCTCTTCTTAAGGCCCTGCTCTCTCAGCCCTCTTTAAAACAAGGACTACAGAAAATGCAAGCTTCTGGAGAAACCACCTCCCTTGTAATACAACATAATAATCAGGCCATTTCCAAAATGACAGCACATGCCTGGTACAAGACATTGCTTGGCTGGTGCTCTCAGGCGACGGGTGTGTTCAATTTAATGCTCCACCTGATTCGTGTTGATCATTATCTTCCAGATTGGGTTCGTGTTTTGCATGTTGGGGCTGATATGCTGGATCAAGTGAAAGATGGCAAGGCTCAATGTCGAGACAAGACACCGGGGACATTGAATATGTGGGGGCAGTAGCCATGAGATAGCCACGCTCCCAATGGGGGGGAATTGTTAGAAACAACACCATTCCCTCGCCCCCAAGAACAGAGGACACCCCCCCCCTTCCCTTGGCAGTACCCCACGGGACACAGGTCAAAGAGTGCAGGGGAACAGAAGGGGAACAGGGAGAAAGAAAGAAAATGCCCCATGCAAAACTGGCCTGGTCGGAAGGAATAAGAATGAAACAAGGGAGGCTCCTGGGTAAATAATGGAGTAGCCAAAAACAGGTGAACTCCCTCTTTTGAGAGGAGCCCTCCACAGCCGCCTGAAACTCTGAGCAAGCAATAGATCGATCATCAGGTTGATTGTTCCACACCCGTTTAGAAACAGCTCCCCTTCCTCTGTCTATAGAAACTCCCTTTTGCCCTCTTGTTTATCCTGCCATGCCTGCCCCCCCGTAGAAAGCCTCCAAAGCTTTGCTATAGAAACTCCCTTTTGCTCTCTGGCTCATCCTGCCATGCCCCCACTGAAATCCTCCAGAACTTTGTTTCCCCCAAACACATCATGCAAAGGTTTCTTTTTCAGCCCTAGCATTTCTAAAGTACTTCTAGGAATACCCTTTATGCTCTTTTGAGACTCCTTGCCCCGCCTCTCAAAAACCTATAACTGCCCTTGCCCCCATGAGCAAATTGGGTTATTCTTGAACACAAACAGAAGCAGCTTACTCCGTGCATGCTTGCCTCAAGGATGGCTCCCAGACCATTACCCCTTTTGGTCTGTCCAAACTTTTTCTTCCCCATCTCCAAACACTGCTGGATCTACAGGGTTGCCTGTCTCTTTTCAACAGGATTGGATAGGTAATATTGCTTATTTTCCCCTTTTCTTCACGCAACACCCACTTACATCTGTGGTAGAAAAACCCATATTTCTGCTTGCCCCATAGTAACCCCCCTCCATCTTGGAAATATTGGGGGCCTGTGGTTCTGTCTGACCTGTAGTTACCTTGCCATGTTAGAAATGCTTGCTTGCCCTTTAAACAAGACAGGCTTTGCTTCTCTAACAAGACAGGCTTTGTTTCTTCTCACATAGATAAGCCTCACTTTTTAAGATTACCTTTTGCACATAAGGATGAGCCAAATGCTCAAGAATGCAGCTGGGTTCAGTTTAGATAGAAAAACTCCCTAATACTCCTTCATACTACGGCTATCTCATTTTAACCTGAACTTAGAAGTAAACAGTCTTTTCTGCTAAATAATTACTTTGAGAGTTATGCTGTAATCTGTTTTTCTGCGCAGATGCGACAAGCCATGTAAGGGCTTTCCGCCCAAGAATTTCTGTATAAGAAAATGTATTGCCCTTTCTGGGGTGTGCTCGGGATCTGATGATCCTGAAAGCCCACAGCATGCTGTGTCTCTGCTGAATAAAAAACTCTGTTGTTTGAATCTGCTTCAGCCTCCTCGATTCTACCCACGAGAAATCCACATCACATCAGAGTAACCAGACCGGAGGGTTTTGCTTATAGTTTAGTGTATGTCAACTGTGTTTGGTGGGAGGGTATATAAACTTATTTGTATCAATGGAAACTTATTTGTATCATCCGAATTGACCCATGGGTGAACTGTTTATGTATCAAACCTAGTCCTTTGCTAATAAATCTCCCTTATTTGCATGGGAGTATCCCCATTTTGTGTTGGGGTGTGGGAGGGAAATTCCAGCCAGTTGGCAGGGCATCACATCCTCAGACTGATTCCAGTGGACACCTGAGGACCTTTCGAATCAATTCGGCTAATTCCCCCTAAATTTAAGAGGTCGTTTGGATATTGGTCATGGAGTGGGTCCATGTCCTAACAGTTGGGCCGGTGCGGCCTCCTGTATAGCTGCCACACTGCCCTCACACTCTGGGTTGGGCCGAGGAACTGAACACATAGGCAGGACTTGGACTCAGGAGCAGTGGTTGCTGGCTGCCAGAAGCAGGATAGGGCCTGTTAAAAGTGGCCGGTGGCGGCAGCAGATCACTCCTGGACTCCAGAGCGATCCCGTCTAGGGGCCGTACGTTGCCCATCCTCAGCCCAAGGTGTTGTCATCACTGCCTGGCTCCCCTCCAGACAGTGTTCAGGGTGCAAGGAAACAAGTGGCTCTGCCTGGCCAGAGCTGTGCTGGAGAGCACCCCACGATCTAGTTCCCCTTGCCTCGGGGTAGTAAGTCCCAACCTGGCACATAGGTGGAGGCAGTGCCTGTGCCACATGATTCACCACCATTGCTGCCTCAGAAGTGGGTCCTGCTGTCACACAGGGCAGCAAACAAAGAGAGAGGGAGGAACTGCGCAATGCTGGGCTTGGCTCTGGGACCTGCCACTCATGGGCAAGGGTGACCTCTCTAGGCCCCTCACACCCTGAAGCAGTTCCTCCTGGCCACGCCATCAGCTGACAGGGGGTCTGCTCCCAGGTCTTGACAGGTGGCGGGGGGGTGTTCAGACCTCACCATTAGCTGACAGGTGGCGGGGGGGGGCTCATTCCCAGCCCGGACCATTTGTTGACGGGGCTGGCAGCCGCTGCTCCTGGGCCCAATTTTTGCTGACATCATTGCCTTGGTCAAGGTGCTGCCTTGCCATACGCAGCAGCTACATAGGACCTAATAGACAGGAGGGCGCACGGTAGCCTGGCTAAGCCAGCCTTAGCCCACACTATATCAGCTACCTTCTCTGGACGATGCATCAAGTTGCAGTTGCCTGCCTGCCCCGCAGTGGAAGTAGGTGAACATCTGTCGGCCACCTAACTGACAGGTAGGTGAATCATGGGCTAATTTCAGCTAAGGTGGGCTACCGTCTCGTTTGTTTTCACCCACTGTCTTTTAACTCATACCTACATAGAGCAGTGTAGAAGAAAAACATCACTGTATATTAAATCTATATACAGCAATACTTAAACAATTTATGTTTGAAAGCTTTTAATATGGAACTTAACCCTCACCTTTAGTCTTGGGGTGTTTTTCTACCCCGGGTAGAAAAAAACATGAAAGAAATATGGTAATTAGTGGCGCAACAAGTTTGAGCTTTTAGGACATTGTCGCTGGCACCTTTGGGCATAACACACTCAAATTTCATCTATATATCTCTTACCGTTTGTCTCCTATAATCAAAACACAAAAACACAAAAAAGGCCTGGGGTGAACAATTACCCCAGCATCAATGGAGTTTTCCTATGGGGGTAGATATCTACCCCAGCCAATGCATTTCAATTGGGGTGGATTTCTACCCCAGCTTAAAAGCAACCAAATCAACACTTTTCAAGACCAGTTCAGACTTCAAGATGACATGGAAGTCAAGGTCACTTTAGACTGGCAGCAACAATGAAAATTAACCCCTTCACTGCCTCAAACATCTCTCAAGGTTTCCACTACAGTCGGACAGAAAAAATGGCCATGAAAGATTTTTCATTTGCTCACTCAGTCTGTTACTCTGAGTGAGCAGTCACTCAGGGGCAGATTGGCCATTCTTCCTACCTGGAGATTTGGTGTGGTGTGGGCACTGGCTGGGGGCTGGCAGGTGGGGAATGAGGGATGACAGGGGTCAGTGGAGGCACTGGGGGGCTAGCAGGGAAATTTACATTGTATGGAGAATTTGGACCGAATGGAACCCAGTGGGAGAAAGTGGACTGGACCCCAGCAAGAGGGCTCTCTATCTCCCACTGGCAGAGCTTCAGGCAGCAGTAAGAAGTGGATTCGCGTGTCCCCCTCCGGGATCTGCTTGAGGATGGACGGTTTGATCCAGCAGGTGAGGGTTTGGCTTTCACCTGGCTGTGTGTACACCCCCAGTAATCAAGGCTGTTTTTGTTTGTGTTTTCGCAGTCTGGAACGGCAAGACAGCGCAATCACATAAGTGTTTTGCAGACTTTGAGGCTGCTGATACAGCACTCAAGACAGCGAGGAATCCACTGGCGGAGTCATCAGGTGGCAGCCACAGTGAATATGTACCTGGCAGTAGAAACGACTTGGAGAACGAAGATAATTTGTCAGTCGAGAGTGTCAGTAGATCCTCTGAGGAAGAACAGCCTGCCGCAGAGGAATAACCTGCCGCAGCAGCTGCAGAGGTACTCCCAGGTTTGCCCGCCCCCCCCCCCGAGGGTGTGGACATGCCCATAGGCATGTCCGTGCCCGTGGGCGGGGAAAAGCATTGACAGCTCGGGCAGATGACATTGTTCAGCAAGAGTGGGGTGTTTCATGCAAACCATGAAGCACTCCAGGAAATGTGGAGCACACGCTGGGGGTGTCCCTTTTTCAGAGGGACCATGAGCCTAGATAGGATTTGTGCAATAACACGGTATATAAGATTTGATAATAAAGCCACGAGAGAGGAGAGAAAGGCAACCGATAAGATGGCTGCCTTTAGAGATGTCTGGACTTTGTTTGAGCAGCAACTGTAGAAGTGCTATGTACCAGGTACCGACCTCACTGTGGATGAACAGTTGGTGGGGTTCAGAGGATGCTGTCCCTTCCGCCAGTATATGCCAAGCAAACCAAGCAAATACAGCCTCAAAATATGGTGGTGCTATGATGCTCAAACATTGTACCCGCTCACAGGGGACATTTATCATGGCAAACAACCAGGGGCACTACGGAAAGGGCAGGTAGGTGCCGGTGTTGTAGAAAGGCTTGTTGGGTCCTACTATGGCACAGGAAGAAATGTGGTTGGGGACAACTTTTTCAGTAGCACTGAACTTGCAGCCACACTTTGGGGAAATGACTTGGCCTATGTGGGGAAAATTCATCGGAACAAGCCAGACATACCAACAGAGATGCAGCCACATCCCCGTAGAAAACCTCTGTCATGCATCTTTGGATTTGATGGGAAATACACATTAGTTTCATATGTGCCAAAGAAGGGGAAAGCTGTAATTCTTCTTTCCATGATGCACCATGACATGGTGGTGGAAGGAGAGCAGGGGAAGCCTCACTCCATTCTGCAGTACAACACTACCAAAAGTGGAGCGGACAACTTAGATCATCTAGCCACCGTCTATAGTTCTAAAAGAAAAACCTGTAGGTGGCCAATGGCATTGTTTTACAACATGTTAGATGTGGCTGGAATTGCAAGATTTATACTGTGGATTATGCATAATCGAAACCGGAACATGGCACAGGCAAAAGTGAGATGGTGCTTGTTCCTTTGCAAGCTGGGGGAACAGCTTATTGAGGGACATATTAGGCAAAGACTGCTAAATCCCCAGCATCTGTCTTTGCATACCAAGCAAGCATTGACCATGCTTGGCTACAGGGGCCTCTGTTGGACGGTGCTACTTCTGCCCTAGAAAAGCAGACAAAAAATGTATTTAAAAATGTGAATAATGTGGCAAGTTTTATGCAAGAGGCACCTCAACTTCTTGGTGAGTTATGAGGAATGTTTGTAGGGTTTGTATTTTGTTGGATTGTTTGTATTTTGCTGTAAGAATATATTTTATATATACACTATTTTTACGTTATTTCAGGTTTTTTTTTTTTTCAGTTTTATAATATTTTCTTTACTTCAAGTTTTGGATTAGGTTAAATATAAATAGTTAAAGTTCATAAAAACCATATCCTCTAGTTTGAATAAAAAATAATGTTTCTGCAAAGAAAAACAAGTAGTTTTGGTTATTTATTCATTCATGTGTGGAACAGGCATTTCTCATAAAAACAGACTGTGTGTGTGTGCGTAAGGCATAGATTGTGTGGCTACTGTAAAAAAAAGTTGTTGCACATTTTCAATCCTCAGGCTAAAATCGCCTTGTGGTAGAAATCTACACTAAGACAACTCGAGTATCATTTTTTTCTTGGCAAAAGGTTAAAGTACTGCATTGCTGTACATGAGTTTGGGGGCTCTAAATATTTCAGAAATAGTTCACACCAAAATTCTCCATTGTTTTTTGTTAAATAAACGCTGAAAATGTTCAAGGTGCAAATCCAGAGTCAAAAGTTGGCATAATCATCAATGTTAAACTTACTGATTGTTGTTAATAAAGGGCAAACTCTCTAAACTGCTTCACCCATTCACTGAAAAAATAAATATATTCCTGGCTACACACAAGGGCAGATAATTTCCCATTTGAATTATAGGATAATTTCAGACATGACGGGCCCGGAGGCCCGCCATCCTGAACCGGGATCTGTCTCAGATCCAAGTCCGTGATCAGGCCAGCCGTTCTTTAGACGTGCCGGCCTGATCCCTGAGGGGGATTGGGGAGGTGGCGGGGCTGCGCGGGGCGGCATGCGGCCACTCAGCCCCGCCCCCCCGCGGTCCCTCGGCCACCTGCCCATGGGGAGATGGGCGGGCGCAGTGGCCAATGAGGCCGCTGTACCCAACCCCATCCCGTGGTTGGGGCCTGATTCTGGAATGGGGCTGGTGAGCAGACATTCAGCACCGCCATCGCCGGCCCCATCCCAGATCGTGGCCACTCTAACCATGGTTCTCGGCCTCCAGCCGGAGGTCGAGAACCATGGTCAAGCTTGATCCGGCTGGGGGTTCACCGTGGTGAACATCTGGCCGGGACCAAACAGACGTTCCCGGAAACGTCACCACCACAGGGGATCCACTGTGATCCAATGTGGTGAAAGGCGTTTTCGAAATGTCTGAAATTACCCATAGTTACAAATATAGTTAAGAAAGAAAAGTGAAGACTCTCAATACTTCTCCCATAAATTGATAGATTCTTAAAATCGTATAGAATTGCATTCTATATAAGTTGGTACCGGCTACTTTTAACATACCCTTTCATCAGCTGTGCTGCTGTGAAATAAAGAGCCATTGCTTGGTCATGTTCACTCTCAACTGCAAAAGAATGTCCATACGCTATCCAAGCCGGTCCATAGGTTCTCTCCAGAGTAGTGGCTTTGCTATAACACAGAATCAGACCCATACATTAAGTGCTACTCGAATTTGTAATATTAATCACACACTTAAGCAGTATGAATACTGAGTATCTATATTTAACAAATTTTTACTCAACTGATGAAGTTTAAGAAAGTCTCTGTTTCTAAAGATTTACTAATCAAATTATGGAACTTAAACATGTGATTTGACGCATCAACTGATATTTAGGAGATTAGTTTTATTATTTTGATTATTTCTGACAGACTTCTGTAAACTTCTAAACTATATTTTGGTACTGCTTGTTAGTTGGGCTTTATCATCGGAAAGCTCTGCCAAATTAAATCCCTTGTTTGGAGGAAACAAAAATTGGTCACTTACCTCTGTGAATTTGTTTCTCGCCTGTAGTCCTGTCAGTGATCCGTTGGGTAGCTCCGCGGATGACCGTCAGGAGGCAGAAGAAGAAAGAAGCCTTCTGCGCACGCGTTGAGCTACCCCCGGCCATCTTGTCAGTCTATATCCAAGCCGAGGAACGTCTCCACCTCTAGAAGTACTTAACACAACATTAGAAGAAACCCCCCCTGAGAACGAGGAGCACCACCGGAAGGTGAACTAGGGAGAGTGCAACAGCGAACTTCTTTCCTAACAGAACCACTAAATTACAGTTCCTAAATTTTTCTTTTAAAATCCAAGGAGAACTTTCTACCTAACTGTATGCTGTTTGACAGGGAGGGCCGGATCACTGACAGGACTACAGGCGAGAAACAAATTCACCGAGGTAGGTGACCAATTTTTGTTTCTCCATCTGTCTCCTGTCAGTGATCCGTTGGGATGTACCCAAGCCCAAATACCTTAAGGGTGGGAGCAAACAGCCCCAGGAGCCTCCAGAACTGCCTGCAGCACCCTCCTGCCAAACGCCGCCTCAGCGGATCTGAACAGATCCAACTTGTAATGCTTGACAAACATATGCAGGGATGACCAAGTAGCTGCCCTGCATACTTCCTCGTATGAAGCTCTAGCCTTGACGGCATAGGAGGTAGCCGCCCCCCGCACTGAGTGAGCCCAGATCTGTAAGGGCGGTACCTTGTGCTTAGCCTTGTAGGCTTCAATGATGCAATGCCTGACCCATTTAGAAATTAGGGTCTTAGAAGCCTTTTTTTCCCCCAGAACCAGGCCTGATATTGATAAATAAAGCTGAGGAAGAGCGAATTCCTCTGGTTCTTCTCAAATAAATCTTTAAGGCCCTCCGGACATCTAAAATGTGCCACACCTTCTCTTTAGGGTGAACCAGGTTCGGGCAAAAAGATAGTAAAATTAGCTCCTGAGACCTATGGAAAGCCGAATTAATCTTTGGGATAAAGGCCTCATCCATCCTGAGTGTAACTGACTGCTCCTGGAAAGAACAATAATTCTCATCCATGGACAGAGCTCCTAACTCTGAGACCCTTCGAGTCGAGGTAACAGCTACCAAAAAAACTACTTTAAGGGTCAGCATGTAAAGAGAAACATGCTTGAGAGGCTCGAACGGAGGCCCAGTTAGGGCATCTAACACTAAGCTAAGGCTCCACGAAGGACACCTATGTACTACCGGGGGGCTGATGTTCCTAGCAGCCTTAATAAACTGTCTAATGTGTTTGTGTGGTAAGAGTCTCCTATTTGAAAAAGACTAAGACTGAAGAAATGGCGGCTGCCTGGCAGGCCAAGGTATTAGGCCTCAATCCCTTGTCTAACCCCTCCTACAAAAATTGAAGGATGGAAGGAACCGTAGCTAATCCCCTATTAGCAGCCCAAAGAGCAAAAACCCTCCAGGTGGCCGCATACGACCTCCTAGTCGCTGGCCTCCTAGCTTGCTGCAGGGTGGTAAGTACAGCCTCAGAGTAACCTGCCCTTCCTACCGCTGTGCACTCAAGTGCCATGCTGTTAGTCTTAGTAGTGCAATCGAATCGCATAGAAGGGGTCCCTGAGTTAAAAGATCTGGACGGAGTGGTAGGGTCAGAGGAGGCTCCAGACTCACGTCCACCAAGTCCNGGCCAATGAGGCCGCTGTACCCAACCCCATCCCGTGGTTGGGGCCTGATTCTGGAATGGGGCTGGTGAGCAGACATTCAGCACCGCCATCGCCGGCCCCATCCCAGATCGTGGCCACTCTAACCATGGTTCTCGGCCTCCAGCCGGAGGTCGAGAACCATGGTCAAGCTTGATCCGGCTGGGGGTTCACCGTGGTGAACATCTGGCCGGGACCAAACAGACGTTCCCGGAAACGTCACCACCACAGGGGATCCACTGTGATCCAATGTGGTGAAAGGCGTTTTCGAAATGTCTGAAATTACCCATAGTTACAAATATAGTTAAGAAAGAAAAGTGAAGACTCTCAATACTTCTCCCATAAATTGATAGATTCTTAAAATCGTATAGAATTGCATTCTATATAAGTTGGTACCGGCTACTTTTAACATACCCTTTCATCAGCTGTGCTGCTGTGAAATAAGCAGCCATTGCTTGGTCATGTTCACTCTCAACTGCAAAAGAATGTCCATACGCTATCCAAGCCGGTCCATAGGTTCTCTCCAGAGTAGTGGCTTTGCTATAACACAGAATCAGACCCATACATTAAGTGCTACTCGAATTTGTAATATTAATCACACACTTAAGCAGTATGAATACTGAGTATCTATATTTAACAAATTTTTACTCAACTGATGAAGTTTAAGAAAGTCTCTGTTTCTAAAGATTTACTAATCAAATTATGGAACTTAAACATGTGATTTGACGCATCAACTGATATTTAGGAGATTAGTTTTATTATTTTGATTATTTCTGACAGACTTCTGTAAACTTCTAAACTATATTTTGGTACTGCTTGTTAGTTGGGCTTTATCATCGGAAAGCTCTGCCAAATTAAATCCCTTGTTTGGAGGAAACAAAAATTGGTCACTTACCTCTGTGAATTTGTTTCTCGCCTGTAGTCCTGTCAGTGATCCGTTGGGTAGCTCCGCGGATGACCGTCAGGAGGCAGAAGAAGAAAGAAGCCTTCTGCGCACGCGTTGAGCTACCCCCGGCCATCTTGTCAGTCTATATCCAAGCCGAGGAACGTCTCCACCTCTAGAAGTACTTAACACAACATTAGAAGAAACCCCCCCTGAGAACGAGGAGCACCACCGGAAGGTGAACTAGGGAGAGTGCAACAGCGAACTTCTTTCCTAACAGAACCACTAAATTACAGTTCCTAAATTTTTCTTTTAAAATCCAAGGAGAACTTTCTACCTAACTGTATGCTGTTTGACAGGGAGGGCCGGATCACTGACAGGACTACAGGCGAGAAACAAATTCACCGAGGTAGGTGACCAATTTTTGTTTCTCCATCTGTCTCCTGTCAGTGATCCGTTGGGATGTACCCAAGCCCAAATACCTTAAGGGTGGGAGCAAACAGCCCCAGGAGCCTCCAGAACTGCCTGCAGCACCCTCCTGCCAAACGCCGCCTCAGCGGATCTGAACAGATCCAACTTGTAATGCTTGACAAACATATGCAGGGATGACCAAGTAGCTGCCCTGCATACTTCCTCGTATGAAGCTCTAGCCTTGACGGCATAGGAGGTAGCCGCCCCCCGCACTGAGTGAGCCCAGATCTGTAAGGGCGGTACCTTGTGCTTAGCCTTGTAGGCTTCAATGATGCAATGCCTGACCCATTTAGAAATTAGGGTCTTAGAAGCCTTTTTTTCCCCCAGAACCAGGCCTGATATTGATAAATAAAGCTGAGGAAGAGCGAATTCCTCTGGTTCTTCTCAAATAAATCTTTAAGGCCCTCCGGACATCTAAAATGTGCCACACCTTCTCTTTAGGGTGAACCAGGTTCGGGCAAAAAGATAGTAAAATTAGCTCCTGAGACCTATGGAAAGCCGAATTAATCTTTGGGATAAAGGCCTCATCCATCCTGAGTGTAACTGACTGCTCCTGGAAAGAACAATAATTCTCATCCATGGACAGAGCTCCTAACTCTGAGACCCTTCGAGTCGAGGTAACAGCTACCAAAAAAACTACTTTAAGGGTCAGCATGTAAAGAGAAACATGCTTGAGAGGCTCGAACGGAGGCCCAGTTAGGGCATCTAACACTAAGCTAAGGCTCCACGAAGGACACCTATGTACTACCGGGGGGCTGATGTTCCTAGCAGCCTTAATAAACTGTCTAATGTGTTTGTGTGGTAAGAGTCTCCTATTTGAAAAAGACTAAGACTGAAGAAATGGCGGCTGCCTGGCAGGCCAAGGTATTAGGCCTCAATCCCTTGTCTAACCCCTCCTACAAAAATTGAAGGATGGAAGGAACCGTAGCTAATCCCCTATTAGCAGCCCAAAGAGCAAAAACCCTCCAGGTGGCCGCATACGACCTCCTAGTCGCTGGCCTCCTAGCTTGCTGCAGGGTGGTAAGTACAGCCTCAGAGTAACCTGCCCTTCCTACCGCTGTGCACTCAAGTGCCATGCTGTTAGTCTTAGTAGTGCAATCGAATCGCATAGAAGGGGTCCCTGAGTTAAAAGATCTGGACGGAGTGGTAGGGTCAGAGGAGGCTCCAGACTCACGTCCACCAAGTCCGAGAACCAAGGCCTCCTCGGCCACCAGGGGGCGATTACAATCACGTGTGCTCCCTGTTGAACAATCTTCGCTATTGTGCAGGTCAAACGAGGCGTCGGTGGAAAAGCATATAGCAGGCCTCGAGGCCAGGTCTGATTGAGAGCGTCTATGGCCTCCGCATGAAAGTCCCTTGACTTTGCCATGTAACGAAGAGTTTGACGATTCTGATTCGTGGCAAAGAGGTCGATGACTGGGTGTCCGAACTTTACAGTCAGTGTCCTGAATACCTCTGGATGGAGGCTCCATTCGTGCAGATCTATTGACTGGCGACTCAGCCAGTCCGCCTGGATGTTCTGGGTTCCCTTTATGTGGAGAGCCTTCAATGATACCAGGTTCTTTTCCGCCCATGAGGAGCCGTACTGATTCCTGGTGTAAGTGTCTGGATCTGGAGCTCCCCTGGTGATTGAGATAAGCCTTCGCGGTTGTATTGTCGGCGTACACCAGAACATGGGACTTTCCGAAGCTGCTTGACAGTTGCCGTAGAGCAAGACGGATTGCAGTCAGCTCCAGAACGTTGATGCTGAGTCTTGATTCCTGCTGGGTCCAGCGACCCTGTACAGATATGGTGCCCATGTGGGCTCCCCATCCCTTCAAGCTCGCGTCCGTTGTTAGGATCACTCTTTCTGGCTCCTCTAGTGGAACGCCCATTAGGAAAATGGCTGGGTCTAACCACCAATACATTAATTTTGGAAACCACCTTGGAATTCTGACCCATGGATTGAAGCCGTTGGTGAGCTCTTGCTGAAAAGGTCTCAGCAGCCGCTGCAAGGGGCGAAGGTGGAATCTTGCCCACTGGACTTGCTTCGTGCAGGACACCAACAGACCTAGAAGTTGGGCCAAACTCTTCAGTCTTGCCCTCTTCTGGCACCCTAGAAGGCGCACCCTCTGTCTGATCCTTTCCTGTCTGTCGCGGGGAATGAAGGTGGCTCCTAAGATAGTATCTATCCATACCCCGAGATGCTCGATCTTGTGAGTCGGCTCCAGGTGACTCTTTTCCCAATTTACCAAGAACCCGTGGGCCCCCAGGTACTGGATGGTTCTGTTGAGGTCCCTCTGGAGCTTGGCACGGCTCTGCGCCCTTAACAGCAGATCGTTGAGATATGGATAGAGGTGAATGCCCTCCTTGCGGAGGTTCGCCACCAAGGGAACAAGAATCTTTGTGAAGGTTCTTGGAGCAGATGACAGTCCGAGTGGGAGGGCTCTGAACTGGTAATGGGCATGTTGGTAGCCAAAGCGCAGCCACTGCCAGTGTGGTTCCCAGATTGGGATATGAAGGTAGGAGTCCCTGAGGTCCAGGGAGGCTAACCAGTCCCTGTTCCTGATGGTGCGACATATTGATGTTACCGTCTCCATCTTGAATTTCTGTGTGAGAACGACCCTGTTGAGGCGCTTGAGATCCAGAACAGCTCGCCAGGCACCCGACTTCTTGGCTACCAGGAAGAGCAATGAGTAAAGGCCCTGGCCCCGTTGGTCTGGGGGAACTGGTTCTATCGCTCCAATGGTCTCGAGGCGTCTCAACTCGTGTAGCATGGCAGAGTGTTTCTCCATCCGGCCGGATTTTGGAGACAAGATGAAAGCGTGAGATAGGGCAATTGGGATTCTTACCGGTGAATTGCCCTTCTGTAGCCTTCCAGGGAGTTTATTCGGACCCAGGGAGCGTTCTCCCTCCCGACCAGTAGGAGGCAGCACAGACTTTCGACTGGGCATGCGTAGGGAGAGCGCGCCCTTGCTTCCCCAGGAGTATCCCAGCCGAGGAACTGGAGCTGAAATAACAAAAGAAACTTTTCCCGAAACCTCAGGGTTAGCTGAACGGGGTCCCCTGGCAGGGGTTGAACCACCTAACATTAAAGAGAACAATCTTAAAACAGCCCGGGCGGGCCGAATAAACTCCCTGGAAGGCTACAGAAGGGCAATTCACCGGTAAGAATCCCAATTGCCCTTTCTATAGCCCTAGGTCCGTTTATTCGGACCCAGGGAGGTCACAAAGCAGTAGTGTTTATTCGGAAGGGGAGGGACCAGTTTAGATAGTGCCCATCACCCCTTGGAGAATCCACCTCCCGAAGGCGGCCTCCGCGGATTGTTGTATGTCAATTTTATAATGCCTAGTAAAAGTACGTAGGCTTTTCCAGGTAGCCGCCTTGCAAATTTCAGAAAAGGGGGCTCTGGAATGGAAGGCCGAATTGGTGGCCGCACTCCGAGTGGAGTGTGCCAGAACTGGACTAGGAGGTTGTAGCCCAGATGCTTTATAGGCTTCGGAAATACAGGATGAAATCCAGCCAGCTATGACTGATTTAGATACCCTCTTGCCCCTGTGACGTGGATAGTAACTCACGAGAAGGCTAGAAGATCGCCGGAAAGGGGCTGAACGCATCATATAGATTTTTAAAGCCCTACGCACGTCCAGGCAATGCCACCGTTTTTCCAATGGGTGGCGCGGACGGGGGAAAAAAGATGGCAGGACTATGTCCTGTGCTAAGTGGAAAAGGGAAGAGACCTTGGGTAAGAAGGCTGGATCCGGGAACCAAGGCAAGACTGACTCCCTTCTGAAGGAACAGAGGGCAGGGTCAATAGATAGGGCCCCCAGCTCAGAAATACGTTTAGCAGTGGTAATTACTATCAGGAAAGCCACTTTGATGGATAAAAAGAATAATGATACCTGATGCAATGGCTCGAACGGGGGCCCCGTGAGGGCCTTAAGTACCACGTTCAAATTCCAATTAGGAAATCTATGAACAATTGGTGGAGAGAGTCATTTGGCGGCTCTGATAAATTGCCTGACATGGGGATGGGGGGAAACCCTGGTTTTGCCTGATGCCCCTATTACGCTATCTATAGCCGCTAATTGTCTACTCAAAGTGTTAGGCCAGAGCCCTCTATCCAGACCCTCCTGGAGGAATTGTAACACCTGAGGAATTGAAGGAGATTGAGGGGAAATTTTCCTAGCCCTGCACCATCCCACAAAGACCCTCCAGGTGCACTGGTATATGCGCCTGGTAGATTTTCGCTTGGCTGCTATCAGCGTATGAATTACAGCGTCTGAATAGCCCATCTCCTGCAAGGCTAAGGATTCAACAGCCAGGCTATCAACTTCAGGAATTCTGGCTTCTGGTAGGCTACGGGCCCCTGCGTCAGAAGATCGTGTGAGACAGGGAGGGTGAGAATGTGTCCGTGAGACAGATTGATCAAGTCCGGGAACCAAGGCCGGCGAGGCCAATAAGGTGCCACCAGAATGACTGTGGTCCGCTGTGATTTGCATTTGTGCAGAGTCCTGCTGATTAGCGGGAATGGAGGAAAGGCGTACAGGAGTCCCTGAGGCCAAACCTGGCTGAGGGCATCGGTGGCCTCTGCTTTGTGACAGGGGTGCCTGGTGAAGAAGCGTGCTAGCTTGTGGTTTGTCGGGGAGGCGAATAGATCCACTATTGGCTGTCCGAAAGTGTCTGTGATCAGCTGGAAGGCGGTCGAGTTCAGTGACCATTCTCCCGGTTCCAGCTTCTGACGGCTCAACCAGTCAGCCTCGAAGTTTTGCGATCCCTTGATGTGTAGGGCTGACAGGGATCGAAGATGGTGTTCCGCCCACTTGAAGAGGCGGGATGCTTCCGTGTGCAGAGACTTTGACCGCGATCCGCCCTGATGATTTACATAGGCCATTTCACTGGTGTTGTCCGTGAACACCACAACGTGACGTCCCTCCAGGATCGGCAGGAATTTTATAAGTGCGAGGCGAATGGCTCTCAACTCTAGTCAGTTTATGCTGTTGTTGGCCTCCGTGGCTGACCAAACTCCTTGGGCCAGGTTGGGCCCGATGTGCGCCGCCCAACCCGACAGGCTGGCATCCGTTGTCAGAACTACCTTGGTTGGCTCCATCAGAGGCACTCCCTCTAGAAAGCGGTCTGGAGATTCCCACCACTTGAGAGATTGTATGATGTTGTTCTGAATCGGTAAGGACATGGGGACCTTGTTGATGATCTCCAGCTGCCAAGGACGGAGAAGCCGTTGAAGGTGACGAGTGCATGCAATTATTGATCCCAGAGGGGAGATCAAGGACTGGAGAGAGGCTTGCGGTTGTGATTGAACGAGAGCTATTAGTTCTCTGATCTTGGATTGACGTGCGGGCGGAATGAATATCCGGTTGAGCTGGGTGTTGAAAATTACTCCCAGGTGTTCCAGTTGCTGGGACGGTTCTAAGTGGCTCTTGGCTAGGTTTATTTGAAAACCATGTTCTTCCAGGTAAAGAATGGTGCGTTGCAGGTGAATTTTGGCCAAGTCCCTTGATGCCGCTCGAATCAAAATGTTGTTGAGGTAGGGGAATATCGCTATGCCCTCGAGGCGCAGGTTTGCAATGAGGGGGACCAAGATCTTCGTGAATGTCCGTGGGGCTGAGGCGAGGCCGAAAGGAAGGGCCCGATACTGCCAGTGTTGGGCATTGTATGCAAAGTGGAGCCAACGGCGGTGTGCTGGTAGAATAGGGACATGCAGGTACGCGTCCTTCAAATCGATGGAGCATAGCCAGTCGTTCTTCGCTATGGCGAGGGAGATGGACAACAATGTCTCCATTTTGAACTTCTGCCGCTTGACACACCTGTTCAGCCTCTTGAGATCCAGCACCGCTCGCCATTCTCCGCTTTTCTTTAAGACTAAGAACAGAAGAGAGTAAAGCCCCTGTCCCTTTTGGTGAAGCGGCACCTTCTCTATGGCCCCCATTGCCTCGAGCCTGCGCAGTTCTGTTAGCATTGCCCTGTGTTTGTTGGGAATGCGAGATATGGGGGATAGGCAAAAGAACTGTTTTGGCTGGGACTTGAGCTCTATGGCGTATCCCCTTGCTACTGTTTGAAGGGCCCATGCATCGGATACGGTTCTGCTCCATTGAACTGAGAAGTAAAGGAGCCTTCCTCCCAAACGACCGGAGTCGGGGAAGGAAGAAGTGAAGGAGTCAGGAATCCTGTCTGTGGGTGGGGGAGCTCGGGTGCTTGAATGAGTTTGATTGGGATGTCTGCCTACCTGGCTTGGATCCGCGCCCCCTATGCCCTTTGCCTCGCTGCTGATTGTACCAGGGGGTATAATAATACTAATATCATTTATTACGTGATCAATGATCATTTTACAACATCTATCAACCACAACACAAAACGAACATAATACAAGTTATTTCAGCATTATACAGTAGAAATCCTAGTGCCCCCTTCTGAAAAATAATGTCCAATAATTAAGGTAACCTACTCAATGGTTACTGATAAACTGGGATCTAAGATGGACAGCCCCCAGCAAGAAGAGGGCAACCCTTCGAATGATATCTGAATCCAGACTGTTCAACAGTACGGCCAGAATCACAGAGTCATCCCTACCAGGGTACTGATCCCTTATTGGGTCAAGGAGGTCATAACGGGACTCATCATATAAATGACAATGTAACATTATATGTCCGACAGACTCAACCGCGGCATTGTCAAAGGGGCATAAACGATCAAGGAATGGTATACCCTGGAGCCTCCCTTCCAGGACACGAGACGGGAACGCGTTGAGCCGCGCGCAGGCCATCAATTGCTTTGCTCTACCGGATATGTGGGTAATTAGATAAGTGGCCATCTGGCCCATAGGTGGAACAAAGTGTAAATATTCACGGATGTGGGGAAAGGATCTAATTTTACCAAGTTCCATTTGACGCCCTATATCCCTGGTCCTCGTGGAGATCTCTGTCCTGATGGAACCCGGGCGTTTATGCTTTAAATACACAGGAGGAGTTCCCATCTTCTCCAACTGTGCTTCAACTTCCCTTACCCAGGGGTCTCTATAGGGGTCATCCAGCATTGATTTCACTAAAGGGGATTCCTGGTCCAGCTGTAATTTTGACCAGTATTTAAAGCTGGCTTCTTTAGCTGCTTGGGTCCAAGATATTTGTCCCAGTTCTGCTCGAATGGCTGCCAGGGGGGTGCCTCTTGGAACCCCAAGAAGTCCTCGTAGAAACTTGGACTGGATCCTATCCAATGACCCCGAAAAAAGGGGGGCCCACAGCTCAGCCCCGTAAAGCAATTGGGACCTCACTTTACAGTTAAACACCAACATGGCCTGCTGAACCGCCGTTCTACCCTGCTTGGCAAAAAGCCTGGAGATAGTCAAAGCCACTGCTTGGGCTAATCTCAGAGCTCTGCTGACATGCTCCTTCCAACGCCCCGATTCGTGAAACAAAATGCCCAAATACCTAAAAGCCCTAACCTGTTGTATAACAATGCCCCCTATGGGCCAATTCTGGATTTTGGCGTGAGCCGAAAATACCAGGACCTTCGATTTTCTGTAATTAATAGGGAGGTGGTTAGCCTGACAAAAAGTTTGAAAGGTCTGCAATTGCCTAATCAACCCTAGCCTTGTTTGTGACAGCAAGGCCACATCATCGGCATAGCATAAACAGCCGACCGCCCGAGTTGCCAATTTTGGGGGGAAGTACTGCGGGGCTGCCATAAGGGGTATTACATCATCAATAAAGAAATTAAAAAGGGCCGGAGCCAACACACACCCTTGACGGACCCCCTTCCTAGTCGGGTATATGATGAGTAAGGCCGCTTGTAGCCTTGATTCGGCTTGTGAAAGGGTCGAAAAAAGGTCTTAAAGGGTTGCACTTGAGAGAGCGTGTGTTTCTTATCCTTACTGGATGCTTGCGCTAGGGCCTTATCCAAAGCTGGGCCGAAAAGCTTACGGCCCCTGAATTTGCCGTGCACCAGGAGATTCTTGGCGTGTGAGTCAGCGCGCCAATAGTGCAGCCATAGGCGGCGGCGTGCTGCCACGTTAGCCGCCATTCCTCTAGCCGCCCAGGTGACCATGTCTGCTGAAGCATCCATTAAGAAGGCATAGGCGAGGGTAACTTTCGCCGCTAGCTTGCGGGACATGGTCTCCGAAATGGAAGGGTCGTTAGACAGCTTGAACCATTTCATTATGGCCCAGGATGCATATGATGCTGTGGTGGCCATTTGTAAGGTATTAGCTAGCGCCTCATAGTTTTTGCGGAGGCCTATCTCGATGCCTTTATCTGTAGGATCCTTCGGGAGAAGGTCCTCCGAAGATGGAAAAACAGATTGGCGGGCTAGGGAAGCGGCTGCTGCGTCTACCCTTGGTGTTTTGAAAATAGGGTTACTTTGCTTAGAAAAACAGTACAGAGCCTGTTGAGGTTTAGACAGTTTAGCCGCCTTGGTGGGTCGTCACCATTGGGCCCTAATAATTTTTTCGAAAGCCCGATCCAGCACCACTCCTTTATTCCCCCTGGAGAGTTTAGGGATGTATTCCCTATCAGAGTCTTCCTCGGAGGAGAAGGAATCAGACTCCCCTCTTTTACGGGAACTTGGGGTAATACGCAGGACCCTCTGGGCTCTCTTGAGAACCTTAGGGCCTTGATCAGAGGGCAGCTCCCTGCCTGCCTCCTTATGACCTGAACTCAGGATAGCCTCCCACTCAGGGGCATCCTGTTGTTCCTCTGCAGAGGATTGATCTTCCTCCATTATAATGGAGGCCTCTGAGGACGAGGAAGGCCTATGCGGTGGGGATTTTTCCCTGTGCTGGGAACTGCGTTTTTTACGTGGTGGAGGCTGAGGGGTGTCTAACTGGTCTGACAAGGAAGATTCCTCCAGTTCCCCCTCCTCCGAAGGGGCCTCTCCCTGATCACTTCCAGAGGAGGAACCCAGGAGATCACGGAGGGACGGGCCCTTTGGCTTGGTGATAGCCTTTTGTGGGCTAGCTTTCTGTTTCCCCTTGCTAGCCTGCTTAGAGGCTCCCTTAAAGTTTGCCCTAGGGGGAGGGGCCTTCCGCTTCTGGGCTTTTCGCTGATTAGCCTCAATGCGGGCCAGCACCCCCATCATAGACTGTAGAGCGCTCATTTGGAGCCTCTGAAATTCCTCCGCTGAATTATCCCCTCTTACTTGAGAGGAGGCAGAGGATTCTGCCTCCTCCATTTCCTCAGCTTCAATGGCGGGATGTCCGTCCCGCTCCGGGCCACGTGGCTCCTCCGCTGGTGCTGCGGGGGCCGCAGCCTGGGCTTGGTGCTCCCTCGCATTGCCACTGTTTGCCCCAGCGCCAGCTTTCTGAGTCGGCGGCTCTGTGGGTTTTGGCTGTCTCTGCCATCTCCGCCTGGCCGATGGGTCGTGTGTACCCCGCTGGGGTCGCACACCACGCGCTGGGCCCTCGGGCCGTGCAAAGATGCCGGCTCCGGAGCGAGGAAGCAGCCCTGTTTGATTTGCAAATACGTTGTCTCGCAGCTGCGAGAGAAGCACTAGCCCCCCCCCCGCCTCAAAAGGAGACCAGAGAGGCACGAAAGTCTGATGGGGAGCAGAGCCCACGCGCTGCGCTACCTATCAGTTCGGAGGCAGACTTTCGACTGGAAAGCGAGGGCGCGCTCTCCCTACGCATGCCCAGTCGAAAGTCTGTGCTGCCTCCTACTGGTTGGGAGGGAGAACACTCCCTGGGTCCGAATAAACGGACCTAAGGCTATAGAAGGGGTTCTTTTGAACTCTATTTTTTATCCTGTAGTTATGCATTGCAGTGCCCAAGCATCCGAGACTAACTGAGCCCACACGCTTGAAAAATTTTGCAATCTGCCTCCCACTGCTACTTCCTCATGATAGTCATGCCTCTTGTTTACGAGTAGACTGGGTAAATCCCTTCGACTTCTGTTTGTCGTGTCTGAAATTGTGTCCTCTTCCTCCTCTGCGAGAGAAGAAACGCCCTGGCTGGTCCTGCCTGTACTGCCCCTGGAATTTTCTCGACGAGCTGTATCCTGAACCATATCCTGCTCTAGCTCTGAAGTTGGGGCCACGAAAAAAGTTTTTCTTCACTCCTACCTGTTGAAGATTTTTCTGCTTGGACTTGTCATTAGCATCAGCTAACACTTTATCCAGGCAAACTCCGAACAACTTGAAGCCTCTGTAGGGGGCGGCGGTAAGGAGGTTTTTTGCCGTGTTGTCCCCTTCCCATGATCTTAGCCAAAGCTTGCGTCTGGCCGAGACGGAACTAGCTACAGACCTGGCAGCCCACGTCATGGAGTCCATCGTGGCATCAGCGAGGAAGGCGGCTGCCAGGTTGATTCGGGAAGACAACACCTGGGCCCTTCTATCCGAAATATCGGGGTCCTGAGCTTCCTGTAACCACGCCATCAGAGCTCTGGACACGCAAGATGCAATCACGTTTATCCGGACCGCCGTGGCGGATGAATCCAGACACCTACGGAGAGCAGACTCTACGGCTCTGTCAGTAGAGTCCTTGGGGTAACAGTCCCCCTCTGTTGGGAAGACTGTTTGTTTAGCAAGAGAGACTGCCGCCGCATCAACCTTGGGGTTCTTTAGTAGCGGGTCTTTACGTCTAGAGAGGGAGTATAATGAATTCTGGGCTTTGGTCATTCGAAGTCCTTTCTCGGGATGTTTCCACTCGTGCAGGATTAACCTCTCAAAGGCTTTATCTAAGGGAAAGCCTGGATCCTTGCCGTGCACTGAGGGGATGTACTCCTGTTCCTCCTCCTCCTGAGAGTCCGAGGAGATGTCCTTCGGGATTTTTTCCTCTAACCTAAGGGTCTTAACCACCTGAGCCAAGAACTCACCCTTGAGGAGGAAAGGGAACTGCTTGTTCCTGTCTTGGGACTCCTGAGAGGTACCCTGGGGAGCCGGATCATCAATATCCTCCCACTCTGAGTCCGATGCCAACTCTGAGGTGGCATGAGATTTTCGTGGCTTCTTGGATTGGGGCTCACCAGCACTCTCCTCCTCAGATGACTGGGGAGAATCCAGGAGCCTGTGGGTAGAGGCCTGCGAGGGGCGCTTTTTAGTCTTGGCTAAATCCTTCCGAGGGACCCCACTCTCCTCCTCCGAGGACTGTGAGGAAACGAGAAGCCTGCTAGAAGGGGCCTGCAGAGGGCGCTTAGGAGCCTTGCTTGACCCTTTGCGTGGGGTTTTTCCCGCTCTTCCCTTGGAAACGGGGGATAGGCCTGAGTCCCCTGAGGGTGGTGGAGGCCTTCTCGCCCCAGAGCCCTGGGGCAAGCTGACTCGAGGGGAGGTATTCCCGGTCCCAGACTCGAGAGCGGAGGCTGTAGGGGGAGGATTGCCCGGGGCCCCCCCTTGTACCTCAGTCAGTCGTTCCAGTGCCATCAGAACGCGGTCTAGTCTCGCCGCCACTTCAGACACCTCCGCCTTGTTGCCCTCCTGGGAGGGGGCCGCGTTTCCCACTCCCGCTCCCATCCATACTGCCGGCTGGCCCACTCTCCCGCTGATAGAAGTGGAGGGGGGCGGAGGAGGGAGGCCCTTCCCTGCGGTGTGGTACGGCCCGACCCCCGCAAGCGGTGTCAGAGGCCTTAGCAGGGGGAGACTTACAGGGAATGACTCCGCGGCTACTAAGCCGCTGGGGTAGGCGACGCCTCTTCTCCCCGGAGTCTGGTTGCTCCCTGGTTCCCGGGCGGTCTGCGCGGCAACCTGGCGGGCTGAAAAGCGAGTCCCTCTGAGTTGGGGAGGGATAGTCACTGGCCCCAAAGCCCTGCTGACAAATCCTGGATGCTGAGCCTAACTGATTGTATTTTTCTCTGTCTTTTCAGGAGCGCCGTGAAAAACACCTCCGACGGCCGAAGGCAGAAGAAAAGACTGACAAGATGGCCGGGGGCAGCTCCACGCATGCGCAGAAGGCTTCTTTCTTCTTCTGCCTCCTGACGGTCATCCGCGGAGCTACCCAACGGATCACTGACAGGAGACAGACGGAGAACCAACAATGTAAGGAAGGGTATGAATATATACAACGGTTATCTTTATAACAAAATATGGTGCTTCAAATAAGAAAATAGCTGACCACAGAAAGCCAATGGAAAAGCTAGTAAAGAAGTCTCTACTATAATACAAATGAAAATTATTTCTGTTTATGCAGCTGAAAGCAAGTATTTTTCAGACCGTGTAAAATATTTGAACATAAGATTACCAAATACATATATCCAGAGATTTTAGTTGGAACCATGAGAGCAAGGTTTCTCTATAACACTGCCTGCTATGAACAATTGTTCTATGCAAGATTTTGATAATTAACTACTTTTTCCATAATATATGCTAAACATTGGGTGCAGCCACATGAGATGCCCTGGGAAGGCTACCACCCCTTGGGCAGCCTTAACCCAGCCAATGCATCGTGTGCTTGGCTGCCGCCAGATATTCCCCCTGCCACGTGGGAACAGCAAGCAGTTGGTTGCTACGCACTGCAAGTCCAAGCATGCCTTGCGTAGCAGCCTTACCCCAAGTGGGGGAAAGCTGCCCAAGGCATGGCAGTCTGCGTGCTGGGCCCCTTCTCCCCTGCCACGTGGCAAGCTCCATAGCGGGGCTCTGAGAGGCGGGCACTTTTGCCATGACATGGCAACGCAACAGGCTGGGGGCAGGATTTCAGTTGGGCTGAGAGAGTGAGGCGGGGCAGGGCCAGGCGCCTTTTAGTGTGTCTGGTGCCTCAGCTCGCGCCTGGCTGCCCCACACGGGTGAAGGAGCAGGGAAGGGGACCATCTGTCCAGCTCCCCACGCTGGCCCCCACTGTGGTGGCAATGCTCGCCTGCCATGGGATGCTGCATGGGGATTGGGCCTTCCCAGCTCATGTGGCTGCACCCATTGATCTAGCAGATCATAAGCAAACAGCTAACAAGTCCAGTACTGTAAATTATAGAAGTTTTTACCTCAGATACCTTCTGGCATGTTCATTTTTGTGGCCAACCATGAGATAATAACATCCTACTGCAAACCATGAAACCTAAGAAGCAAGTTGAAAATAAAGCAATGTTCAGTAGAATAGATGACTGACATGTAAAACTAAAAATCATGATATAAATCAGGAAACAGTGGCCCATTTTCACACGTTACCTGGGAGGCAGGGAAACCTCCAAGATGGTAATCACAGCTGTGTTCTCATGGGAATTAGCACACGGAGGAATGTGCTATTTTGCTTTTATTCTGTGAGAACACCCATCATTGTAAAAGTTATATTGGGGGACCCAGTCATGCACAAAAAAGTGCATTCCTATGTGCACTAATTCCCATAAAAACAGAGCCGTGATTGCCATCATGGAAGTTTCCCCACCTCCTGGGTAACATGTGAAAGTGGCCAGTATTTAGAAAAACAAACTTTTCCCCTTAAAACGATGACCTGAAATCATACAGTGCATGCATATGTATAAATTATAAAAGCATGGGAGCAGCTCTGTAGTTAAGGTGGCAGAATTGCTGTGTTAAAATCATGACCGTGTGTGCGTACACACACAAATATAATAATAAATGTATTTTATAGTCATTTGTAACCCATTTTAGGCATTGTTCATATGGAAAGATAGGTTTGTAACTTGCAGAACTACATTAAGAGACTTCAGCTGAAAGTGTAGCATGGAGACAAAGATTTTTTTTGACTTTTATACAGCAAGTCCATGTGCTTTTAAAAATAATAATAATAATAATAATAATAATAATAAAATAGAATCAAAGGCTCCAAAACGTGATCCACACTGTGCATGCTGCACAAATACAATATACACACTGTGCACATGTAATGCAGACCTTGGATCTGCCTTTAACACAGTTCGTTCTCTCTCTCTCTCTCTCTCTCTCTCACACGCACACACACACACACACACACACCACACACACTTAGTGAGAACAAAAAACTGATTTTCTTCTAATTTTCTCCCAAATACTGTACTACAACTTGGCAAAAAGATTAGGGAGAAATTTTCAAAGGCATAAATGGGAGTTGAGCATATAACTGCCATTTGTGCTTTTAAGATCCTCACTTTTAGAAAGACAGAAGCATTTTCAAGTACTTAATCTATGGCATGGATATTAATAGGTCCAAGTATCTCAGTCAAGTTACTTGGAATAACTACTGCTGTACTTTCACATTTCCTAGAAGTCTTATGTAAGAGTTGATACCCATATTACGAAGAAACAACATATCCACCTGATGTAAGAATATGGATTTCAAAAAGGTACAGACAATAGTAAATGCATACACTAATAATTCAGCCATTTTTTTTAATTTTTAAAGAAAAAAATTATAAAGCCGTACTAGTGGTGCTACAGTTAAGGCGGTTGCAAACTTTCATTTTACACCGCCTGTGCTTTTCAATGGGTGGGAAACAGTAGAGCAAATACTTCCTGGTCTGGGAATGTACTGATGGGCTTTGCAGTTTTTCTGCAATGTCTCTCTTATATGATGTGCGTGGCTGTGCCTGGCTGCAGCTGTGATCATCCAGCTACCAAGGTGGTGTAGCAGCTAGGTATGCAGTGCCCAGACCAGGATGAGACCCCAGTTCAAGTCTTGCTTTGGCCAGAAACTCACTGGGTGATCTTGGGCCAATCACAATATTCTCTCAGCCTAATCTACCTCACAGGGTTGTTGTGAGGCTTAAAAGTTGTGTTAAACTGTTATATGTGAAGTGCTCCAATCAGGGGGGCAGGACAGCGAACAATCAGCAGGGTCCTGAAGCAAATGTGGGAAATCCCCCCTTCTCCAGTGGAATCTCCTGCCTTGCTCCTCCCCATACAGAATTTCCAGCCTCCACAAGTTAGGAGCAGAGCAGGAGATTCCACAGGAGGAAGGGGATAGAGGAAAACTAATGGGTCAAGCCGAATTGGATGGAAGAGAAGGGGGGCTGCTGGGGCTTGCTTTCCCTCCCACCCCGACAAAACAACTGACCCAGCAGCCCCAGCTTCTCCCGGTGGCTGCTCCTGGTTGCATTCAGCCCCTCCAGGTGGGGCTTCCCAGAGCAGTGTGGCCAGATAAGGTCATCTGGCTGCGTCACCCTGAGAGGTCCCATGAGGCATGCCAGGAAGTGGCCAGAAGCAGCTGTCTGGAGATCCGCTGGGATAAGCTGCTGCTGCCACCACCGCTGCCACCAGGTGAGTTGCTTTGCCAGGCTGGGGAGGAGGAAAGGCAAGCCCCAGCAGTCCCTCCACCCCAACCAACGCATCCTGGCCCATGGACAGGAGCCCTGAGCGCTGCCACTTCTCTCCTTTTCACCAGCACGGCCACTGGCCAGGCTGAAGAGGGGGAGGGTAGCAGCAGCACTCAGGAATCCTGCTGCTGCTGCCTGGGCCAAAGCAGGCTGAGGGGAGTGGGAGGGGAAGGCAACCCCCACCCACCCAACCTAGTCTTACCCAGTCCTCTCTAACTTTAAGTCATAACAAGTCCCCCACTGGCCCCAAGGCTATGCCTCACACGGGCAGCACCTCCACCCCGCCAGGCATTCTGTGTGTGCGTGTGCGCGCGTGTGTGAGTGAGAATGAATTTGCATGAGAATGAAGGTGTGTGCGCACGAGAAAATGAAGGTGCGTGTCTTTCACCTGACTCCCTCCCACCCGCAACACCCCATTCCATCTGAGCCCCTCTGACCTAAATCCTCCCCCTCCAACTCCCCAAGCCTCTCCCACCCACCTCCATTCCAGTTGCTTCCACGTGCACCCCCACTCCAACTCCCCCTCCCACCTGCACCTTTTACTCCAATTCCCTCAGGTCCTCGCACCCACCTGCACTCCTAGCTCCTCCCTTGATTTATTTTACTTATCAGTCGCCCTTGGGGGGGACCCATAATTATGGTCTGAGTCCAAGCCCTCCCCAGCCTTACTACACCCCTGGTAGATGCATTTGTCCATGAAATCTCATTCAAATTTTCTCCTGCTGTGTCCATCATCCCTGCTACAGCCTAGCAACTCAGGGTGGAGGAGACATTTCACAGACTATCCCCATTCCCTGACCAAATGCACCGTATGCTTCAACGCACTTGCTCAGGGAAGGGAGATAGGTGGTTTAAACACCCACCCACTCCTCCCCAACTGCCTGGCTGCACTGGGGATCATCCAGCCATCGGGGGAATATTGAAGGACAATTCCTCAGCCAGCGCAACCCAAGTCACGTGAGCTGGGACAGGGACTGTCGCATACAAATAAAAAGCTGTAGGGAATTCCATATACAAAAAACCTTAACTTTAAAAACCTAGTTAAAGTGTAAGCGGAGAGGACCATGGCCTTTGTGTTGGCCTGCTGTATACGATAAATAATGTTTACTGTCTTCCTTATGTTGTTGAGGCCATGTCTTTTGGGGATAAATCCTGTCTGATCAACATGTATCAGATTTTCAATAATTAAACCCAGCTGTGCCGCTAGCGCTTTTGCGAAGATTTAAAAATCCATATTTAGCAAAGAAATAGGACGGTAACTTGCTAAAGTCCTGGCCTATGATCTGGTTTCAGGATCAAGGAGATTCTAGCCTGATAAAACGGGTCAGGCATGGAGTTCCACTTAAATATGTCATTGTAAGTGGTAGTCAATGCGGGGGCTAGCTGTTTTACAAAAATTTGATGGAATTCAGCCAGGCAGCTGTCCGGGCCCCCGGCCTTATTCCGGGGTAAGCTTTTGATGGAGTCTATGACTTCTTCTACTTTAATTGGGGCATTCAAAAATTTAGCTTGGTCTGAATTTAGCTTTGGTATTTTAAATTTCTTTAAAAATTCATCTCTCTTTTCTGGTTGAGGATTCTCCGAGGAGTACAGAGTCTGGTAAAAGGAGAGAAATACCTCATGAACTTCACCTGGGTGGGTAGAGACAGAGCCATCCTGTCTCTGCACCACTGATATGAAGGTCTTTTGGTGGTGGTGGTGGTGGGGGTTTCGGTCATTTGTTCCAGAGCCTTACCTGCTCGGTTGTTTTCAAAATAAAAACATTTAATGTTGCGTAACTGAGTTGGGGTTTTGTTTGTTTCCAGAATGTTAATCATCCCTCTCAGTTTTACAGCTTCTAGGTAGGTTTTTCTCTGGGGCCTAACTCTGTTAACTGTGTCTATTTTATGCAGTTCATTGTAAAGTTCTGCTAGCTGCTCACATTTTTCTTTGTTAACTGAAGGTTTTAATGCAATGCCTACCTGCAGGACCACCTCATGCCCTGGGCCATGGTGCGGCCCTTGCGGTCGGCCAGGGATGCCTGACTCGAGGTCCCCCGGGTGGCAACGATGGGGAGGGTGCTCTTGGTGGCAGCCCCTAGGCTGTGGAATTCCCTCCCGATGGTGGCCTGTCTAGCCCCTGACCTCCCCTCTTTCCGAAGACAGTGTAAGACCTGGCTGTTCTGCCAGGCCTTTGGTGAGGCAGTTGGGTAAGGAGGTGGGGGGGGGGGGGAAGAGGGGTGTTTTTGTGGTTCCGACTTATGTTTAGACTGTTTTATAAGATTTTATGTGTTTTATTTACCGTTGTGAGTCGCTCCGAGTTGCCGGTGGCAAGAAGTAGCGGGTTAAAAATACAACTAAATAAGTAAACAAACAAACAAATAAATAAATAAAGTTTCCCTCGCCAAACTGCCTTGGCTGCCTCCCATAAAATATGGGAGGAATCTACAGATGCTGCATTCTCTTTGAAATAGAATTTTATTTCTTCTAGCATTGTTTTTGTTCTTTTAGGAGTCTCCTATCTAACTGCCAGAAAGTGTTAAAGCCGTTTTTCCTAGTAGCCTTTAAACTAAAAGTCGCTATCACCGCATTATGGTCAGAAAGTACTACTGGGTAAATGTAGCAGTTCCTTGTATTATGCACACACACACAAAAGTCAGTATATGGTCAATTCTGGTATACAGGTTATGTCTACTAGAAAAAAAAAGTAAAGGCTTTCTTGCCTGAGTTGAGAGCTCTCCAGATATCTGTGAGAGCACACTGCTGACAAAGCTTTGCTATTATCTTTTGGCATGTTTCCTTTTGTTTACCCCTTGAGTGGTACAGTTCCCCTAGAGGGGAGTTAAAATCTCCCATCAATAGAAGATGACCCTACAGAATATGGGGTTCCAAGGAAATTTTCTCTCTTGGATAAAATTTATATACTTCAGACCTACATCTGATGGGTTCCCCTGCAAAGCTGGAAACGTGGGGAAGGTAGGCCATTTATGATCAAGGAAGATGTAGGTCTGAGGTAACTAAAAACCTAGTTAAAGCAGCATTCCACTTCAATCAAATATCAACAGACCTGTAAATTGTATGTTAAGGCAAATTAACTCTCCTAATCCATATCCTTCATATTAACACACACAGCTCCATCTGACAACTAACAAGCTTCTTCATTCTAAAAATACACTCCAATTCATTACTGATGTTCAATCTATACCTAAACATGAAATTAAAATCTACTTTTTATTGTAAAATTCTATTTTTATAGTAAAGAAAGGAATTTACTTGTTTTATTTATATCCCGCTCTTCCCCGAAGGCTCTATCCTTTCCTGAAGAATAAAGTACATTTACATTTTAATTTCAGTTAAGGCATACATTTTAATATTGTGTTATTTTGAAGCAGTGTTGACGGATGAAGTAGGAGAGTATGATAGTTGTATATGTTAGTGTACGTATGGATTGAACATTATTAATTAATTGGAGTGCATTTTTAGAATGAGGAATCTTGTTAGTTGTCTGGAGCTGTGTTTGTTAATACAGAGAATATTAGGAGAGTTAATTTTCCTTAACGTACAATTTGCAAGTGGGTTGATGTTTGATTGATGTGGAATGCTGTCTTAGTTAGGTTTTTTTTTTTTTTTAAGTAAGTAAAAATAGTTTATTGTCTTAACCGAAAAGGAGAATTGGTTACCTACCTTCGGTGAATTCCTTTCTCTCATACACTCTGCATACTCCTCCTGTTGGGTAGTTCTACCATTGACCAGCAGGAGGCAGACGATTAATTTTTCTTGCTCTGCGCCTGCGTCACTAGAACTACCCAGCCTCTCTCCAGTCCGTTCCAAAGCCGAGAAGACTACGTTTCCCTCTTGATACTAAAGGCAATAATTGTTAAAACAACTCCCTCTAAGGGTGTCAACCTAAACCTGAAAAACTATTTCAACTATAAACGTTAACCTACGGTACTGATCCCCATAACCTTCCCGCCAATTGAATAGCTGTCTGGCCAGGAGGGTCGGAGGAGTATGCAGAGTGTATGAGAGAAAGGAATTCACCGAAGGTAGGTAACCAATTCTCCTTTCTCCTCATGCCTCTGCATCCTCCTCTTGTTGGGATGTACCCAAGCCCTCTGAAAAGAACTCAAGGGTGGGAGCCAGCAGCACCGGAAGGTTCCAGTACCTCTTGCAACACCCTCCTGCCAAAGGCAGCCTCCACTGACTACCAGACATTGACCTTATAGTGTCTAACGAAGGTGTGGATAGACGCCCATGTAGCAGCCCTGCATATCTCCTCATACGAGGCTCTAGCTTTAAATGCATACGAAGTGGCTGCTGAACGCACCAAGTGGGCCCAAATCCGAGGAGGAGAAATTCTACCCCTTGCCTTGTACGCCTCCACAATACCCTGCTTTACCCATTTGGAAATCAGGGTTTTGGAGGCCTTGGACCCCTGCCCTCCCGGCCTGATGTTCACCAAGAGAGCAGTAGATTGCCTGAAAACCTTGGTCCTGGCCAGATAGATCTTTAGTGATCGTCTCACGTCTAAGGTGTGCCAGACCTTTTCCCTGGAGTGAACTGGATTCAGGCAAAAAGACGGTAATATTAGCTCCTTGGACCTCTGAAAAAACGAGTTAATTTTTGGCAAAAAGGCCTCATCCAATCTTAAGGTGACTGAGTTTTTCCTGAATATGCAAAAATTGTCCTCCATTGAAAGAGCTCCGAGTTCGGAGACTCTCCTAGCTGAAGTTACCGCTATGAGGAAGGTAACCTTTAAGGTAAGGAAATATAAAGATACATGTTTAAGGGGCTCAAATGGGGGCCTGGTCAGGGCCTCCAGTACTAAATTCAAATCCCAGGAGGGTACTCTATGTACAACCGGGGGAGAAATCATCCTAGCTGCTCTTAAGAATCTCCTCACGTTTTTGTGGGAGGAGACCACCCTATTAGAAACCGCCCTGAGGACGGAATCTATAGCTGCAGCTTGTCTGGCTAATGTGCTTGCTCTCAGGCCCTTATCTAGACCCTGTTGGAGAAAATGTAATACTTGGGAAACCCGGGTCTGCACCGGGTCCTGATCTTGAGATAGACACCACCTTGCAAATGTTTTCCATGTGGTACTATAGCTCCTTCGGGTGGCAGCTCGTCTAGAGAGCTGAATTGTGGATGATACCGCTTCGGAATACCCCATTGCCCTTAACGCCGAGCGTTTAAAGTGCCAAGCTGTTAATTTTAAGGTTTGAATCTCTGGGGAGTAAACTGGGCCCTGGGAGATTAATGTTGGCAGCAGGGGTAAACGGTGGTATTGATTGTGGCTGAGGTTTACCAGTTCTGAAAAACATGGCCTTCCGGGCCACCAAGGGGCTATCAGAATTAGAGACGCTTGTTCCCTGACTGCTTTGGCCAATGTCCTCTGTATTAGAGAGAGAGGAAGGAAGGCGTAAAGAAGGCCCCTGGGCCATGGGCAATTTAGAGCGTCGATACCCTCCGCCTCTGCGCAGGGAACTCAGGAGATGAAACGAAGTACTTGGTTGTTCTCCTTGGTTGCGAACAAGTCCAACACTGGGATCCCGAACCACCCCACTATCTGTTGAAACACAGCCGTGTCCAACTTCCACTCGTGTGGGTTCAATGTCTGGCGGCTCAGCCAGTCAGCCTGTATATTGTCCTGGCCCTTGATGTGCAGGGCCTTTATGGAGAGGAGGTGTTTCTGAGCCCATGAAAAGAGTCTTACGGCTTCCTGGTGTAGCTATGACGACCTCGACCCCCCTTGATGATTGAGGTAGGCCTTCGCCGTCACATTGTCCGTATATACAAGGACATGTTTGTATGGAAAAGTCGGGGCCAGGTGTCGTAGGGACAAACGGATGGCCTTCAGCTCGAGCACATTGATCTTCTTGCCTGCATACCCTGGGGTCCAGATGCCCTGGGCCGAGTGTGGACCTGCGTGTCCTCCCCATCCCCGTAGACTGGCGTCTGTCGTATCGTTCTCGTTGGTTCCGTGAGTGGAACGCCTTGCTGTAGAGTGTCTGCACCTAACCACCAGCACATTGAGGACCTTAGGCTTCGAGGGATGGGTACCCACGGGTTTAGACCCAATGTGAGTTCTCTCTGAAAAGGCCGCAGCTGCCTTTGTAAGGGGCGAAGGTGAAAGCGACCCCATGTCACCTGCCCTATGCAGGATATCATGAGTCCTAGTAGGCTGGCGAGCTGTTTTAGCCTCATGCGGTTCCGGAGTCTTAATATCTGGACCAGCTTCCTGATTTTTTCCCGTCGTGCTAGGGGGACGTATGCGCGGTCTGAGTTGTGTCCACCAAACTCCCCAGGTGTTCCAAGCTGCAACATGGCAATAGGTGACTCTTCTCTCTGTTGATGACGAACCCATGGCTCTCTAGGTACTGGATTGTCCTGCTCAGGTGGTTCTGTACCCTGTCCGAGGAGCTGGTCTGATAAGCAGGTCGTCCAGGTATGCGTATAAGTGTATCCCCTCTGCTCGGAGATTGGAAATGAGGGGGATTAAGATTTTCGTGAATACTCTGGGTGCCGACGATAGTCCGAAGGGAAGAGTTCTGAATTGCCAATGTTCTCCGTCGTAGGCAAATCGCAGCCACCTCTTGTGTTGGCTCCAGATTGGCACGTGGAGATAGGCTTCTCTGAGATCTAGCGAGGTCATCCAATCGTGGTTCTGTAGACTTTGGCAAATTGGAGCTGCTGTCTCCATCCTGAAGTGGAGTTTCTTTACGAATCTGTTGAGGGCTTTGAGATCTAGGACCGCCCTCCATTTCCCCTGTTTCTTGGCTACCAAAAACAGGATGGAATAGATCCCCTTGAAGCGCTTCTCTGGGGGAACTCTCTCTACTGCCCCTATGTCTGACAGTCTCTGAATTTCTGCTGCCATTGCTCTGTTTTATACTGAGTCTTTTGGTACCGGCGAGGCCACAAATCTTTGTCTGGGAGTGTGTGTGAGCTCTATCTTGTATCCCTCTGATACACAGGCGAGAACCCAGGAGTCTGTCACAGAGGCGTGCCAAGTCTCCTGGTACAGTTGGAGCCTGCGCCCTATTTTTATGTTGGCATAGTCAGGCCTCCTGTTTGCTCTGAGCGCCAGACGGTCCCCTGGATCTCCGTCTATCGTATCTCCCAGTTCTGAATCCTCTCCCTCGAAAGGAGAAGTTACTGGGTTGGAATCTGGGCCCTTGGGAGTGCATCTGTCTGGCGGTACCCCCGAACCCCCTAAATCGAAAGGGATAGCCCCGAAAAACCCTCTTTTAGGAGTGATTTGTTGGAGGGTCTTTGGTTTGTCCTTCAGGTTGGCCTCCTCTAGTACCTGATCTAAACACACCCCAAACAACTTGATGCCCTTGTAGGGCGCAGAGGTTAAGAGGTCTTTTGCGGTGGAATCTCCCTGCCACAACTGCAACCAGACTCTGCGTCTGGCTGCAATCCCATTGGCCATGGCTCTCGCTGACCAGACTAGGGAGCCAGTGGTGGCGTCCACCAGGAAGGAAGAGGCCAAGCATATTAGGGAAGAAAGCTTCTGAGATCTTCTCTCTGACAACTCTGGGTCCTGTAGCTCCTGCATCCAGGACATCAGCGCCCTGGACACATATGAAGCCACAATGCTGATTTTAAGGGACGTAGCGTTCCCATCCACTGCCCTCTTAAGAGCCGAGTCTACCCCCCGATCAGTGGGATCCCTAGGGTGGCAGTCCCCCTCAGTTGGGAATACGGTCTGGCGCGCCAGAGAGGCAGCTGCCGCGTCCATCTTTGGGGTCTTAAAGAGAGGCTCTTTCTTTCTCGAAAATGCATAGAGGGAGTCCTGAGCCTTGATCATCTTAAAGGCCTTATCAGGAAACTTCCATTCTTCTATGACTAATCTCTCAAAGGCTCTATCTAGGGGGAGCCCCTGGTCCCTGCCATGTAAGGAGGGGATAAGCTCTCTAGTATCCTCCTGAGTCAGATGAGGCTTCCTTGGCCGGTTTCTCCTTGAGTTGGAGAGTCTTTATAACCTGTCTCATCAACTCTTCCCTGCCCTGGCTAGGGAATTGTCTGTCCCTATCTCTGGGGTCCGAGGAACCCTCCATGTATTCCCCCTCCTCTAATTCAGAACTCGATCCCGAGCTCCTGAAGTCAGAGTTTGACTCAGCCATTTTATCAGCCCCATATGCCTGGCTGGATAAATTTGCTTGCTCCTTCTCCTCAGAGCCCTGAGGAGAGAGCAGAATCCGGGCCTTAGCGCCCCCCAGTGGATGTTTTCCTTTCCTCCCCGCTCTGCTTTTTCCCACCTTGCGGTGCTTGGCTGGGGCCTTTCCTGAGGCGGAGGGAGGGGCCCTCTTCCTCTTTCCCGCTTTTTGGCAGGAGAGCTCCCTAAGGGAGACTAAAATTTTACCCATGGTTTGGGCTAGAGAATTCAGAGAGGGGGCCTGAACGTCTGAGGCTCCTGCCTCTTCCCTAGCCGGCCCCGTCCCGCACGCGGGGGAGGGTGTGGCTATCAGTTTCTTATCGGCTGCGCTCATCCTGCCGCGGGCCATATAATTTTTACAGGGTGGATCGAGCAGTGCTGATCCTCACCTGGGGTGGGGGGGATCACCGTGGGAGGGCCCCACGCTAAGCGGGAGCTATGCGGCATCCCCTGCTCCCCGGCACAGTGCGAGGGAGCCGGCTGGGTTTTTTTGTTTTTTTTTTAATTTAAATTTTCCAAACTGCCTAGAGGCGAAACCCGAGACCGCGTCCAGGATCGCTGCCCCTTAAAGCCCCACAAGGGACCTGACAAATCTCTCTCTCTCTTCTTCCTTCACAGCCTGAGTACACGAAGATGCATCCTACTGGTCTTGAGGCAGACGACGGACTGGAGAGCGGCTGGGTAGTTCCAGCGACGCAGGTGCTGAGCAAGAAAAATTAATCGTCTGCCACCTGCTGGTCAACGGTAGAACTACCCAACAGGAGGAGCATGCAGAGGTATGAGGAGAAGGTCATAACAAAATACATAATAAAGTACAAAATACAGACACACAAGAAAGAGAGATGTCGGCTACAAGGCCTTTTGAATATCATCTGCGAAATACCAAATTCCTGATACAGGAAGCAAAGAAAAATAAAAAGACATCTTCATAGTAGTTATACTGGGGTTGAACACATCAAGTTAAATAACCTAACAGTAACTCGAAGCGTAACAAAACTAAAATCTCTAAAAATCTGCCTTCCCCTCCCGGGGCTTGTATCGGCGGAACTTGACCCTGAAGGGGTGAGGAAGGAAGAAGCCCATGAAAAATGGGTACTTATAGGGGGAGAATATGATCCCAATCACAAGTCCCAAATAAAACAAACACTAGATAATTGCGCCAGGGGGCATAGTCTAGCGGTCACTCCTATGGGGAGTATTTACTTGCCACAGCGAATTTCTTCCTTTCTACTGCAAGCCTAAATGTAACTACTGCTACTTGGTGAGTAATGTGCTTATTGGTATTTGCCAGCAGGAAGGAAATACGAAGAAGAAGGTCCCCATGTTCCTTACCCTTGAACCAGGTCCCAAAGACCTCAGCGCGCAAACTGGCATACAGGGGACAGAACAGAAGATAATGCGGGAGATCTTCAACCCAAAGCTGCCCACAGAGGCAGAATCTTAAAGCTGACAGAACGCCCGAAAAGCGGCCTTCCATTACCTTTGTATCCATCATATTGAATCTTAACAGGGTCAGTGCCCTCCTAATTTTAAAGTTAGATATATCAGAAAGATAAGATTCATAGTCCATGCCCAATTTGAACATGGGATACTATGGAGCTATCCTCTGATTGATTAGAGCCGCTCTTTCGCACTGAAGAGCGATATCCAAGAGCCTGGATTTAATTAAAGATTTAGTCTGGGAACTAGAATAGAGTGCCAGGCTTGTTATTGATAGCCCAATGTGGGAAAGGTAGCGTCGGACCACATTGTGCCATTGGTAAACTACAAATAGATTAGATTGTTCCTGCCAACAGATTCTTGGAAGTTGGGCAGGAGCCATGGCACGAACACGCAGCCAATAGCTCAACAGCAGAGATTTTATTTTGACAGCAATTGGGGGAGTACCAGTTTCAGCTCTCGGACAAGAAACGGGGGTACCTCGGGGGGCACCAAGAATAGTTCTTCGAATTTTATTCTGCAGAACTTCCAATGAGTCAATGGGTGATTTCAGACGTTACGGCGGGCCCCAGTCACCACGGGCCGTGGGATAGTTCGGACCACAGCTGGGGGTGAAGGGGCGCGCCAACAGACGTGCGCCTCTTCACCCCGGGCCGCGGGGACCAGGGAACCACGGCCGTGGTGAATGGGGCCCGCCGTAACGTCTGTTGCGGCACCGCGGATCGCAGGGTGGCGGGGCTGCGTGACGCAGCGTGCTGCCGCACGGCCCCGCCCCTACATTCCTCAACGGTCCTCCCCCCGCCAGACGGCAGCGAAAGCGGCCAATCCGGCTGCACTCACCACCACGTTCGGGGGGGAATGGATTCCACCACCGGCAGGGGTGAGTAAACAGATTATACGATTCGTTCACCCCTGCCACGGTGGCCGTTCACCACACTTCTGGACCCGCTCGCGTCCTTGGGTCCAGAAGTGTGGTGAATGCAAACGTGTTCCGCGTTTGACTGTGGTGAACATCTGGCGGGTAGAAAACAGACGTTCACCTCAGTCAAACGCGGGCCGCATTTGAGTGTGGTTCAGGTGTGGTGAATCTTGGATTCGTCACGTCTGAAATCACCCAATATGTGTGGAGCCCCAGATCTCGGCCCCATATGTCAACTGGGGCAGCAGCTTTTCACGGAGCAATTTTAACAGGGGAGGTGTTCTCTTCCCACCCTGAATATTCCAAAATTTCAATATCCCATTAGAGGTATGTGCTGCTTTCAATTTTACTGAGTCCAGGTGAGCTCTCCAGAACTAGGTTTTTAAACGGAAGTGTTTTTGTATATAGAATATTGTAGACAGGAGGCTTCCATTTCAGAAGGGGAAAGATTTTACAGGACAGCTCAATTTTGAATTCTGTGTACCTACGAAATTTACAGCACAATTTTCTGGCAGATAACATGCACACCAATAGTTAGCACCAAACACCTGAGATCCATTCACTTCAGTGGGACTCATGTGAGCATTACCTACTAGAGTATTAGTGCTTTTAGCATCAAATATACTTTTTTTTTAAAAAAAGAAAACTACGAACTTACACAATCAGGAAAATTTGAGTAATTTAAGATTACAAAATACATATTCTTGAAATCCACCCATCTCTTTGATGGCATATTTAAATCACTCACTTTTACATAGAGTAACATTTTAATTTCAATGAGTAATAGCTGAATAAATGTGACTATTTATTACAGCATACAATGCTCCGTATAGACAGGGACCAGTTTTCACTAAGTTTCCCCCACTGCCACAGAGACCCTATGTTCTGGACATATGCCTACATGAGTGAGCATCTATATGCAAGGCCTCATGTTCACTATGTTCTTCCCATGCTGCATTTCCCCTATTGCCACCAATGGGAAAAACACAGTGAACATGAGTCCCTGCATATAGATGCTCACCCATATAGGCACATGTCTAGAATACAGGATTTCTATCAATTCTTAAAGTCAACAGAAAACAATGTACAATTTTCACAATTTGTTATTTGTAAGCCAAGTGTATTGCAATGTCTTAAAAATACCAGTCCTCACTGGATGCTAAATATGAAATTTTAAAAGCCTTTTGAGTTAATTAAGCAAACAGCACAAGACATTTATTTGAACGGGGAAGTGTTATCTTTGTGCATGTATCTCAAAAAAGGGAGAATGGAGTTTTAGTAAAATTGTGTGGGTTTTCTTTAAAAAAAAATAATGGTGTAAATTAAACTAACTAACTAAGACCAGAGACTTTAAAACATGGTGAGAGCCTTCTTCAACTTTGCATCCAGCCAATTGTGTTATACTATCGGACATTTGGGGGTAGGGGGTGGGGTTGAATGGGAATACTTCCCAACTGCTTTCCATTAATCATCATTATTTAGCTTAAATAACCAAAAATGTTAGTAACCATACAATTATTTTATTTTAAAAACTCTAGCTAAAGGTCTTCATGACTTTCCTCACTGGTGAATTCTACGTGAGGAAGCTTTTTCATTCTAAATGCACCGGAGCTTAATCAAATGATGCTGCAACTTACAAGAAAAAAAAAAGGATAGGATAGAATAGACCATTTCCACTATATGTACCCAGCATTCTGGTTAATTAAACTGTACGATACCCTATGAAACACCCACTACAGGGACAACTTACAGGATTATTTGGGTATAAATCCACCAATTTATGAGAGAGATAGAAAAGTTCTGTAGGGGGGGAAATAAAAATTAGAGCGTGTTACACAAAATACATTTTGACCAATATATTTTTCATATCATTAAACGCATCTCTTTTGCATTCTGAAAAAATTAGCATTTAAACTCAGAGCTAAGCCCTGAATTCTTTAAGGAATTATATTTTTAATTATCTGACCCGAGCATACAAACTAGAGCTAAGCCCTGAATACTTTAAGTAATTATATTTTTTAAATTACCTGACCTTTTAACCCTAAATATTAATTTTTAGAAGAAATTTTTAACTGAAATAAAATGGTCAAGGGTTATTTTGAATTTAAAAAACCAAAAATCAAAGGAAATCAGTGTGTTTGAGTGGCTATGGCTGAGATTCCTCTCTGAAGAATCTGAGAGATTGACTTGACTTCTTTAAGAGAATGTGAAAAATCCAACCTAAGTATCCTCAAAAAAAGTTAAAACAAAATGCATTAATGGTACAATACAAATCCTGACTACTTTTTTTCTAGAATTATCAAACGTTTTGCCATACAAATCAAAATCATCAAAAAATTCAGCTTGTTTCTATTCAAACTTACACTGCTATTTTCTTAGTTTGAAAAATAGGAAGCGTGAACAAAAAAACTTGAATTGAAGAATTTCACATCAAAATTAATCTAATGAAATATGCTGAGAATTAATGCAAAAAAGTTAAATAATTCATGAACAAACAGCTACTAGATTTATTTTGTTAAAAATTGTTTAAAGCATTTTAACATTACTGTAATTACTTCAATAAATCCGACAAAATTTTAACACACTAAAGCGTCTGTGGCATAAAATGGAAGTTATACTGCATTTGCAGACTGAATGGCATAGAACTCTCTCTTCCAAATAAAGAGCGAGTAAACAAAGCACTGTCATTTATTTTATAAAGCTCTTTGGTATAAAAGACTTTGGTCCAATTGTTAAATTAATTAAAACTCATTAGAAATACCCAGTGGGGTGAATCCAGTATTTGTGCATGCAGTGTGCACATGTGCAAGTGTTGCACACCATGCGTGCAGCGTGCTCACAGCCCTTTGCAGGTCTAAATTCTGGCAGATGGAATATTCTGATATACAATCAGAAAACCAGCAGAATACAACAGCAGCTGCCCTTTATTTCTTTATAAACTGATTTCACTCTTGCCATCTTTATTATGAACAGGGATATTATGCCACCCTTCCACAGACTCAGTACTGTTTGGACTCGGCACTGTTTATCTTCTAACTCGCTGTTGCAAAACTTTTTGCTCCTCCAAACTGCAGTATCCAGTGTTAAAAAAAGAGTAGATATTTTCTGCTGGATCCAATTTTAAGAACTATTGAGGAATCTTGGCTTAATTTGGATATTCAAAAGGTAACAGAAAAATAGAGTAAAATGTTCTTTTGAAAGAAAATTTAACTCATCATATTAAACATGCAGTAAATAACATCTCTCACCATTTGCTTTATTCAACTCCACAAGTGTACCTATATGCACAGGTAAACAATTTGCATGTAAAGGATCTTTTTCCATTACTCTAAAAAGTAAAAAAGAAACAACCAAACAGAAATTATGCAATAAATGACACCCACCCTCCTCAAGGACTATAGAACTTATGACAATCTCAGTTCAGAACTGAAGGCGGGACACCTCTTTGGAGTCTGTAATTGCTTAAATTGGCATAGCTATAAGTAGGTAGGAAGTGAGAGCTAGGAGATAAACATGAGCAGTATTATGTTCCCCTTCACCTCCATTACTGCTGTGCAGCATTTTCAACCCTTACCAGTGCTGGACTCAAACATATATCCCAATTATTAGTGTCTTGGGTTGGTTGGACCAAGCATAAAATATACTGTATTATTTAAAAAAGCTTGTACGTTCTGTACAAAACCAATTATTTGGAAAATACAGACATGGGGGGTGGGAAATCTAGGGTTTAATTTTAAGAAGCTGTATGTTAAATCCAGTATATTATTGTTTAGTGTCATGTTACTTTTACAATGCTGTGAACAAGTGAGACTGCTGTAGGAAAAGTAAAATCAGCTACATAAATATTAGCCAAATTAATGTAGATGATACATTACTGGCTTTCAAATTATACTTTAAATAGCCAATTTATGTGGTTACAGTGTGCATTTATGTACACCATCTATAACAGGTAAGAGGGAAGCCCTAAATACAGTCTCCCAGAGTTGGTTTATGTACTTACACAGAAGTAAGCTTGTAGCACATTTTGAAATCACAGTTATAATAATGTCTTTCTGCTAAAGACACGACTACATCCAGATTGTCCTGAAGACCATCAACAGATTCAGGAATTATTGTTTCACTGGGCTTATTATACTGAAAGACAAAGGAAATATTAATGCAGATGCTGTAAAAAGTAAAAAAACCAAAAACACAAGAACTGTTTAAATAAGTATTTGCTTTTAGTTTTTAAAATAGGTTACCCAGGTACATTTCAACACACTTTCTAAACTTCTTAAATTGACTCCCAATTTGGCCATTTTTAGATAAGACGCTACCATGCAGGTCCATCCATCCTCCTCCCACCTGAGTGCCCGTCTGAAGGTGGTAGTGGTGGATGCGCACTTCTGTGACCCATGCAGCACCCACGCATGACCACCCGTGGAGCACTGGTGAAAAAGCCAGAGTGCTCCATGCGGGGACAGGCAGAATGGCGTGTGGGGACAGGCGCCCATGCATGCTCAGCCTGTACGAACGGCGGCAGCCAGCCATGTCGGCTGAGTGGTCTGCCGTTCAGAGGCACTGTGGGCGGGGAAACAGCCTTTGCAAGGCACAGGAACTAGTCTGGAGCGCTGGGGAGTCTGGGTTCCCCAACACTCGGCCGGGACATGTTATCAGAGGCCAGCCCGGTGCGCTTCCCCCTCCCCCATGGTCCGTGGCAGGGGGAGTGCGTGAAGGCTGCTGGGCTGCCCACCCAGTAAACTGCCCGTTTGAACCCCTCCCCGCTCATCTCATGTGTATGGGCGCTCTGCAGCCATTCCACACTCAGCGGACACGGACCTGCCCCCCCAAGCCATGCTCATTTAAAAACAGCCTTACTTCTGGAGCAAACTGTTCTCTACCATTTTAATGGCCATCATCATGTCCTTCCTACCATATAGAGCAAAATATTTGTTTAGATAAATACCTGTATCAAAATTATTTTTAAAATGAAGTAGCTCATATTTGAGCACCTTTAAAATATTAAATGAAAACCTCTGAGTGATTTTAATCAGCAATGTAGAATGCATGATAGCAAATCCATTAAAAAGGGCTGCCGTTATATCAGTGGAAAAGCACTGTAATAGCAAGAAATCTGACTAAAACTATACAAAATTGACATCTGAATCAAGATTTTGTAAGAAGGTTAATTACCTTTTTCAGTTTGTTTTCAAACAGAAAATGTAGCAATTCTTGTTCTTCTTCTGTACACTGTTTACCAAGAGGTAGAGATTCAAGAAGTTCTTTTTCTGCACAGAATTGAAAATCAAATCTTAAATATTTATTTATTTACATTTCTATGCCACCCTTCCCACATAGGCTCAGGGCGGCTCACAATCATTCATAAAAAACAAATAAAATAAAATAATAATAATAATAATAATAAAAAACAAAAGCTGTATGCCAGCTACAGTCCAACAAGAACTCTACAAGTTGGTACTCCTGTCCCCCCACACCCAGAATGGGAAAGCATTTGAAACCGACTTAAATACAGTGTATGTCTGAATTCTCTCATCCTTTAGTGACTCAGAACCACAAACTGCACAAAGCAGACAGTCATGCACAGAAGTTCCCTAACAGCAGCCAACGGACCTTTCCGCAGGTGCAGGACAGTCCCCGCTCCTTTGTTAGGCAGCTTGGATTCACTCACGTGTGATGGGCCGTCAGTCCATGAAAAGTTTTAGAAATTGTGCAGTCCCCGAGAAGCTACTGCTGCTTATTAGTCAAACAAGCACTCCCACTCTCATAGACTGTTAATTAATGGATAATCCATTAAGCATGGGGGAATCCAAACTGTCTAGCTGGAGGGCATGGCTGTCCCCTGCCAGTGGAAGACTCTATCCGCTGCTACTAGGAAGCTTCAAAGCATGGTTGCCTGCTGCGTGCAGTTTGTGGGTCAGGAGAGTCTTTAAGATGATCTTGGAAAAGCTAATGTAAAGGTTACTGTCACAATTCGTTACTTAATATTTGCAGTTTGGGTTATGGTCACTCAGAGATACATAGGATGTTGTCTGCTGCAGCAGTTTTCAATCTTTTCCACTCAGGAAGCAAGAGACTGCAATTGGTTTTTGCAATTACCAACACAAATCCCACCATCCTTTGCAGGATTAGGGCCACAGGACAAAAAGTGCTGTTTGTTCAGTAGCAGGTATGGATATAATCCACGGGAGATAAATTGGCATGTCAGGCAGAGAGCTGGGTCTATTTTGCTCCCATTAGGTCCTACAATCTATAGAATTTTGCAGATTTTTCTTTTTCAGTATTTGAGATCTGACATAGAGGGTACAATCTCAGAACCGGTGTGGGGAATGACCTTGCAAGAGAGCGAGTGATTTTTGGGGGGTTCATTTATAACCAGTGTCTCTAGTATACAGTAGTTAACATTACTCTCACTTTTATCCAGTGGACAACATATACTGTAAAACTGAAGGTTTAATTTAACTTATATTTGAGGAAAAAACATTGCTATTCTAACCTTCTTGTGCTGTCAGCATGTGGTGTGATGTTAAAAGGTCAAATGCTTCAAAGCAGTAAACATCAAGTTTCAAAGCCTCTTTGTAGCTGTATGTTGCCAACGTTCTATTATCCAGAGCATCATAGATCTTCCCTCGCAAAAGGCAAATAGAGCTCTTTATCTAGTGGGAAAGCATGGCTGAAATTCAGAGACTGAAACAGTGTTTGTAATTTGGTTTTGAGCACAAATCAAATGGACAACCTGAAAACTAAAGAGCATTTCATATACGGTGGAATGCAATTGCTTTGCAGCGCTCTCACAAAATATTCATAATCTAAAAACCAAAATTGATACAGTATTATACCAAGCTGTCTATAATAAAGTGAAAACTGGTTTAATATATACTAAAATAGGAAGAGTAAGAGGTAATCTTTCAAACAGGAGGACTTGATAAATTGCAAAATGATTCTCTACAACAGCTTCTTGTAGTGTAGAAAATATCTCCCAAAAGAACTGAGATGAAGCAAGGACACCAAGGCTTTCTGAAATTAGATAAATTTTATATAGTAGAAAAATGACAATTTTAAGTGAGGCATTAAATTTGCTCATCATTTCCATACCTCACGTCAATATGAAGCCTAGCCCTAAGATTTAGTCCCAACATTTATGTCTGGTAAACCTTTGCATTGTTAACATTTCCCCACAATCATTTATTTATTTCAATTTGATACCCCACCCTTCCCCCCTAAGGCTCAAGGTAACTTACAGTATAAAAGCACATTAAAATCCCTTTAAAACCCCACCCCACCCCTAACCCTGCCTGCCAAATACTTTGCCAAAAATAAAAGTTTTATATCGCCTCCAGAATATGCTCAGGCTCAGATTCTGATGGACCTACAGAGAAAGGGAGTTCCTCAACTCTGGGGCAGCAACCGAGAATGCCCTTCTGTGTGTCCTCATCATATGACCACGACTGGCGGGTAATACCTGTAGGAAGGCGCTCCTGGCTGACTGTAAGGATCATGATGGAGCATGACAGGAGAAGTGGTCTTTCAGATATATGGGGCCCAAGCCATTTAGGGCTTTGAAGGTCAAAACCAGCACCTCGAATTGTGCCTGGAAAGCTACTGGTAGCCAGTGCAGATTTTGAAGGTATGATATGCTCACGGCAACCCACCTCAAAAGGAACTGAGCTGCATGTTCTGCACCATCTGCAGCTTCCAAACAGTCATCAAGGGCAGCCCCACATACAGCACGCTGCAGTAATCTAGCCTTGAGGTTATAAAGGCATGGACAATGGTGGCAAGATCCAAACCTGAAAGGGCTGCCACTTTCTCACCAGATGGAGTCGATGAAAAGCACTCCTGGCCACTGCCACAACCTGATGCTTCAAGTGCAACGAGGGCTCCAGAAACACTCCAAGGATGCAAACCTGAGTGACCAGAGGAGGCTAGAATCCATCCACCTGGATGTCTCAACGCCAGCTTAAACTGAACATGGTGAAAACTGAACTCCTTATCTTCCCTCCCAATCTTTCCTCTCCCTCTTCCCTATCAATTGTCATTGACTGGGTCTCCATCCTCCCTGTCCCTCAAGCCCGTAGCTTGGGCTTCATCTTCGATTCACACCTCACCTTCAAATCCTACATTGACTCCGTGGCCAAATCCTGCCACTTCTCCCTCCAACAATACTGCTAAGATCCACCCTTTTCTGTCTGTCTCCTCTGCCAAAACTCTCATTCACGCCCTAGTCATCTCACGCCTTGACTATTGTAACCGCCTCCTCGCTGGCCTTCCCCGCTCTCACCTTTCTTCCCCCATCTGTTCAAAACTCCGCTACCAGGATCATCCACCTAGCCCGTCGCTTTGACCATGTGCAGCCTCTTCTCTCCTCTTCCCACTGGCTCCCTCTTCCTGAGTGTATTCTGCACAAGCTCCTCGACTTCACCTACAAAGTCCTTCATAACCTTGCTCCCCCCTACCTCTCTGTCCTGATCTCCCTCCGAACCCCTGCTCGAGCACTCCGCTCCTCTTCCATCCCCTGCCTCACCCTCCCACGCCTCCCCTGCTTCTCCAACCGCCTTCGTCCCTTCTCCCTCGCTGCCCCACACGCCTGGAATGCCCTCCCTGCCCTCGTCCACCTTGCTCCCACCCTCCACACCTTCAAGTCCCTCCTCAAAACCCACCTCTTCCGCTCCGCCCTTCCTAACTCCTGCTAATCATCCCCACCCAGGATTATCCCCCACCTGTTATCTACAAACTCCCATTTACTGTAACCAAGCCAAAAACGTGCAGCTGAGTTCTCGCAGCCTCGTGAATGTCACATCCCTTGTCTCTCCCTCTGTTCCCCCTTCCCTGTCTCCCCACCCCCTGTCTTTAGATTGTAAGCTCTCGGGCAGGGACCATGTCTATTTTATTCTCTGTAAAGCGCCAGGTACACTTCTGGCACTATATATAAATGCTTATAATAACAACAACAACAGGAATCCCAATCTCCCCCAAGTCACAGGGCTGGCCAACCATCATCACTTCAGTCTTGTCTGGATTCAGCTTCAATCGGCTCACCCTCATCCAGTTACCAACAGCAGCCAGGCACTGGGTAAGTACCAAGACTGCAGGACCTGGGTCGGATAAAAAGGAGAAGTAGAGCTGGGTGTCACCAGCATACATATGGCACTTCACTCCAAACAATCCTGCCCAGCGGCCTCAAATACACACTGAACAGGAGTGGGGAACAAGATAGAACCCTCCATGACCTCCACAGGGGAGACACGGAAGGGACCATGAGCAGTCTCCCATCACCACCTGTTGGGACCTCCCTAACAGGAATGAACGGAACCACTAAGAGGAAGTCTTGCACACTCCTGCCAAGGTCCACAACCATGTCAACACCTCATGATGAACTGCATCACAACCATGGAAATATCATGTTTGTATATTTCTACTCACTGAAGATTGCGAAATCTCCCAGTCACCAGAAGAATCTTTCAACCCACTTTCATCCTTCAAGTATTTTTCAAATAGTCTTTTGTTGATTGGTTCTTCCATGTCAAGAATATCAAGAGCCTGTTGATATTCTTTTGCAGCATACTGCACAGAAGAGTCAGATTTTAATCATTTGTAATTAAAGCATGAATAAAAACAATGGCCCAAGTTACAGGCCTCAGTACCTCTGACCAATATTTATAGCATCAAGAAGTCTAGATGTCTCATATATCTGGTTTAGACATCTAAATCATCCCTTACGGTACATAGTCTTCTCATCTGTAAGATGCACAATGTATTGCATGCTTAGTTTACTTTGATTTATTTTCATATATGTACTTACATGACATCTAGCTGCAAGGTATCGACACGCTTCATATAGCTAAGAGAGATCAAAATGGATAAAATGTATTTAAAACTCAAAGAAGTTGTAATCCATCATTCAAAAATCCATCATCCCTAAATCAATGGCTGTTTCCAACCAAAGATTTTGTGTTCTCTACTATCCTTACATCATTAATTCAAGACTCCAAAGTTTCCCATGTACTATATGCTTCAAACAAATAATCCTCTCCCTTTGATTCCATTCCTTCAGCTACTTTAGTTCTTTCAATTTCCTTTTACCTCAGAACACTCTCCCTCTCTAGCTGCTTCTCCTTTGCTTACAAAGGTGGTCCTGTCTCTTCTGTTTTGAAGCAACCTATATACTAGAGTTTGGAAAACAAATAAATAAATATGATACAAACTTCAACCCTTATAGAACTGCACCAGAACAGAGCACACTGAATTGAACAGAACTTGGGCTAGTACAGGATTAGCACCCAAGTCTTTTATATTGTTTTTATGATGGTAAAGCACTCCAAGTGCCATTTAAGAGCAGAGGAGCATTATAAACTGGTACTGGGGGTGGGGGTGGGGTGTGCTTGCTCAAAGCTGGTCAGCCAAGGGCTGCGGGACATCTCTCCCTTCCCCGCCACCCTTGTGGGGGCGGGGCCTGGGGAGGACAACTTCCGGGCCGCTCCCCATGACACCGGAGGCGGCTAGAGGCGCGGATCGAAGGGGCACGGTCAAAGGGGCCTGCCCTTTGGCCATACCCTTCGGCTGGGCCAGGAGGTTGGAGCGGAGGGGTCATTGGTTGGTTGAAATAAAGCGTGTTTCCTACTGGTAAAAGTGATGAGGGGTTTCCTTCTCCCCCTGGTGAGAGAGGGGTGGAGGAGGAGGACATCCCCTGGTGGCAGCAGGGGATGGAAGGCAGTAGGGTGTGAAGCAGGCTTCCTGGTGTGAGCAGGAAGATGCGATGGTACCAGTAGAGGAAGTTGGGGGATGACTTATGTATAGATGTATTAGATGTAATTATGGTATTTTTTGGTTGTGTTTATTATAATGTATTTTGTGCTAGATCCCGTGTGGGATGCAAATCCAGAAACTGTATTTGATGTGTTGTGAGCCGCCTCGAGCCAACTTGGGTTGGGAGAGAGCGGGACACAAATAAATTGTGATTGACTGATTAATTGAAGTCTTTGAACATGGTGGCTACTCCCACTGCTGGACTTCCTCTGTTCTTTGATCACCTACAACAGAGATTCCCAAATTGTAGGTCAAAATCTCAAGTGCAGTCATGCCACTGCAAATGGAGTAACACTTCTATTGATATTTTATATCCTCTGCATATCTTCATTGCTGTCTGGGGTTACAGTATATTTAAGGGTGCTTGCCGATGTTCAGGGAGGGGACTAATGTGAGTTCAACTCACATTAGCGTGGTCATGTGAAACCACCAATGTGGGCACCGGGGTTTTAGCGTTATTTTTCCATACCCCTGTTAAATTCAATCCAGCCCTGTATTGTATTATTGAATTTAAACTCACATTAGTCCCCACCCCTCCCTGAACATCGGCAAGCAGTCTAAGCTTCAAGATGAGATCAAAGGCAAAACCACTGTGGGAACCACTGGTCTGCAATCCAACTTCCACCTTTTCCATTTTACCAAAATTTCCCAGACCATAATCGGTAACAACTGTATCCTAGCTCGTAATGCAAACTTCTCCTGTATTAGTATTTAAATAAATAAATAAATAAATAGAACTACTCTCCACTCTTCACAATTCTATGATGCTGTACCATACTTTCTGCCGTGAGCCTCCTACCCTTCTTTATCTAAAACGTGACCTATTCTGTAAAGCATTTTGACTAAAGCCAATGCACAGCAGCACAGAGTAGGTTTGCAATGCATAAATGCTAGTTAGGTGTCTAATTTATAGTTCTGATGCTTCTCATTTGTATCTTTCAAAAGCTGCTATTCCTGTTTCTCCTACCTCTGTTCCTTATGGAATCTTAGACCATAAAAACTCTTTGGCTCCACTCACACAAGACTCTTCTACCTCCTGCACTATTTGATGCGGAGTTTCCGTTTGTGCATTTTAATTGTTCCCAAGTTTCCCGCTTCAAAAGTTCCCTCCTGCTTCAAAAGCACCATTATGCAACGTTTTTTTCTTTAGTTTTTATTGTCAGCACCACACGGCAAGCAGTGAGGGATTCATCCCTAAGGGGGCCGATCACCTCTATCCTGTTCTGCAATAATTAGGGCAAACTGATAGGTGAATTAATCCCTTCATTAAAAATGCATGATGGATTTAGACCCATTATTAAGCCTTCCTTTTCAGTGTAACTTTTTAAGAGTTAATGTAATCTAGTCTTCAGGTTATGAAGGTGTGGACAATGGTGGCAAGATCCAAAAACAGAATGAAAGGGCCGCAATCTTCTCACCAGATGGAGTTGGTGACTGCCACAACTAGGTGCGTCTTGCAATCTAACCCTTTCATACATTAAAATAAATATATAAAGGGGATAGGTTTTTCAAGAACTAAGCATCTTTACTTAAAAGACTTTGTGTAGAACAAAGTTACTTAATAACAAAAGTAGTAACTCTTGTCTGAAATTACTTACCTTATCTAGCTTGCGTGATCGAAGGGCATGTGCAGCCCTGTGATACTGAGCTGTGAGGTAAAGACACTGGGCCAGCCAATAAATGTCCTGAGGTTCCTCTAAAAGAAAAAACAAACCAATACAAACTATGTAGCTCTACTGAACTTGTATATGTTATGCATCTAATATAATTTTATATGCCATGTAATTTATTTCCAGCTCATCCAAAACTGCCAACGTACAGTTTGTACTCATAAGTACATAAGTACCACCATACTGGGTCAGACCAATGGTCAGTCGAGTACAGCATCCTGTTGCCGACAGCGTCCACTCTCAGTCAATTTGGAGAAGTACACAACAGGTCATAATGGAGTGATCCATTCCCTGATGTTCACTCCCAGCTCCTGACAATCATTTATGGACCTATCCAATCCTTGTTTAAACCCTGCTATGCTACTGGCTTTCACAACATCCTCTGGTATCCTCAAACTAGTCCGGTCTATGAAGAAACAACAGACCATAGATAACATGGTCTTTTGATGCTGGCACAGAGTATACTGTGTATTGGCAATGCTACTATATTGCCAGTGTTCCAGAGAGTTCTCTACTGTATGGGACAAAATGTTTAAGTCTTCTTTCCCAGCAAATTCCTCCAGAAGAAGGAAGTCTCAATGGACTCTGTCCTCCCACATCCTTAAGGAGGGAACAGCAAAGATTTTCCCCCCCAGCCTGATGGCCTGATAGCTCTTGCACCATGAGGTGTTGAATTCATATTTTTTAAGCCCGGTAAACAAGAATTAATTAATGCTGGATTAAATTAAGTATATTACCACATAATAAAATTGATGGTGGTCTGCTTAAATAGGAGGAATGCAAAGAAACTAAGCAATAAATATTACTTATTGAGAAAGACACAAAAACAAATAAGAGGTGAAAGTCTTAAAAGTTTAATGAAACTGAATGAAAATTTAAATTAAATGGAATTAAACTTAAATGAATTACTTACCGTGAGAAAGAGAAGCTACTTTGTCTGCCCAAAATAGGGCACTTTGATACTGTTGCTGTAAAAAAAATAGAGAAATTTTAGAATTTTCTTTTAGTAAACTTGTATTGGTTAGTTTTAATAAATTTGCTATTACTGTAATTTAGGTTCCATGGTTAGTTTTAATCAATTTGCTATTACTGTCATTTAGGTTCCAATCTTGAAAACACACTTGCTTAGTCTCATAAATCTCACACTGGGACTGAACTCATGTAAGTATCTTTAGGACCATGAGCTTGGATGCCTAGATATTTAAGAGTGTGGGTGCGATCCTGGACTACACTTTATACATAGAGCAGAGTACTGAGTTCTTCACCAAATTTCTCAACACTCACATAAAGCTCTACTGGAGTTGGTGGGGTTTTGCACTCACGAAATTGTGTATCACATGGAGCAGTTTGTAGGACAAAGGCCTCAAGCTATTCTGTTGAATCTTAGAATTCACGTATTTTATCTAATCTACATAAGCATAGTTTCCAAATCTGAACTATAGCAATAATCTCATATTTCAAAATATAAGGCAGGGATGGGGGAACCTTTTTCCATCCTAGGGTCCACTTTGACTATCAGTACAAGCTCTGAGGGCCACACAGAAGTTGAGAGTGGGGGTACTTAAGGGGTGCATTCAGATAGAGGCAGGTTCAGATCATAGATCTGTTCATTATCCTTGTGTTACATGCCCTCTGTTTCCTTACCATGCGCTCAGTTTCTCAGCGCTTGTGGGTAGGAACTGGATCTAGGAGTTGGAAAGGGGCCACATAAAAACTAGTTGCGGGCCACATTTAGCCCCAGGCCAGAGGTTCCCGACCGCTAATATAGAGGTTTACATGCCATTGTCTTCACTGTACAACGGGGGGGGGGGGGGGGGGGGGGGGGGG
>QEPC01000754.1:1738501-1754834 GCA_003113815.1 Sphenodon punctatus
GCAAAAGAAAAACATGATCATCTGCCTCCTATCGGCCAGCAGCAGAGCTACCCAGCGGAGGAGGAGAAGGAGAGTAAGAGAGAAAGGAATTCACCGAAGGTAGGTAACCATTTCTCCTTTCTCCGTCTCTACACTTCTAAAGCAACGTGCACAACGATATTCATAACAATAAATCCCTATCAATTTTTGCTGCTTGTAACTGTATCCAGTGGTGGCTCGTACATATGGACAATGGGGCACAGCCCCACCAACTAATCCTGCCCCCATGGATAAGCTGCTTTTTAGGAGGGAGGAAGGGTTATGTCAGAAGGTTAAAACTGAGTTGTGTGTGAGCGAAGAGCTGGGGGTGCTGAGAATGTGAGGGGACTAGGGCATGTAACTGTGGCTACTGATTCAGAATATATTGTTGTTATATACTGTTGTTATCCCATCCTGGAATCCTGCTTCCCAAGTCCAGGGCTGACATTAACACAGGGCCCCGCAGTGACCTCTATTTTCACCAGGACAGGTTGTGGGGGCACCAATCCCTCTCAGTAGGACCCCAAACATGACCACTTTCAGGGCACCACAGAGGTTTCCCCCAAGGGGGAGGGGTTCCCAGGGGGCCCACATTTTACCTTCGCCCCCAGGCCCTGCAGATACTAAGGCTGGCCCTGCTCAAGTCCCAACAAAAAATTTAAGCGCTTGTCACCGCTGACTGTATCAGATGGTTGTTCATCTTTTCAAACTTGTTTATTTGTGTTTTAATTTTACAGGTTCTTGTGCTGCTGTATCCATTGTCTAGGTAGGAACTTTTACTGCTTGCGTTTCCTCTTTCCTGAATAGAATTTCATTGTCTACAGACAGGGACCCGTGTTGACTGTGCTGCTGCAGTTTGCAGTGAATTTTGCAGAATCGGCCAGTGCTCGCAGTGCCGGGCTGAAATTACAGTGAAACTGCAGTGGGAGTTGTCTGCCAGATCTTTCAATCCTGGCTCAGGCATAAACTTGTTGCTTGACCCCAAACTAAAACGGCTGCTGCTAGAGCTGGAGGGGGAATAAGCCCCTGGAAGATGAATTGTGAGGAGGTGTGGGGGGGTCTGGGCTGCTGAAATTCCAGAGGATTTGAGTGGTGTTTGATTAATGAAGTGATTCTATGTCAAACCTGTTGAAAAAGCAGGCTGGCCAGGAAATTTGCACGTATAAATTATTGCATAATTATGCAAACCAAGTGAATTATGCAAATGTTAATGCTTGCGGTGAATTTGCAGAATTTGGCTTCACTGGTTGCAGAATTTAAGGGTTTTTGGTGAACACAGATCCCTGTCTACAGAGAAAGGGAATACTTGCTGATTTTGGAAGCAGTATTTCTTTCTACTTTCCACTCTAAACACCATCCTCACCCAGCGTTACAGAATTATCTGCTTCCCCCATTCACATTAATATATTTTCCCAAAAGAATCCATCTGCCATTTGATAGCAGTGAAGGTTGACTGGAATAACTCTTCTTGCCAGTATTACTTACACTTTATAATTGTTAGAGAAGTGTTTCCTTATGATTGCATTTGTAGAAGTACTTCTGAGAACTTTTTTTGTAAACAAAATAGCATTTTGTAGAAACAGACATGAAAATTCAGTGTCTGTTTGGACTAGTAGTGACAAATGGCAGTTTAACTGACCATTTCTTTTATTGCTGCATTTGATGAAAGAGCGTATGGGAATTCTTTAAAATTTAAAACCATGCTTAAACTGAGATTACTAAATTTACCTGCTTGTAAGAAAAGTCCTAATGTAACAAAAGTAGTGCTACTTCAGTGTATAAATTAAAGAAACACTTCCCTGTGTAGAATGCTGTAAACAAGTTTGTCTTGTTGTGGGGGGAAGTACCCATAAGAAGTACTGTGGAACAAACATTTTGTTGGAAATACAATTTGTTGGTTGCATCCCCCTTAAGCACCTCATCCTGTTTGTTTACTAGAAGCAGCAGGAGTAGACAGAAAGATCAGGGAACCCTTCCCCCATCCTATCTGTTCTACTCCAGCCAGGACCTGATTGGTCAATCTCCTCTCCCAGGAGGAGTGTTATCTCTGTGTGTCTGAGATAGAGAGCTTCCTTCTTCCCGCCTGAACTTAGTATAGATGTAGGCCTTTCCTATCCTACATGTATTTCCTAATGAAGCTACTTAAGCTTAAGTATGCTTCCTGCCTGCTTATTGATGATTAGCTACTCACACGCCTCTGTAAACTGCATTGGGCAAATGGATGCAATGATCTCACAGTCCTTGCATTTCCAACAGGGTTATGGGTCCAGACACCCAAAAGGCAGCGCAGAGTGAGTATAATTGAGTGCTAGCATTAATCTTAAAGGCAGAAAAGAAAAGAAAGATTTTAGTCTCTGTGACCATGGATTCTATGCTGAAGCTCTCCATTCCAGAGAGGCTCACTGGAGCAACAAACTATGAAGCTTGGAGTCATAATGCAAGGATGGCACTGGGAGGACAAGGCCTAAGGAAAATGCTGGAGTCCAACAGACCTACAGATGCAGGGGCAGCACAAGAACTCTGGGATGAGAAAAATGACAAAGCTATGGCAATCATCTCAATGTCGGTGAGTCAGCGTTTACATGTGCACATACGTGACAAGTTAACTGCAAAAGATATGTGGGAAATTTTACAGAGACTGTATCAAGGGAAGTCAAATATATCAAAGATACAAATGCTTAAAAGACTTTGTAATATGAGAATGGATGAGAGTGAAGATTTTTCAGCTCATGTTAATGGCCTGCTTGAACTAGTCAGGAGACTGGAAAATCAAAAGCTGAATTTACCAGATGAATTGATAGTGGCATTTCTGCTGAACTCTTTACCACCAACTTTTCAAACAGTCTGTCAGATAATAGAAATGCAGGATAACCTATCTTTGGATGTTGTTATTCAGAAACTTGAGGAATTTAATATGGCTCAAACTAATGAACAGCCAAACTTTTCCTCACAGCTTGCCTGCAAGGCAGCTGAGAACAAGAAGCCTTTTGCAAATTCAAAAGGATCTGCAAGAGTTAAGCGTTGCTTCAATTGCGGGGAAACCACGCATCTCGCATATCAATGCACCAAGCAAGAAGTTCCCAGCTTCTCTGCAAAGAACAAAGGGAGCCATGATAGGGCTTTCAGCCTGGTTGAGGAAAAAGCATCTCAACTTAAAAATGTGGAAGGAATAGAATGTGAGACTGCTTCACATGATTTCTTTGTTGATTCTGGAGCAACTAAAAATCTTATAAAGGACAAAGACAGATTTATTGATCTGGATAGGACTTATAGAACTCCTATAAGATTGGCTAATGGAGAGAAAGTTTATTGTCAAGGAAGAGGCAGGGCTAAACTCATATGTCATCTGGGAAATGGTGAGGAAATGAAAGTTACCATTGAAGAAGCTCTATATGTCCCAGAATTGGATCATAATTTTATAAGTGTCAAGTATGCTGTACAGAAAGGTTTTGCAGTGCATTTTGAAGGGAAATATTGCAGAATTTCAAAGGAAAAGGAGCTTTTTATGCGAGGAATGCTGGATTCAAATGGCCTATTCAAGGTAGATTGCTTGCAACAGGATCAGTATGCAAATGCTGCAAAAGATTGCAGACATAAGAACTGTGAAAGCAAATGGCACAGAAGGATGGGCCATAGAAATGCAGATGTGTTGCATGCACTTCCAGACCTAGTTAAACATTTTAAAATGAACTCATGTGCAACTAAAGATGAGAGATGTGTTTGCTGTGTAAAAGGAAAGGGAACTAGGCCCTCCTTTCATCAGAGCAAGGAGGAAGCCACACAGCACCCCCTACAGCTCATTCATAGTGATATCTGTGGTCCTATGAAGACAAAAACAATTGCAGGAAACCAGTATGCATTGACTTTCATAGATGATTTTTCCAAGTTCACGTTCACTTACTTGATTAAAGAGAAAAGTCAGGTGCTGGAGAAATTTAAGGAATATGTTGCAAGAGCCAGCAATAAGTTTGGAAGATCACCTCAGATCCTAAGGTCAGATAATGGAGGTGAATATGTTTCAAAACAGATGAAAGAATTTTTGAAGCAAAAAGGACTTGAACACCAGACAACCATCCCACATACACCAGAACAAAATGGAGTAGCAGAAAGAAAAAATCGCTCTCTCATAGAGATGGTGAGATGTATGCTTTTGGATACGAATGTGCCAAACAAATACTGGGGGGAAGCAGTAATGACTGCCACATACCTGCAGAACAGGCTCCCAACCAAAGGTGCAAAAGCAACACCTTATGAGTGTTTGGCTCTAAGCCTATGCTTATATCCCAACGGCCAAAAGGACCAAACTTAAAACCAGATATGAAGAAGGGATACTTGTTGACTATGCACAAGGATGCAAGGGATACAGAGTAATGGACACTGACACTGGAAATGTGAAGATAAGCAGTGTGGTCTGTTTTGATGAAAATGAAAAGGGAAGCACTGATCAAATGCCGGACCTAATGAGGCCAAGTTCATCAAGATAGAAAAAGACTGCAGATAAAAGAGCAAGCTGAAGTTTCATTTGATTTGACCATGTTCAATCAACCTGAACCAGAAGGGAGCACTGACACTAACACTGATGCTGATACTGACACTGAAACTGAAGCAGAACCAGAACTGAACCAGAAGATAACTCTGATGCTGATACTGAAACAGAACCAGAACCAGAAGTGAGACGTTCTGAAAGACACAACAAAGGAGTACCAGCAGTGAGACTCTCCTACGCAGCAAAAGTGGAGGAACCTCACAAGCCCTCACATGGCAAGACATTAAAAAAATGCAAACCAGTGAGTCGTGCAAATGGAGAGGTGCCGCCAAGGAAGAAATTGAGTCTCTTAATAAAAATAAAACATGGACACTCACAAAGCTACTTGAAAACAAAAAGGCTGTCGGATGCAAATGGGTCTTCAAGACCAAGCATAATGCAGAAAGGGGAATCATGAACCACAAAGCAAGATTAGTGGCCAAGGGATATTCCAAAAAATATGGCGAAGACTATAACGAAACCTTTGCTCCAGTAGTAAGGCACACCACAATAAGAACACTCCTCAACATAGCAGCTGCAAGAAAAATGGAAGCGCAGCACTTAGACGTGGAGACTGCATTCCTACATGGTGATATCAAAGAGGATATCTACATGCAGCAGCCACCGGGATTCAAAGAACCTGGGAAGGAAGAACTTGTGTGCAAACTTCAAAAGAGTATCTATGGTCTAAAGCAAGCAACGAAAGCCTGGAATGAAAAATTGAATCAATTTCTCCTTAAGGAGCGGTTCATACAGGGAGAAGCTGACCCCTGCCTATACTCAAGGTTCAGAAATAAAAGGAGGACATACATTCTAACTTATGTGGATGATCTACTTGTATGCCATGAAAACAAACAAGATTGTGATGAAATCGTCAGAAATCTGAACAAGGAAATAGAGGTGAAAGACTTGGGAGGTATCACTTACTATCTTGGAATACAAATAGAACGAGAAAAAGATGGAAGTTTCCTTCTCAATCAAAAACAAAAGATAAAGGACATTTTAGAATGCCTAGGCATGACAGAGGCTAATGAAGTGGGGACACCTATGGAAACAAATTTCCTAAGCCAGGAAGGCAACGACGAGCCCCTACCACAGGACAACCAGTACAGAACTGCAATTGGCAAAATGTTGTATGTAGCCACCGTCACAAGGCCAGACATTGCCGCTGCTGTAGGAATACTAAGCAGAAAAGTAAGTGCACCAACCCAAAGGGACTGGATAGCAGTCAAGAGAATAGCACGGTACCTGAAGGGCACAATGCATTTAAACTTAAAACTACCAGCAAGCGAGAACCCCAGATTGATGGGATATATGGATGCGGACTGGGCCGGAGACAAGACTGACTGCAAATCTGTGAGTGGAAATGTATTTCTGTATGGAGGCGGAGCAATCAGTTGGACTAGCCAGAAGCAGTCATTAATTGCCCTTTCATCCACAGAAGCAGAATTTATTTCAGCCACTCAAGCATGTCAAGAGGTAGTGTGGCTACACAGACTACTAAAGGACTTTGGAATAGACGAACCAAAGCCAACTGAGATGTATGAGGACAATCAAAGCTGCATTCAGCTTACGAAAATGGAAAGGATAAAGCCAAGGTCGAAGCACATCAACACCAAGCGTCACTATGTGAGAGAAGCGCAAGAAGAAGGACTTGTTGAACTGATTTATTGTCCTACAGAGGAAATGATAGCGGATGTGCTGACCAAACCGCTACCCAGAGACAATTTCCAGAGGCTACGAGAAGCATTGGGAATCGTCAGCAGTGCACATAAGTGATTCAGTGCACAGGACGATGAGAAGGGGTGTTGGAAATACGTTCCTTTGGTTGCATCCCCCCTAAGCACCTCATCCTGTTTGTTTACTAGAAGCAGCAGGAGTAGACAGACAGATCAGGGAACCCTTCCCCCATCCTATCTGTTCTACTCCAGCCAGGACCTGATTGGTCAATCTCCTCTCCCAGGAGGAGTGTTATCTCTGTGTGTCTGAGAGATAACCAGATAGAGCGCTTCCTTCTTCCCTCCTGTACACACCTAGTCTTAGGACCCAGAGGGCATTCAGACGTGCGTTTAAATCACACAGCTGCGGCGGCGGCATCGTGCAATTTAAAGCACCGCGCACTTCCGGGTTGGTGTGAATGCACCAACTGCGCACATTTCAGCCTAACGCAAACTGTTGGAGTGCGGTTTTGAAAGCTGCTCTGAGCAGCTTTTAAAACCGCACTCCAACAGTTCACGTTAGGCTGAATTGGTGCATTCACACCAACCCGGAAGTGCGCAGTGCTTTAAATCGCACGATGCCGCCGCCGCGGCTGTGCGATTTAAACGCACGTCTGAATGAGCCCTTAGTATAGATGTAGGCCTTTCCTATCCTACATGTATTTTCTAATGAAGCTACTTAAGCATGCTTCCTGCCTGCTTATTGATGATTAGCTACTCACAATCCTCTGTAAACTCTGCATTGGGCAAATGGATGCAATGATCTCACAGTCCTTGCATTTCCAACACATTTCCCCACACACACTTTCTCTGGGTAAGAGGAGTTTGATGATTTTATGTTACTTATGTGTACTTATTTTTTAATTTGATGTGAGCCGCTTTGAGTCTTTGGGGATAGGGTGAGATACAAATCGATAATAATCATAATTAATAATAAATTCAAGACCACTATCTGCTATACACTGGTTTGCTTCACCCAAGTGCCTTTTTATTACAAAATCTCTAAACAACATAGGCCTTAGTTGAGTGATGAATTACCAATGTAGTTATCTGGCTGCTTTATAAAGAAGCTCCACAGGAGAAAGAAAGAGAAACAAGACGCTGAAAACAATAGGACAAACTATTTATTAGCTTTAGAAAGATTTCTCTATAAAGGTGAATTCTACATAAGACTCTTTTTGTTGGTCAAACTGGACTTGTCTTTTCTTTTGAGGATGTATTTATACACAGCTTTTAAAGTAGTACTGTTTTTTTCTAGCTTGCATAGGCTTTTGGTTCAAGTGCGTTCTGGGAAACATTTGGTTGTTAGCTGTTTGAGCTTTGGGGCAATAAAATCCTGAAGGGAGACTCTCTAGGGAGTAGTTTCAACTACTGAACTGCAGTTGAAGAATTTTTCAGTTTACAGAACATCAAAAGGTTGCATAACAATAAAACACATCAATAAAACAACAAAGTCAGATTTTCTAAGGAAAACAAAATACACTTAGGCTGCAATCCTGGACCCATTGAAGTCAATGGCAAAACTCCCATTGGGGAGGATTTGCTTCCTGAATATCATTTTTTAAAGGGTGTTTTAAACCGTTTTTTTTTTAAAGGAAGGGAAGTTGAGGAAACTCAGGAGGAAACTCAGGAGATGGTAACTTTGCAGGAAGGCCCAGATTCTGATTTGTTTTAAAAGATTGTGGGGAATGTACAATGTTTGGTTTAATCAGAAACATATGCTTTATAAATCAGTGAAAGCAATTTTAAGAAAATTCACTTTCTCCTACAGGGGTAAAACCTGAAAACAACGACAATGTTGTGGTTGGTGCATGGGATCCTGAAAGTGAATTCAGTAATTGGTTTGAGCAAGAGGGTTTTAGCAGGTGTGTGTGTTTATATATTTGAAAATGTGAAGGATATTCCAATGCAAACTGTAGCACGATATTGACACTGCTGGATTCGGCACACAGGGTTAACACTTAGGCACCTCCACAGCTTAGGTTACTGAGCGTGGTTGGCCTATATAAGCCTGGCAGATACAGGCAAAGAGTTGCTTTTAAAAATGCTGAAGTTCTTGCTTATCCTTGCAAAAAGCAGCAGGAAGGACCAGACAGACTATTGGACTTTCTCTGCTTTTGTGTTATGTACTTATGTTATTTTGGACAGGTTATAAAGGGTCCCTGAGGTAGGGGGTGTTGGAGGGGAAATACTGATCTGTTATGGAAATGACATGGTTAAGCATATAGGCTGGCACATATATGGTGATGTTTATATGTCCCAGTATATATATTGGTAGAGAGTAGTAATGATAGCATACTCACACATAATAAGTAATGATATTAAACACAGTATATGTTATGAGTTTTAGAGTACTTTGAAAACCAGGCTAAGAAGTTGACATGAGCAGAGAATCATGGATGGTTGGGAATAAAGAGCAAACAGCTAAAGGAAAATTTTATCAGGACATCAGGCAGACTTGCAGGAGGATTGACACCCCAGCTGGTGTATCTCACTTGGCATGACAAGGAAGGGGAAGAGATCAAGGGAACAGTTATGAATGGGTAGTTTTCTGGGACTCTGAGGTGCCGTTAGAAGGACACAGAGAATTTAGGAGACAGCCATAAAACTTTGAATAACCTACTAATGAACCTTGGGGCTGAAAATGCATATGCAACAGGGGTCTCAATCAGATTGGAGTGTGTCACGATAGAGGTGTGTCACTCTGGGTGGGAATATAATGTTGTAATTCACTTGGAAAAGTAAAAAGATATGGACCAATGTAACTGCCGTTGTCGGCTGAGAGGGCATCAAGGCTGGGGGTGTTTGTACTCAACCCACCAAAGTCTCATAGAGGGACTAATAAAACCTACACTGCTAACCGCCTGTCTGTGTCCATGCTAACTGCTTGCATGGCATCTGCTACCTAAAAGGGGAGGGGGGACTCTGGAGGCAGGGTGAACAGCCGAGGGGTCAGACTGGAGTGGACGGGGGGGGGGGGAGAAATGACCATAGGAGTAGTTATGCGGCGCGGACAGTATGGTCCAGAGGGATGGGTGACTCAGACCCTCAGGGGACCAAGGTCTCTGATAGAGGTTGAGAGAGTCGCCCCCACACCGAGGGTGAGGGAGGGTCAGGGACCAGGGTCCGCCCGTAAAGGGCTGATGCTGTTGAACGTGAGGTCCATCGTTAATAAGTGTCAGGGGGGATGGGGTCATTCAGGGCCAAGCAACCTAAGGTCAGGGCAATACGCCCCTTTACACTCAAACCTCCTTCCCAGGAGACACAAACTGAGCACGGTTTCCGGACTGACTCCAGGGATGGAATATGCCCGTCAGGATAGTAGTGCGGCCTTTGAAATCCCAAAAGGATTAGGCCTATATCATCATAGGGCGCCGGGTCAACCGTGCTGGTGTACTCCTGCTCTCTCACCACCCAACACACACTCAATCCCCAGTTACACTACAGGGGTGGTAGATTAGTGCGCAAAGTGTGGAAATACAGGGTAAGGTCCAAGGAACACAGAAAGGACAAGGAATCCACTCGTACAGGGCTGAAGGAAACGGGGACAGGGCTCCCCAGGAGTGGGAATGCTGACTCACACCCCCATTCGCCCCAAACAAATAACAAGGTCACACTTACCACACAGGAACAAGGAAAAGCAGGGAGGGTTCACTCTCACACACAGACAATCCACTGATACACGCCACACAGCCACCCAGGGAAGGGAAAGGGAAGATAAGCAGGCTCGCCACCCTCCAGAGCTCAACGGTCCTTCTCTCTTTCTGTCTAGCAGGGGGGCCAGTCTAAACAGATCACCAGCGCTGTGTGCTTCACAGCGCCAGCATTTAAAGGAGAGACCACGCCCCTTCCGTGCACCTGCAAGAGCACAGAGCATCGAAGCGCTGTCGGCCCCACGCTCTACGTGGCGTCAGGGGGCGGTGTCTGAGCTTTGTGTCCTGGTGGTTGCTCCGCAACTGCCGCGTCTGTGTCGGCATTATTGGGGGAAGCGACCGTCTCTGTCATGGATTCTGGCGGGGGGCTGTGCCGTACATGGACTCCAGGCTGCGACCGCCGGCGGGGTTGGAGGGCCCGGGGGCGAACCCTGATAGTACCCCCCCTCGAGTCCCCTGCCCAAGGGTCCAGGAAGGTCCCGGTTTCTCTGGGTATCAACGGTGAAATCATCGGGTTAGGCGAGGTGCTGTTACATGGGATGCGGGCTCCCAAGAACGCTCATTGGGCCTATAGCTGACCCAGTCAATGAGGTAATATAAACGACCTTGGCGATACCTGGAATTTAAAATGGCGTGAACCTCATAGTCCGTTTCTGTTGAAAGCCCTAGGGGGTTCCCCGACAGGGGCTCTGAAGGTATGGCTGGTGGTAGTGCCTTTTTCAGAAGCGAGACATGCACCATGGGGTGGATTCAAAGTCGTGAGGGAAGTTGGAATTGAAAAGTTACTTTGTTGATTTGTCGGCGAATGGGGAAAGGCCCTATAAATCGGTCATCTAGTTTTCCTGAGGGGCGCGTAGAAGGGTAATGGCGCCAATCAAGCCAAACATAGTCCCCGGGTTGAAGGGCCTCCACGGGTCGCCGATGTTGATCCGCGTATTGTTTGTACTTCTGTCGAGCGGCTGCAAGGGTAGTTTTTGCATGGTGTTGGACTTGGTGCAGGTGTTGTAAGAGGCTCCCTGCCGCAGGAACTTGTACAGAGGCAAGGTCGGGTGTACAATTTTGAGGATGATACCCATAGGAGATGTAAAAGGGGGACTCCCCAATGGATGCGTTGGGGGCATTATTATGTGCATATTCTGCAAGAGGAAGCCAGGTGTACCAATCGTCTTGAAGATAATTTATGTAGCAGCATAGGTATTGCTCAAAGTTTTGGTTTATCCGTTCCACTTGGCCGTTTGCCTGCGGGTGGTATGCGGTTGTAGGGCTTAATTGTACTTGTAGGACCTTAAAAAAGGCTTGCCAAAAGCGGGAAATGAACTGCAGGCTGCGGTCACTGATAATTTCACGTGGCCACCCATGTAAACAGATGATGTGGTGGATGAACAACAAGGCTGTCCGCTGCGCTGTAGGTAGCTTTTTGCAGGCGATGAAGTGCGCCATCTTTGTGAAGTGGTCTACCACGACACAGACAGTGGTATACCACCGCGCGGGGGGAAGTTCCACATTAAGGTCTATGCCAATGCCTTGCCATGACCCCTTGGGAGGCTCAGTGATTTGAAGTAGCCCGTGGGGAGCTTGTCGTGTTATCTTGGTACGCGCGCATGTAGAACAATTGCGAACATACTGTTGAACAACTTGGGTAAGAGATGGCCACCAAAAGGAGCGCTGGATTAGGTGCTGGGTTCGGTCGCTTCCTGGGTGCCCTGCTAATGGGGCATCGTGATGGGCCCAGAGGATCTGGGCCCGACACGAAGGGGGAATGACTATGCGCCCCTGGCGTCGCAAGAGACCTTGGTCCGCTACGTAGGTCGGGTCCGTGGGTGGCAAACGTTCTTGCGTGGTGGCACGTACAAGTTGTTCTGGCTTGACGTAGGTTGTGGCGAAAACCTTAGCCTCGAGAATCGCTCCCTTCGGGGGTTTGTCTTAATTGGTGGTTTCATGATACCGTGATAAGGCATCGGCAAGGGTGTTGAGCTTTCTGGGGCGATAACAAATCGAGAAGGTAAAACATGAAAAGAATAGGGCCCAACATGCATGTCTAGCATTAGCAATGTGGGCTGTTTGCAAAAAGATTAAGTTCTTGTGGTCCGTTACTACCATGACGGGGTGTCATGCCCCCTCAAGGTAGTGGCGTCAATTCTCAAAGGCTGCCTTGATGGCCAACAATTCTCTATCAAAAATTGTATAATTTTGTTCCGCGGGGGTAAGCTGTCGGGAGTAGTGCGCACAGGGGAGACCTTGCTCCCCTTTAGCATCGGGTTGTGCTAATACTGCCCCTAAGGCCTTGCTGGAGGCATCTGCCTCTACTTGAAAGGGTTTGTTGAAGTCTGGGTGCCGGAGTAGAGGAGCGGACATAAAAGCTTGTTTTAGATGTGCAAAGCAGCGTTGTTGTTCGAACCCCCATATGTATGCTTGGTGCTTTTTCAATAACTGCGTTAAGGAGGTGGTGAGTTCTGCAAAGTGTGGAATATATTGGCGGTAGTAATTCACACTCCCTAGAAATCGCTGCAGAGGTTTGACTGCTTTCGGTGAGGGCCACTGACAGATTGCTTCTACCTTACATGGGTCCATTTGAATTCCTGCTGGGGTAATCACGAAGCCCAGAAAATCCACTGAGGTGAGATGAAAGGCACATTTCTCTAGTTTGCAATATAGTTTATGTGTTCGGAGCCATTGAAGAACACGACGAACATCGGAGACGTGTTGCTCCAGGGTGCCTGAGTATATTAAAATATCGTTGAGGTAGGCGATGACAAAGACATCAAGTAGGTCACGAAATATATCATTGATAAAATGCTGAAAGTCAGCGGGAGCATTGGCCAGTCCAAAGGGCATAACTAGGTACTCAAAATGCCCGTAGCGGGTCCAAAAGGCTGTTTTCCACTCATCTCCCTGTCGAACCCGCAAGAGGTTATATGCTCCCCGAAGATCTAGTTTCGTAAAATACTAGCCCCCTGTAAGCGATTAAGGAGTTCCGGAATTAAGGGTGGGGGTACCAATTTTTAATTGTCATATTATTCAGCCCCCGATAGTTGAGGCATGGGCGTAATCCCCCATCCTTTTTTGGTATGAAGAAAATCGGGGCCCCAGCTGGGGAACAAGAATGATGTATAAATTCGTTGCACAAGGCTTCGTCTAAGTAGAGGCGAAGAGTTTCAAGTTCTGGTGTGGAGAGGGCGTAGATACGCCCAAATGGAGGTTCTGCTCCTGGCTGAAGATCAATAGGGCAGTCGTAGGAGCGATGCGGTGGCAGGATGGAGGCGGACTGCTTACTGAACACATCCTGGTACTCCTGGTATTCCCTAGGAAGATGTACGAATTCAGTACAGGCCACGGTGGAAATGGTGGCTGTTGCGTGTCGTATTGGCGAGTCTTGTAAGCACTGGTGCTGACAGTACTCCGAGTCCAAGTGTACTTGGTTTTGAGTCCACCTAATGCGAGGGTTATGTTTCCGCAGCCAGGGAACTCCCAGAACTACAGGGAATAAGGGGGTGCACCCAATGTCGAATGTCAATACCTCGTAGTGTTTGCCAACTGCACACTGCAGGGGGCCGATCTGGGTGGTGATGGGGCCTGAGCTCAAGGGGAACCCATCAATCGTGTGTACGGGCTCGGGCAGGAGTTTGGGTTCTGTGGGAAGTCTATGAATGGCCACCAAGGTCATGTCCATAAAGTTGCTGGAAGCTCCTGAATCAATTAACGTCCAGATGACAAGGGAGCGACAAGAAGAAATCGCAATCATTAAGGACACGCAAAGAAGGTGTTCTATTGCTACAAGGGCCAGGGACTTGGTGTTCAAGGCCGAGAAGACCGCTGTGCACCGCGGCCAGGCAAGTTTCCCTGTTGCTGTGGTTGTGTAGCCAAGGCTGGACAAGCTTGGATGAAGTGGTCTGGGTCACCACAGTAAAAGCATGCCCGCGCTTTTCGCCGTCTTTCTCTTTCTTCGCAAGTGAGCAGCCCACGAGTCTCTCCTAGTTGCATGGGCTCCATCTCCCCTGCCCTGGAGGCCTCCCCTCCGGGGTTCCCGAGGAAGGGGGGAACGTGGTTCAAAGAATCGGGCCCCTTGTCATCGCTCCTGCCGCCTTTCCATCAGGCGTTCCTCAATTTGCAGCATGAGGGTCGCCAATTGTCCCCAGGTCTCGGGTAGGGTTGTGAAGGCCAGCTGGTCTTTCAAATCCTCGTTGAGCCCTCGACGAAAGAGAACCTTGAGTACATCTTCGGGCCAATCAGATCCAGGGATAGTTGCTGGAAATGAGTAGTATACTCTAGTACTCCACCTTTCCCTTGCCTTAAGGTCATGATCTGGGTCTGGGCATCTCGGGTCCACCGGGGATGATCAAAAAGGGTGGCAAATTCCTTAAGGAAGTTGACATAGTGGGTGAGCAAGGGGCTCTTGTCCTTTAAAAGTGAGGTGGCCCAATCCAAGGCTATACCCCCTAAATGGCCGATGACAAACACCACCTTTAGTTCATCTGTATGATATGTAGCAGGTTGCACCATAATGGTCAGGTCGCTGAGGGACAGAAATCCCTGGAAGGCCTTTCGGTACCCCAGGAACTTCTCAGTCTTGGGACCTTTTGGCTCCTGAGGTGCGGCAGCCCCGGTTCCCCGGGCCTCAGGATTAGGTGGTGGACCCAACAGGGTGCGGCCCCGACCACTGGGGCTGCGCCACGGGCACTGCTTTGACTGCCTGTTCCAATTCCGCTTGTTTCGCCTTAACATCCCGCATTTCCATGGCAAGGGACTGGATGGCTCGCACCAACTCAGCTAATTGGTCGGCTACCTCCATGACCGAAAGGGAATCCTTCTCAATCGAGAAGGCTATCATGCTGGTGATACTGTCAGGGGGGATGGGGTCATTCAGGGCCAAGCAACCTAAGGTCAGGGCAATATGCCCCTTTACACTCAAACCCCCTTCCCAGGAGACACAAACTCAACACGGTTTTCAAACTGGCTCCAGGAGTGGAATATGCCCGGCAGGATAGTAGTGCGACCCTTGAAATCCCAAAAGGATTAGGCCTATATCATCATAGGGCGTCGGGTCAACCATGCTGGTGTACTCCTCCTCTCTCACCACCCACCACACACTCAATCCCCAGTTACACCACAGGGGCAGTAGATTAGTGAGCAAGGTGTGGGAATACAGGGTAAGGTCCAAGAAACACAGAAAGGACAGGGAATCCACTCGTACAGGGCTGAAGGAAATGGGGGCAGGACTCCCCAGGAGGGGGAAGGCTGACACACACCCATTTGCCCCAAACAAATAACAAGGTCACACTTACCACACAGGAACAAGGAAAAGCAGGGAGAGTTCACTCTCACACACAGACAATCCACTGATACACGCCACACAGCCGCCCAGGGAAGGGAAAGGGAAGATAAGCAGGCTCGCCACTCTCCAGAGCTTAATGGTCCTTCTCTCTTTCTCTCTAGCAGGGGGGCCAGTCTAAACAGATCACCGGCGCTGTGTGCTTCACAGCACCGGCATTTAAAGGAGAGACCACGTCCCTTCCGCGCGCCTGCAAGCACGCAGAGCGTCGAAGCACTGTTGGCCCCGCCCCCGCACTCTGCGTGGCGTCAGAGGGCAGTGTCTGAGCTGTGTGTCCTGGTGGTTGCTCCGCAACCGCTGCGTCTGTGTCGGCATTATTGGGGGAAGCGGCCGGCTCTGTCATGGATTCTGGCGGGAGGCTGTGCCGTACATGGACTTCAGGCTGCGGCCGCCGGTGCGGTCAGAGGGCCCAGGGGCGAACCCTGATAATAAGGCCCCGGTTATCCGGGACTTGATCCTGGATGGGGCAGCGGACCTTGCGTGCATTACAGAGACCTGGCTGGATGAGGGGGCAGGGCCATCTTTAGCGGACCTTGTTCTGGCCAGGTATGCTGTGCAGCATCAGCCCCGCATGGGGGGCTGGGGGAAAGTGTAGCTATTGTTTTTAGGGAGGACTGGCCAGTTAGGAGATATCCAGTCCAGGAGATTTCAGGGGCTGAGGCCCTCCATGTGGTGTTTGATTTGGCTGGGGGCAAGCTTGGGGTGTTGCTGGTATACCTGGCCCCTTCCTGCCCGGTGGCATCCCTTGCCGCTCTAGCAGAGCTGGCCTCGGAGGTGGCGCTGAGCTCCTCCAGGACTTTGGTCCTGGGGGGACTTCAACGCCCATGCTGACGCCGGCCTTGTAGGAGCAGAGCGTGAGTTCATGGCCGCCATGGCAACCATGGACTTGTCCCAGGTGGTCAATTGCCCAACCCATGTGGGGGGGGGGGCATACCCTCGACCTGGTCTTCTGCTCTGGCCTTGAGGCGGGTGATCCATTAGTGGGGGATGTGAGGGTCATGCCCTTGTCATGGACGGACCATTATCTCCTACAGGCCAGCCTCTCAGCGCACCCCCTCCAGAAGGGGAAGGGACCAGTTAGGATGGTCCG
>QEPC01000754.1:1759506-1771095 GCA_003113815.1 Sphenodon punctatus
GGGGGGGGGGGGTTAATTTTTTTGTGGGGGATGTTTTAAATCTGTTTTAATTATGTTATTGTAGATTTTTTATGTTTTAAAAATTGTTTTATAATATGTTGGAAGCCGCCCCGAGATGCCGTGGGCATGGGGGGCAGCATATAAATATAATGAAATTAATTAATTAATTAATTAAATAAATAAATAAAGGGAACCTAACTCGACAGGGGGAATCCTGAAGAAGTGGTGTCTCAGGGGGAGTTTTTAAATGATACGCATCTACGCATGACCCCCCACCGTCCATGCTTCCAACTGTTCATGTGATGGTGGTGCATGGAGAGATGTGCTCACATGCCCCATAGAGCAGTGACTCATGGCCATGCACGGAGCACTCCTGAAATATACAGAGTGCCCTGTGTGGGCCAGGGTGGCCACCTCTGTGGATGGGGCAGCCATGCTGGGAGTCGCTCGTTTGAAGTGCTCCCCACACACGTTGCATGTGTGGGTGCCCCTCATCCATACCACTCAGCAGCCATGGACATCTCCCTCCCTCCCGCTGCGCTCATTTAAAAACACCCAGAATGGCGTCTTTCTGGAGCAGGTGGAACAGCAGATCAGCCCACACAAACGTATATGATTAAACTTTAAAACTAGGAGAAAACAAACGCTGAATTTTGTTTGAATTGTGCAATTGTGCCTCAGTTATAGAAAAGCCAATAACCCATGCCAGGTTTTTTTTTAAAAAATTTGTACACCTTTTATCCTGCCCCAGAGATGAGAATCCTTACCCCAGGCAGCTCGAGGCAGCTAACATAAAAGAAATTCAAAACAGAAATATAAGCATCATAAAACACTAATAATAATAATTTATTTACGGCAGTCAGCCAAATATATAAAACACTAAAAACATTATAAACATCCATATCAAAATATTAATATCAGAAATATGAATCATACTTGAATTTAACTAAAGGATCATTGCACAGCTGGCAAAATACCTCTTATAGATTTCTTAATATATTTTACTGTTGCTTTATTGTATATTATTTTGTAGTAGAAATTTAATTTGTCTATAGCATAAGGAAAAAACCATGAAACAAGATCATAGCAGTTAAGGCCATAGACCTTAGTTGAGTGATGAATTACCAGGGACTGCCTGACTCAGTGCTTATAAGTGTGAGTGAAGGTATTGAAATGTTTGTCTAAGGAAGGAAGAGACCTATTAGCTCTGTCAATACATTGACATCTTCCTAAGGGAGAGGGGTTTGAAAATGGTAGAGGGGTAAAAAAGAGAACCTAAGAATAATTGGTTTATGCGATCAGAATGATTTACTAGCACAGCTTCTATATCGTTTTAACAACATATTTGGGCGCTGACTCCCCCGGCCAACTATTGGCCTGTCTCTAACCTTCCCTTTTCAGGTGGTTGCTTGACAGCTCCAGGCTCATCTCGATATTATCGGATTTCTGGACCCGTTTCAGTCAGGTTTTCACCCTGAGTATGACATGAAGACTACACTTGTGACCTTGGTCAATGACCTTTGCCTGGAGATTGACAATGGGAATTCTGCCCTGTTGATCCTGTTAGATCTTTCGGTTGCCTTTGATGCAGTTGATCATGAGGTGTTGTTGACACAACTGCAGGACCTGGTGGGGGTACGTGGCTGCTCTTGAGTGGTTCCGCTCCTTCCTGTTGGAGAGGTCCCAGTGAGTGGTGATAAGTGATTGCTCGTCATCCTTTCGGGACATCCCCTGTGGGGTCCTTCAGGATTGTTCAAAATGTATATGAGGCCACTGGGCAAGGTCATTCAGAGGTTTGAAGTGAAGTGCCATTTGTATGCTGATGACACCCAGCTCTACCTCTCTTTTTCATCTGATCCAGACCCTTCAGTCTTGGTGCTAACCCGATGTCTGACTGCTGTCGAGGACTGAATGAGAATGAGCTAATTGAAGCTGAATCCAGACAAGATTGACCTGATGATGCTTGGCCAGCCTCGTGACCTGGAGGGGATTGGGACTCCTGTAATTGATGGAGTCTGGCCCCCTCTAGTCAATCAGGTTCACAGCCTTGGAGTGCTTCTGGACTCCTTGCTGTGCCTGGATTGTTGAGTTTTGGCGGTGGCCAGGAGTGCTTTACACCAATTCCATTTGGTGAGGAGGCTGCGGCCTTTTCTTTCTGATTCAGATATGGCCACTGTCATCCATGCTTTCATCACTTCGAGGCTGGACGACTGCAGTATGCTCTACGTGGGGCTGCCCTTGCTGACTGTTTGGAAGTTGCAGCTGGTGCAGAATGTGGTCGCTCACCTCCTTTTGGGGGTGAGGCGCTGGGAGGAGCACATTACACCAGTGCTCCAAAGTCTGCACTGGCTCCCTATAGCTTTCAGGACACAATTCAAGGTGCTGTTTTTGACCTTTAAGGCCCTAAACAGTCTGGGCCCCATGTATCTGGGAGACAGCTTGTCCTTTCGTGCCCCATTGTGGCCCCTGCGATTGGTCGGGAGTGTCTCTCTGTGGGTACCATCTGTTAGTCTTGTTCATATGACCATGGCTCACAAGGAAGCGTTCTTGGTTGCTGCCCCAGTGCTATGGAACCTTCCCCTGGAGGTTCTTTTGAGCCTGAGTGGCTACCAGAGGTGGTGTAAGACCTTCCTGTTTATAAAGGCATTTGGCTGGTTTATGGGGGATTTGGGGGTGGGTTTGGGGTAGGGGTGTGGGGGAGGTTGGATGTAGGGAATGGGGAAATGGTATTGTGGGGGTTTTGGGTTGGGGTTGTGGGAAGGTTGGAAGTGTTGGGGTGGGGTGGGGTTATTTTACTGTTTTTATGGTTTGCGAGCTGCCCAGACCCTAAGGGAATGGTAGCATAAAAATTTGATTAAATAAATAAAAAATAAACATTTTTGCCTAACAAAATTATAGGATCAAAAAGCCTTTAGTTTAAGAGAGAAGCGAAGGCTCTTACAAATTCACCCATGCTCCAAAAAGCATGGAAATAGTAAGCTAAGGCTCCTGCCTTAACTTGCACACAGTGTAATTAGTAAAGATGTACAGTCTCTCACATACTGTACTCGCTTACAACTTAGGCTCCATGCACCCACACTTTGCCTTGCTGTTTCAGCCCCAATCCTTTTCCTCTGCAGGTTGGGGGCAACACTGAAGTTGGGGACAGCAAGCTCCTCCCTATTCCAATATTATGGATTTGATCCCTGTCTCCACTGTAGCCCATACATACAGTTCCGCTCCATCCCTGACTGCTCCCAGAACTTTTCTCTGAATACACATCACGCATCTCTCAGCCTTCTTCCCCCTTAGGCACCCCTCTAGTACCTGCATGCCGTGTCCCCATAAACACACTACTCCCCACCCCACCCTTGGCTGACTCTGAGCTTTGTCCCCTCATATACACCCTCCCAGCATGTGGCTTCCCGTTGCTCATACACACATTGCTCCCCATCCCCGGTTGCCCCCAGTCTTGTCTCCAAGTACACATTTCATACCCATATATTCCCACCCACTCCCACTAGTACTGTTGTACTGTTGTCCTCAACCCAACTGAAAGCACACACAAAAAACATACATACATTTCATCCCCATTCCTGGCTGTCCCCTAGAATTTGTCCTTGAATACACATCACCCATCTCTTGGCCTTCTCCCCCCATACATACCCTCTCATCACCTGGATACCCCCTCCCCATACAAACACTGCTCCCACCCTTGGCTGCCCCCTAGCCTTCTCCATGAATACACTTCACACACCTCTCAGGCTTGTCCCCCAATATACACCCCTCCCAGCACCTGTCTGCCTGTTGCCAATACATACACTTCCCCCTGCCCTGCCTGCCCCCAACCTCATCCATACATACACATCAGTCATTTTTTGGCTTTGTCCCCTATCCTGTACCCATCAACCTTGTCCCCCGCCCCCCCCCGCCACATATACAGTCCCACAATACTCAGCTGTCCCATTTCCCCCAACACAAATGAAAGCATATACGTAAAGCAGGCCTGACTCCCTGCTCTCCCCAGGTTCAGTGTTGCCTCCAACCTGCAGGGGAAGAGGATTGGGGCTGAACGTCCAAGGCAAAATGTGGGTGTATGGAGCCTAAGTTGTAAGTGAGCACAATATGTGAGACTGTACAATGTCTTTACTGGTTACATGGCATGCACGTTAAGGTGGGAGCCTTAACTTACAATTTCCATGCTTCTTGGAGGATGGCTGAATTTGTAAGAGCCTTAACTCCTCTCGTAAACCAAACGTTTTTTATCCTAGAATTTTCATGGTTTCGAAAGGGGTATACGTTAAATTCCCCCTCCATTCCAGTACCAACATAGAAAAAATAGAGTGACTTTGGCATGACTTTTGGGGACTGTCTGGGAATTTTGGGGACTTCTAAAAAGGCCCCTCTGTCCAGTCAAGCCACTCCTAAGCTTTTTTTTTTTTTGGGGTGGGGAGGGTGGCAGCTGCCTCAGGCTTCCTAGAGTGGCAAATATCCTTATGGCTCTCCTTCATAAGAGGGATCAGCCCACCCACTGAATTCTGTGCATATGTGACCCTTTTCACAAAAGACACCCCCACTCGTGTCCATCCATAGAACACGTGGGCGAGTGCCCGTGTGAACAAGGCGGTGAGCAGGCGCATGCTCCTGCGACCCACCAATCTCCACCTGACTCTGGGTTGCTCTGTGCATGTTCATGAGTGGAGATGGATGTTTCACAACCACCAGACCATGTGAACAGTGCAGCACACTGTACCGCGGGACAGGTCTGCCAAAACCATTGAGAAGGTGCTGCAAGAAGGGTAGACAGGTACAGTGGCCGCCCGGACACGTACGCAAAGAGATGGGTGCACTGGCTCACATCATGACCCCCCAAAAGGCTACACAAATGGCAAGATCCAGCGTCATGGAAGGTGCCGTAGACAGCCAGGTAACTGCAAGGAACCCTGACCGGGCAGGGGCGGGGGGGGAGCTTGTCCACAGAGCCCGTGGTGGGGGAGCCAGATGACAGCTGACAGGTACCATGTCCCAAAACAGACAAGCACCGGCACACTGGCACCCCCTACCACTAGAACAACCAGGTGGGACACAGAAGAGGAAACCCCCCCACAGTCAGGTAACACAGCACAGAGGGAGGGTTGGGGGAGGGAACAGAGCACCCTTGAGCAGCTGCAGAGGCATATAGCCGGATGACAGCTGACGGCTCTACTTTCCCTCAGCAGGCGGGTACCAGCTCTGCAGCCACCACATCCTCCAGGCAGGCCACAGACACTCAAACTGACCTGCCACCCCACACAGACGGACCCCTAAAGGGCAGACCATGGTCCCTGGATGAGACACGAGCCTTCATACATCTGTGGGGGGACAATAAGGTTCAGCAGGACCTGGTGCTGTCCTTCAAAAACGTCACCGTTTACAAAGGGATCACCCAGGAAATGAGGCGCCTGGGATACAGTAGGGACATGTTCAAGTGCTGGCAGCAGGCAAAGGACTTGAGGTCCAGATAGATCTATCCGTGACAACAATCTCAAGTCCGGCCGAGCCAGGTGCACATAGCCATACTATGAGGAGCTGGTTTTGTTCCTCTGTGTGGACGTGAAGATTGTGGTCTCCTGCATACATGAGTCTGCCTTGACCAGGGGCAGGAAGCAGATGGAGGACATTCCCCCTCCCCAACCCTACTCAGCAAGGGGAACCCGCTGCACCTGACAAGGGCAGCCAAGAAGCGGGAGGCAATCACACCCCCAGATGAAGACGGCATTCCTGGATAAGAACACCAACCGCCTGATCCTCCATGTGTGCCCCCAAACACATAGGAACAGCCCAGACAGGGAACATACAGGAAGCAGGTGGACATCCCCCAGGAGGAACAACACACAGATCCAGGTAGGACACAGCTCCCCATGAAAGGGGTGAGGGGGAGAACGGGTGGGAAAGGACCTCTCAGGATGGAACTAACAAACCTCTAAAATCACCCCACACCACAAGGGGCCCTGGAGGCCAAGGAGCAGGTGGTGGAGGACAAGGAAGAGGAGGATGTGACGGCCACACCGGAGCCCTACAACCCCAAGTCGGATGGTAGGAGTACACAGACACGGGCACAAGGGCAGGAAGCGGCGTGGTGGGACATGGGACAAGGGGGCAAACCGGGCACAGTGACCAAACCGGAGCCACCGGACAGGGAAGGGGCAACGAATAAGAGGGGGGGACAGGGAGTACAGACAACAAAGGGGGCCCTCAAGCACTGGTCAGGCAGTGGTCAGACAGCGACAAAGGACACCCGGCTATGCAGCTTGGGAGGGTCGCCCCAGCAACACAAGTGATGGGACTCCCAGCCATGCTAGGGTTGCTGGACCACTGACAGAACAGGACCCCTCCCCCGGGTACATAACTGGAATTCCCAAAGACCGAAACCAACAAACAGGTAACAACACCTGTACCATTCCAGGCACAGGAGGTGGGCCTGGCAGTGCTGGCAATGCTGCTATGGGCGCATGCAGGCACACGCACATACATGAGAGGAAATGAAGCAGGACAGCTACAGTGTACTGTTAAGCACAGTCACCCTACTTTGTTCGCAGGTGAACAACCAGGGCCCTCCTAAGGCAGGGCCACGGGGAGCGTGGAGAAGAACCAGGAGCTGAGGGCTTGCAACCAGAGGAGGAGGGAGGACCTGGGGACAGACCTGCTAGAAGAAACCAGACGGATGGCAGATTATTATTATTATTTATTATTTAAAGCATTTTTAACCCACCCATCCTGCCACAATATAAAACATTAACATTAGAAACAACTTTTAAAATAGACAACAAGGGAGGTATAAAAGATCCTCTACCACCCCCCACTCTAATCCATTCCTCCCACCCTACCCATCCTCCCCCCCGAAAGCCAGGCGAAACAGCCATGTCTTGCAACAGCATCAGAACGAGGGGAGATCTGGGGCCAAAGGGGCTTCCACCGGCAGGGAGTTCCACAGCCATGGGGTGGCCACCGAGAAGGCCCTCTCCATCGTGCCTCCCGGCAGACTCGGGGGACCTCCAGGAGAGCACCCCCCATGATCCATTGAGGAGGTAGGTGGCTGCATGGCGCCTCTGCCACAGGTGCTGCATCCTGGCCTGTACGACCAGGTCATGGAGGGCCATGTGGTCTTTTTTGTTTTCTTTTTTGAGGTCCTTCCATGCCCTCTCAACTCATCATGGAAGGACCTCAAAAAAGAAAACAAAAAAGACCACATGGCCCTCCATGACCTGGCCGTACAGGCCAGGATGGAGCACCTGTGGTAGAGGCGCCATGCGGCCACCCACCTCCTCAAGGGGGGAGTGGGGGGAGTTTCAGGAAATGACACCGGCCGATGCGGCAGACATCTTGGGGTCTGTGAGGGCCACCTGTTGCGAATTTGATCCATGCCCGTCCTGGTTGGTGAAATCCTCCAGGGAGACGTAGGGGACGGTGCTGGTGAGGGTAGTGAACGCTCCTTGCAGCAGGGAAGGTTGTTGCCCAGCCTCAAGGAGGCTGTGGTGTGCCCCCTGCTGAAGAAACCATCTTTGGAAGTGGATGCGCTCGCCAGTTACCGACCGTCTCTAACCTTCCCTTTTTAGGGAAGGTTATTGAGCGGGCTGTGGTGATCCAGCTCCAGGCGCATCTAGATAGCATCGGTTTCCTGGACCCTTTTCAATCTGGGTTCTGCCCCGGCTATGGCACTGAGACGGCATTGGTGGCCTTGGTTGACGATCTCCGCTGGGAGATGGATGCAGGATGTTCAACATTTCTCATCCTGCTAGATCTCGAGCCGCTTTTGATACCGTGGACCATGGACTGCTGTTGAGACGACTGCGTGACCTGTGGGGTCTGGATGGGACTGTTCTTGAATGGTTCCATTCATTCCTCTCGGGGAGAAGCCAGCAGGTGGTGTTGGGGGATGAGACATCTTGCCCCCGCGCTTTATCTTGCGCTGTTCCGCATGGTTCCATTCTGTCTCTTTTATTATTTAATGTATATATGCGGCCCTTGGGGGAGTTTGTGAGAGGGTTTGGGGTGCGATGTCACCAATATGCTGATGATACTCATCTGTACCTCTCTTTTTCAACTGACCCAGACCCTTCTGTCTTGTTGCTATCCCATTGTTTGGAGTCCGTGTCGGATTGGATGTGTCTGAGCAGACTGAAGCTCAACCCCGATAAGACGGAGGTGATGATGGTGGGGAGAGCGAGGGAGGTAGTGGCCCCCCTGACTGGGGGGGTTTGCCCTCCTATAACTCAGCAGGTCTGGAGTCTGTGGGTGATATTGGATGCGGATCTCCACCTGGAGCGGCAGGTGGAGGCAGTTGCGAAGGCTGCCTTCCGCCAGTTGCATCTGGTGCGGAGGCTGCGTCCGTTTGTCTCCGGCCCAGACCTGGCCTCCCTCATCCATGCCTTCGTCACCTTGAGGCTGGACTACTGCAACACACTCTACATGGGGCTTCCCTTGTTCCTGGTTCGGAGGCTGCAGCTAGTGCAGAATGCGGTGGCCCGCCTCCTTTCGGGGACGGGTCGTCGGGAGCACATAACACCTGTGCTCCATACTCTGCACTGGTTGCCAATAGCATGCCGAGCCAGGTTCAAGGTTTTGGTGTTGATCTATAAGGCCCTTCACGGTCTGGGCCCCTCGTACCTCAGGGACCGCCTCGCCCTCCGTGCCCCAGAGCGGCTCCTTCGGTCTGCCGGGGGTGCCTTCTTGGAGGTCCCCCGCATTAAGCGGAGGGCCACAATGGAGAGGGCATTCTCGGTGGTCGGGCCATGACTTTGTAACTCCCTCCCGGAGGAAGCTCGCCTGGCCCCAAGCCTTTTGACATTCCGGCGAAGTTGTAAAACCTGGCTGTTTGCCCAGGCCTTTGAGGAGGGGGGGGGGTTTAGAGGGTTTTATCTCCCCTACCCTATTTATTGTTTTATTGAGTTCCTGGGCCCTGTTTTAATACTTTGGATTGTATTGGATATGTTTTAATTGTTTTTAGATATATTTTATATGTATTGTTTGTTTGTTTTATTGTTGTAAGCCACCCTGAGCTGTTTCTAGGAGGGGCGAGGTAAAAATCTAATAAATGAATGAATGAAGCAGAAGAAATCCCGTGCTGCACTGTAGAGAACCACCACAGAGACCAATCAGCTCCTCAGGAAAGCCATTGGTCACACACACACACACACACACACACACACACACACACACCTTCTCAAGCAGGAGAAGTCCCGTGCTACGCTGTAGAGAACCACCACAGAGGCCAATCAGCTCCTCAGGGAAGCCAATGGTAACACACACGCACACACACACCGGTATGGCATGGGACCCTAGGCCGGGGTGTGTGGGCCGGCCGCGTAACACCATGGCCATGCCCTCTCACAGGTGGCCGTCCCCAGCTCATCTGCCAGCCGTGGTTTCCACAGCAGCAACCAGTTCCTGCCCAAGACCAGCAGGGCCACCTCCTCCCTGCAGCCTCACAACAACATTAATGGGCAGCCATCAGAGAGCCAACCCCCCTCCCTGGTCCCTGTCTGCAGCCTCCACAGCCCCGCCACCAGCACAGTCTCCATGACCCCCAACGACTCAACTGCCCAAGCAGGCCACTCCACTGCAGGAGGCAGGTAGGGGACACCTATAGCAGGATATACTTCACAATGGGAGGGGGGTGGCCACTCTGGGGGCCAACTACAGAGACAGTGGCCATGGTGCCACCAAGCACGCCAACCGAGAATGGCCACAGGGAGGGAATACTCATGATGAGCACAATGGGTACAGAGCGAATGGCCCAGTAATGTGATGCCCTTCATCTATTCACAGGAACAGCACTCAGCTCCAGAGGTGGAGCGACAGAAGGAGGAGCCCCGGCCCGAACAAAAAAGGCCAAAGCGAATGGCCGTAGATAACGTTGATGAAAAGCCCATCCCTGTGAAGCAGAGAGGGAGGCCACAAAAGAACCCACCCCCCAAAGCAAACACAATGTAAATAAAAATAAAAAATGTCATAATAAATTCCTGACTCCTTTGCATTAATTCCTGTGCAACCATAGGGACGTGTCTGTGCTCAGCTATTCACGGGTAAGCAGAGCACTGTCAGGGAACATGGGGCATATGGAGCATGGACAGCCACGTCCAGCAGGTGAGTAGTAAGGGTGGCCAGATAGGCAGATCCCTGATCACCGCTGCAAGACACTCAGGTGGAGGGCCGAGGCTGGTAGCCATGGAGGTCTGAAACCAGTAGTCTGCAGAGGGGCCCCACACAACAGCAGCTGTGCACATGTTATGTGCCAGGCCCCCCTGGCCCCCCACCCCAGGGGGAAGCATCAGACAGAAGGGATGGGACACCACCACCCCTTCCAAGGGCTGCCAACACGGGGATCCAATGGCAGCAGCGTTGGGGGTCGCAGCAGGATAGACCACATGGCCCATGTTCAAGGACAGTTGTAACGAAGAAGCACAGGAACTCAAACAAGTGAGTAATGCAACTATTTAATCACAGTTCATGTATATACAAACTATCCTGGTGAGGGTGAAGCGCCTGCAAAGTCACACTCAGTTCCCTGCCTGCAGTCTAGCAATGTGGCGGCACAGGGCATCCCTATTCTCTTCAGAGATTTGCTTCAGGGCACCACCCTGGATGTGCTGGTATAGCAGTATAGGATGTTGTCGTTGCAGATGCAGTGGATAGTCCAGGACAGATCTCACAAATATTGCGGAGAACACAAGCGATGAGAACAAGCATGGGAGTCATCTTCAGGTCAAACTGGTTTCTATTCCAGATGAGGCACCAGCAAATTTTGAGCACCCCAAAAGCCCGTTTCACAACACAACCTGCAGAGCACAGCCATTTGTTGAACAGGAACTTTGCGGGTGTTCTGGCCACAGGGTAAGCCTAACTTAAAAACTACACGATGGATTTTAAAAATCCAAACTCAGGAAATTGCTAGAATGCACATGTGAATTTTCTGACACCTGTACGCCTCCAGATGTATAACTTTAAACACATTTTTCTCTGCCAACAGATGACAGTCGCAAAAAACCCAGAAAAAACACTTCTGCTTCTACTTTTCAAATTAATATAACACAGCCCTTTCTGAACAGATCTATCTGAAATTTGGATTGGTTCTACCCTGTGCCCCAGCGATCTTTCCTACAAACTTTCACAGTGATAGGATAAATCATCTTGATTTTATAACGAGTAGAATTTTCGTGATTTTAACAGAGATTGCAAGCCACCATAACAATCAAACAGCTCCTGTGGCTCTATAATATACATGCATACTTATGCCATTTTTAGATGGATGCTGTTGGGGGAACAGGTTTAGATGGCAGCAGATGGGTGTGTGCTCAGTGTGCACCCTTATCCACTTGCTGGACAGCAAGGAGCAACCTGCATTTTTCCCAGTTGCTCTGTTCATGGGGATGGGTGGAGGTGCATGGGTCACAGGAGCATGCACCCACCCACCACCACCCCAGAGGGCAGCCACGTGGGCTGTCCTGTCCCCTCCCCCCCCACCCGGAAGTAGCAGGGGCTAAAAGCCCAGAGGCAGCGGCTGGAGCCGCAGGGAGCCTGCTGCGGGGATCCTCCTTCCCATCTCCCCCCCACCTGGACTTACCTGCTTGC
>QEPC01000754.1:1785301-1825673 GCA_003113815.1 Sphenodon punctatus
GTTTTGGGTTTATACATTATTTATTTTAAGCTTGATGTGCATGTAGACTGTGTTTTCTTCCATCCGATGTTAACCCTGGGAACTCCTTGCTGCTGGGTTATGCCATGCCACTGACCTACCATCCCCCTGGCTCCGCCTACCGTCCCCCTGGCTCCGCCTACCATCCCCCTGGTTCTGCCTCTAGGCCCGCCGGCCCAGCCTTACTGCCCCAATGCCCCTCCAACATCAGAACCCACCAGCCACCCCTGGGAAAGCGCGTGGAGCTGAGGGGGCCCCGCATTTTGTGTTCGCCCAGGGCCCCGCAATTTCTAAGGCCGGCCCTGGCTGGGATGTTCTGGGCCCTGGGGGCCCAGGTGGGGAGGGTTGTGGAGTGTGCTGGAGGGGAACCGGGAGTGGGGTGGGCTGACCGGGGGGCCCCCCTTGGTGTTGCTGGGAGGTTATGGGGGGAGGGGCCCATATGGCCTTGAGCGCGGTAAGGTTGCTGCTGGGGAGGGGGCACTGGCACCTGTGGGAGGCCACCATGGTGGTGTTGTGCTGGCAGCTCTCCTACCGTGGCAGGTGGACCCATGTCTTGCTAGGGGTGCCACTGCAAGGCCTCCAGGGCATCTGCTATCAATTGGTGGGTCCTTGCAGCAGTTCCCTCCAGCATGACGCCGGCTCTCTACCTCTCCTGCCTGTCGAGACGCTGCTCATGGAGGAGGGCTGCAGCTTGGCGCCTGTCCCACAGGTGCTCTGTGCGGGATCGGGTGAGCATTTCTGCCATTTGTTCCTGGTCCCTTTCACCCTCCCCTAGCTGTACCTCCCTGTTGAGGGCCTGCTCCTCGCTCTGCAAGTCTGCGAACCACCTGGTTTCTGCCAGCAGTTCCCTCCCAAAGTCCTCCCTCCTCTGCCAGTTGGGGTCCCGCATCTCCCTGTTCCTCTCTGCACTCCTGGTGGCTGCACCCCTGGATGGACTGGGCCACTCATCTGTGAATGGCAAGTAGGTAAATGTTGTTATGATCACGCGAGGAGAGTCTGTGGCCCTTTTTACACAAGATGACCCCACTCATGCCCATGGAGAATCTCTGGGTGCAGCCTGCGTGCATGCCGTGGGTGGTGAGTGGGGGTGTATGCGTGCTCCCATGGAACATTCCCCACTCACTCCCCACGCACAGAGCAACTGGAAAAAAGAGGTTGCTCTGTGCGTGAAGATGCATGGGGATGTGTGCGCAGCCGTGCGCACTGGTTCGCTCACGGACCCTCCACTTTGTGGGGGCCGTGTAAAAAAGTCCTGTGTTGTTTTTTGGTGGGCGTCTTGTTCTATGTGCCCTGTCTATTTTAGGTTTGTGAAGCCGGGGCTCCTCAGGGAATACAGTCTCCACTATTGACCACACCAGTTCTTTCATTCCTGTGGCTTCTAATCCCTCTTTTAATCCCACAATGCATAGGTTTGATCTTCTCGACCTATTTTCTGTGTCTTCTGCTTTGTCTTTTAGCCAGTATACATGTCTCTGCAGGGTTTCTACTTGATCTGTGGATTTTACCACTTGATCTTCTACCGAAGACATTCTGTCCTCTGCAGTGTCTACTTCTTAGAGAGCGCCTCTGTTTTTTTATTTCCCAGCTCCATGGCTGTTCACATACTTGTTACTTCATTCAATAATTTTGCATGGAGACTTTTGGTGAAGGTATATCATGGGGGCATAGCTCCTGTGACAACTATGTGCCACTGTGAGTAAGAGTAACTGTGAGGATCTCGATCACCATGCAAAAAAACACTGATCCTTCAAGGTCCCAGTCCTGAAGCAAATGGGAATCTTGCTTACAGAATCAGGCTCAGTGTATCCTGAATTCAGGATCAGAACCCAAAATCTGACTGACATTAAGACTTTCTTGGGTTGAGGCTGAACCTTCTGTTGTTTTATGATCTACGCTTATGGGTGAAACCTACGTTGTCTTTAATGGGAAACTGCTAGAAATTGTTGCCAAAATTTTGAAATGAGAGTACCTATAATTTGGCAGTTAAGTAAATTTTTTCTGATTTTCAAAGAAACTGATCTCCCAGACCATTAGGAACAATACATGTTCAACACTTTCTGATTAGACCAGTTTTTTTTTCCAGGGGCCTAACCCTAGTCTCCTAAATTTGAAAATGCTGGCCTGTATTTTCTAAATTTATGTCCGAAAACCCAGACAGGGCTAGCAAATGGCCCTGCGTATTTTAGTGAAGGGCCATAGTGAAGATGTTAATGGAATAGGTTCCACACCACATACAAGTTAAAGGCTTCATATTGGAAGTATAATATAGAACTCAACCGAAAGCTTGGTAGTTTGAGCCCATTACATGTATAGTATAAGGAATTGCAAATGGATATGTCTGCTAAAATGAATGGCAATGAAATCTGTCCATCATTCTCAGGGAAAAAATTACAAAAATATAATTATGTTTATGGTACAACAATTAATCACACCTGTGTAATGTCGTAAGCTTTGAAAAAGAATGCCGGTGTGTATGTATATTCTAATTTTGCTCCTTTTTCTGCTGGGTCAAGCAGCCAGCATAATTTTACAGCCGTTATTAGTTGCATTCAGCATTAAAAAAAATAGTTTCTTCTTTCCAAATCAATATATTAGAGCTTGAAACAAACAGAGCTGTGCAATCTTCTAACATGCTGGAAATCTGTCATGATTCACGTTCAGACCAGCTTTGTGTGCTGTCAGTTGCTTTACCGTAATTTAACCACAGTTGGGTATGAGTAGTGTTTCCCCAAACATTTTGAGTAGTGAGTCTGAACTGTGCTGGCTTAGAAGTGTCACATGGCATTCTCTTTATGTCTCTGAAAAGATAACTCATTCCCATGTGATTAAGAGGGTTTGCAAAGCCATTTTACTTGGTTTCTCAGTCTGCAGAGGATTATGGGGGTGAGGGATTAGTTTCTTTGAGACAGAGTTAAAAAAAATTAGGGAGCCAATTCATTCTCGGTGTAATTCCATGGATATCAGTGAAGATTAATCCTTGATGTAACTCATCAGCTGGGGGTTTGGATTTGGCCAGCTAGGGTTTAGGAAAGCATCCTATTTTTTGTTAATTCCACCAGTTAATGGAAACCACCTATGTAGTTCAGGCACGTTAACAAAGAAGTCAGTCCAGTAATACTTTGTGTGCTTCTATTACACTGAAGTGTAGTGCAAACCTTTTTCAACAGAAACTAAATAATTAATGTGACCAGATTTTAAAAACCTCAAATTTGGGCACCCCTGTGCTCTGCCAGCCTTAATTTAAATATGCATGCTAATTTATGTAAAATTGTACATGTTTAAAATGTCCTATTGCTTAACCTTCAGATTAGACTGGGGAAAACAGCTTTTCATTTTTGTTTTTAAGAACAAACAAGAACTGAAGTCAATTAATCACACCCACACCCACCCACTGATATAAGCCAGATTTGAACCCTTGTTCTTCATATTTCTTTCTCAGGCGTTTCCACTTAAACAGAACAACTGGTAGTGTGTTCTATACTCTGGGTACCTGTAGGTCTTCTTTCTGTTGTGGATTCTCTGATAGCCCAGTTCTATGTGCATTCTCTGATAGAAAACTGCATAAGAAGCAGTTGTTTATGGGTTTTCTGATCTTTCCTCCTCCTCCTCCTCCCTTAAATTTTCCCCATTGCCGCCAATTAATTTACATGAATGTGACTGAACTTTTTTTTTTTTTTAAGTGTACTTTATTTTTAAAAAACTTGGTGTTGAAGCAGCAGGATAGTACTATCTTGCATGTGCGCAATATTCAAACAACTGTTTTCTGCAAGTACAAAATAGTACTGTGCTGTTGTTCTGGCTCCAGAGTAGCAGTCAAAATGATTTACAGTGATCAGCTGTGGTTAAAAATGTTCAGCAGATCTTGGTGTACCATTCCTAAACCATGGAGTATTTCATAGATAACAAAAGGGCTGTTCCATTTCAGCCCTATCCACATGTAAAGCACAGCCAGAGAGTGTCTTAGTCATCTTTGATCAACTTCACCCATAAGATGGTGGATGGGGGACCAGTTTCAGGGGTGTAGCTACCATTGGACATTCATCCCAGGGCCCATACTGGTTGGGGACCCAGTATCCAAGGTAGCTGAGCCACCCTTCCCTTCGCCTCCCTTTTTTTCTTTTTTAAATTGCCACCTGAGCTGGCCGGGGGCCCTTCCGGCTGCTGCATGGACCCCCCTCCCCCTCCCTGCCTGCAGTTGCAACATTGTGTCTGACACAATGTTGCAAACACAGGGAAGGGGACAGGCCTCATGCAGCAGTCTGCGTCAGGCCAGGTCACACTCACAAGCCTCGCGGCTCGGCTCGCCCCCCTAGTGCCACGGCGGAGGAGTCCTCCCCACCAGTCTGGACCCGGTCCAGGCAGGGCTGGCTCGAGGGAGGCCCAGACCAAGCGAAAAAGTCCCCGGCAGTGGCTCCACTCAGTAACTGAGTGGAACCACCACCGGGCACCTTCCCGCTCCGGAGCTCCCCGCATTGAGCCAGCTCAGCCTGTCCCAGCCCGCCTGACCAATCAACGGCCTCCAGGGCTGGTTGGGTGGACCAGGGCAGCAATGGCACTGCTGCTGTTGGCCATGCTCAGCCCCAGCATGCGAGCAGTGAGCTGTGAGGGACAGAGTGCACCATGGGACCAGCTTTCTCCCAGCCTAGAAGACGGATGGTCCCAGCAGCAGGCCACCAGCAGCACACTGCAGACTCTGAAGAGCAAGTAAGTCCTGAGCACCATCAGCCTACCACCCCTTGGCTGAGCTGGGAGGTGCTTGTAGACCAGCCGGTGGCTTTGCCACTGGCAGGAAAAAAGAGGGGGAACCATGGACATTTCTTCTCCCTGGGCCCATCCCAAGCTAGTTATGCCCCTGACCAGGTTCCTGTGTTGGCTAGAGTTGCGGGGGGGGGTTCCACTTACCCCATCTGAGAACCCTGTTAAGGAGCGGAAGGCGCAGATAAGGTGCACCTAGCATGGGATGAGTGTTCTGAATGGGAAGTGCATATCTCAGGCCTAGAGTTGTGGCAGGATCCTCACTTTCAGAGGATTGGAGGGGCAGACTTGAAATTAACCTGTGCATGCTTGGTGTTTGGGTCCCTTTGGGAATAAAGTTACATTTTTGCTAATAACGCTGGCTGTGGGCATTTCAACTCCACCCATGGAGGTCTAAGGGTCATTATTTGCACCATTGTCATGGCAATCCAACTTGCAACTGCCTGTTCACCAGCCTAAAAAACATGCCCCAGAGCTACAGGGGACCATCATTGTGTGAAACACACACAGCATTATGGGGATGGCAGACAACCAGTGCTCAGGCCAGGACTGTCCTGCCAAAATCATGACATCTGGTTATCTTCTATATCATGCATAGTTATTGTTTATTTAATTGTATTTATCTGGTGCTTTCCACAGCATATGCAAACACAGACAAAGGAACCAGGTGCTCAGAGTTTTTTTTAAAAAAGAAAAGAGAAAGAGAATAGGGGTGTTTTCAGATGTGACGGGGCCACTTGGCCCCGTCACGAAAACAATAAAGTCATCCCCCGCCGGGACGACCCCGTCACGCCCTAACAGTCATGCCGGGGTCGTCCCAGCCTGTCTCTTATACACATCTAGATGTGTATAAGAGACAGCCAGGGCCGCGCGGCGCAACATGCAGCCTCACGCCCCCCCCCTCCATGCTCCCCACCGCCCGTCCTCTGGGGAGACGGGCGGGCGGCGGGGCCAATGTGGCTGCAGCATCTGGCCGAATCCACCACGGCCCGGAATCCCGCCGGTGCTTCCGGGTTGTGGCGACCGACGAGACGTTACTTTTCTTTGATCCCCGCCGGGGATCACTTTCACCAGGCTTCCCGGGGAATTGGTGCGGCTAGCCCGGGAAGCGTGGTTGAAACTGACCCCATGAGCGTGGCGAACATCTGGCGGCCGCCAAACAGACTTGTGAGTCACAGTGACCATAGCTGGGTATTCACCGTGGTTCACTGTGATCTCGTAATGTCTGAAAATACCCTAGGAGGGATAAAATGAGCGTAGTGGCCTAAAAATGACTGCTAATGGGCCAGATTTAATGGTGCTAGTACTAGTGGTGTTAAATGCAAACAGAGAACTTAACCCAAGACAACACTTTAATCTATCTTTCAGAACTCCCTTCCCTTGGATGTTTACCTAAGCCCTAGTTTGAATACCTTCCAGAGGCAGTGTAAGACCTTTTTTATTTGGCCAGGCATTTAATGGGCAGGGATAGATGGGGGAGCGAGGGGGGTGTTTTTAGTTTTTTATGGGTTTTTAATTACGTATTTTTTATTTATGTATTTATTGTAAGCCACCCTGAGGTTCAGGGGATAGGGCGAGATATAAATCTAAATAAAATTTACATATAAATTAGAATCCTGATATTATAGTTAGCTGTCATCTGCCAATTTAGAATGAAGTCTTATCTTTAATGAAGTGAACAGGAAAACTCTCATTAACTTCAATAGAGTCGGAACTTCACCCTTAGATGATGCAGTTGAATCTTGGTAATATTAAAGAACTTTGGCATACTGAGCACTGAAAATTTAAGGACAGCAAAAATAAATCAAATGTATCCTAAAAAATGACACCAGGGTTTCTTTATTGGTTATATTGTTCAAATTTACATTTCACTTATGCGAAAAAAAACTATTTTATTTTTATAATTTAATGAAAGTGCCACCAAATGTATAGTTTGTCACTCGAGAATCCAGAAGTCTTATTGCTTTGCATTTGTAGACATAAAAAAGTTACAGTGAAAGACCATAACTTCTTGTCCATGTCTTTGTGATTCACCTTTAAGGAACCGTGAAAGACTAAGCAGAATGTTCAGAAAATTGGTCAAGAAAGGCAACAGAAATTCAATAGCAATTTTTTCTTGTATGTTCTTTTGGAGTGTTTTATTTGCTGAATTTTTATAATACATTATGGTGAAGAGAAGGGCAAGCCAAGTAGGTCTTCTTGACCTGAGCTGGTGAATTGTTTGTTTGGCAATTTTTTCAAGACTGCTTTTAAATATATACATTAAACACACCCCTCTCCCATCCCTGCAATGACACTTGCTATTTTAAAAATAAAATAAAATAAACAGAACTGGAATATGTTTGACTTATAAGAAAATCCAGGAAGTGCAGGATGTGGGTCTGAGCAGTCTTTTTCCATTCTAACATTCCATCCTTGTTTTATTTCATTTGTTAGAAATGATGTATTTCAGTTGGAGCAAAGGGGGACAAAGAATAGTTCCTGCAGCCACCGATCTGGCCTGCTGAAGGGTGATAAGGTAGGACACACAGATGGCTAAGAGAACATTCTAAGGAAAAGGAGAGGGTTCCACCTCTCTCTCACAGGGGCCCATTCTTTCTCCTAGGAATGTTCTTGCAGCCTTCTCCCCACCTCATCCATAATCCCCCCTTCTGTAACATAGCTTGCTGCTTGTTCACAATGCAGCAGCACAGCTGCTTACTGGTTTGGGCAGACATCATCATCATATGTCTGCCCTGCATTCTTTGCATTAAATGCCTGTTGGATTGGATTGGATTGGATTGAATTTAATATTCTGCTGTTAGTTTTCAGGGCCCTGAATGGTATATAGTCCCTGGCTATATTCAAGACCTGCCCCTGGAATCTCGCCCTGATAGTTTGGTCCACAGATGATATCCCTTGATGCAGCATGCCTGGTTGACACAATGGGCGTTTTCAGACAAGACACTCCCCACCCACTATACATGTTACAGGGCACTCATAGGGCAACACTGCAGCCCTGTAACATGTATAGTGGGTGGGTAGTGGGTGAAGACGAGTATCTTGTCTGAAAATGTCCAATGTGTCCTGGAGTAGGTGGAGAGTGTCTTATCTGAAAATGTCCAATGCCCCCTTGAACTCTGCGTGCATTGCTTGTTGGGTTGTGGGAAGTGGTAGCTCCATCTCCATTTTTTCAAAGCTGTCCTGGCCAGTGGCCATTGACACTCTCATTTCTTCATCTTGCATTCTGAATCCCCTGAACTCCCTTTAAGAGTATCATTTGACCAACCGCTCCTCCCATGCAGACTGATGAAAGAACCCTATGATATTAAACCAACATTGTATTGACAGCATTATTAGTTGCTAATTTAGTATTGGAGAGACAAGCAACAGTAAAATACAGTAATATTCTAAAGGCTTGTGTAGTTCAATTCATTACATGTTCAGTTCATTACATCTCCTTCTGCCTCTGCACATGGGTGACTGCCAGAGGATTTCCCCCAGTATAATACTTTTATCCATGCAATTTTAGTACTGCAATGTCCTGCAACACTAGAACCTAATCTCTCTCTAATCCTGCCTACTACTGTATCTATATACACTATCACAGCTACGCTACATGCCTGAGGAAGGGCATTGTGTGGCCTGAAAGCTTGCACATTCTCACCAACAGAAGTTGGTCCAGTAAAAGATATTATTTTAACTACTTTGTCTCCATCTCCTACCCTATCTTGCACAAACCTACTCCATTAAAATTTCATTTCTTCATTGTCCTTCTGTTTTATAAATGTTTTATAGAATTTAATTGGACTAAAACCATTAGTGTTATATATTATATATGTTGATAGACCATCGAATTTAATAGAAAGATTTTTAACCCTCCTCCTAGAATTCCAAAGCAAGGCTTTAATTTTCTATTCATTTCTATGGGACGGTTTAAAAATTCTTTGCAAAGGTTATTGCTCTCAGTCAACCTTCTAGAAAAACCTATGGGGAACCATAGGAAGATGTGTCTCCAATCTAGAAGGCTTTTTTTGTGCAGCTGTATTTCACAAGTTTCTTCAGACAATCTCTTTCTTTGGGTGATTTCAGACATGATGGGATGGCTTTGGCCCCGTCACGGAACTACCCTTTTGATTCCCCACCAGAATCTGACCTTCATGGCCAGCAGACATGCCAGCCGATCCCGATGGGGAATCTTGGGGTGGAGGGGCTGCGCGGCACAACGTACGGCCACACAGCCCCACCCCCCCATGCTCCCGAGGCTGCCCGGCCACCCTCCGGGAGACAGGTGGGCGCTGCGGCCAATACGGCCGTGACGGCGGGGGTCACCACAGCGGGGAATCACATTCGCCGCGCGGCGACCTCCGGCCCCGCCGCTTCGGCTGCTCACGCGGCAAATGTGATTCCCCACCATGGTAACATCTGGGGGGAAACATTCGTTTCCCCCAACAGACGTTACGTGGTCGCTGCCACCACAGGGGATTGACTGTGGTGGCCTTTGACCACGTAACGTCTGAAATCACCCAATGATATACTATCCTACAGAAAAAGGACCCAGGTTGCACTTTTTCTGGTCCCCACCAGGTGTCACTCCATTTCTCTTTCTTCATGCATTATGTTCTCCTTTCCCCTCTTCCTTTTAAAAAAAATTGTGTAAGTTAACTTTTATTTGTGCTCTCCTCCCCAAACAAAATCTCCAGCAGTGATATTTTTCAATATGATTGCCATTCTAATGTGAAGTAGTACAAACATCAGAACTCACACTGTGCAGATGGATTTGCAGAGTGATATTCAAACATAGAGTGTGGAAGTGAGTTCATTTAGAATGCCTAATGCTGGGGCCTGCAAATCCTTGAAAGCCAACCTCTGATTCAAATTGCACAAATCTCTTTAAACTGTACAAAGGATCGATTATTTTGAAATACATTAATATTCCTGTGCAACAGGATTTGGGATTTATTCAATCACAGCTTTTGTGTGTTTGTTTAAACAGCTCTATCCATCCCTCTCTGTAGATATGAACCAACTCCAACCCAAACTCTGCTAGCTTATCTTACTTGCAGTACCAAATATGTGGCAGTGAGTCAGATGGGGGAAAGTATTAGCACCTTTAGTGCAGGTGCATGTCTCATTTGTTTCAACCGGACTCATGTCTGTGCTGTGTTAATACTGGTGCTATCTGTTCAGAAAATTGCACCCTATATAACTGAGAGAAAACACTGCCAAACTCTTAATAGTTAAAATACTGGTAAGTACGAATATTACTTCTGGCTATTCAAACTGGATGAAAACTGTTCTAGCATATTTTATGGAAGGCAGTTATATTATTCTGCACTGACTGTCCCATAAAAGATAAGAGTATGCCAAATGGTATCTGTCCCTTGACATCAGTTAGCTTTGGTTCAGGCCCTAGAAAGAGATGGTGTCTGCTTTTTGGCTGTTTGAAGACCACTGTCCTAAGATACATGACTAATGTTATTCCAGAAGAAACCAGTTTGCTGAATGGTTTCTATTGATTGTTCTATGGATTCATCACAAGAGTAAGTTAGGTTTTTAAAACTAAGTATCTATATATTGAATATATTGGATATACTTTTCCTCCGCATACACTTGACATTGTTCAGCTGAGCCATGTTCTAAACAAGAAGGCGAGATGTCTTTTTGACCTTTAAAACTTTACAAGTAGAATGTCTGTTTCTATCTATTTAAACGCAGACACAAAAGGTATACAACAGCGGTATTCTCATAAACTACAACAACAAACCACTGCAAGTAGTACAAACGTTCAAAATATTTAATAAAGGAACAAACCTGTAAAGGTTTAAACAGGAAAGCAATAATATTTCTAAATATGTCTCATGAATCACCCGCAGAAATAACACAATAAGTTCCCAATGGTTCTAAATATGGATCACCCACATAAGGAGAGCACAAAAGTCCCAACGTTTCGCCAGGAAAGGCCTGGCTTCTTCAGGGGTATTTTCAAACTTCTCTTTCTAAGAAGACAGTCTTTATCAAAACAAGGCCAAAAAGATGCAGGCTACTTCTAGGGTGACATTCTTTGGCAAATCTAGGAATACAGAGGTAACAGTACAGAAACACAGATTAAGAGCAGTCAAACAGTCTCAGAAACCCGTTCAAAGGGCCAATCATTGGTAAACCATTTAAAGAAAAATGGTTTACTGTGTGTTAAAATAAAAGCACCATGTGATTAATACCTACACTTACAGTAAATTAGTGGTACTCCCCTGCTTCTGATTTCCCCACACACCTCAACTCTCACCCTGAATTCTAGCAACTCCTTGAACTGCCATCATAAGGAAATCATTGGCCCTTTGAAAGGGTTTCTGAGACTGTTTGACTGCTGTTAATCTGTGTTTCTGTAGTTACCTCTGTATTCCTAGATTTGCCAAAGAATGTCACCCTAGAAGTAGCCTGCATCTTTTTGGCCTTGTTTTGATAAAGAATGTCTTCCTAGAAACAGAAGTTTGAAAATACCCCTGAAGAAGCCAGGCCTTTCCTGGCGAAACGTTGGGACTTTTGTGCTCTCCTTATGTGGGTGATCCATATTTAGAATCATTGGGATCTTATTGTGTTATTTTTGCGGGTGATTCATGAGACATATTTACTAAATAGTCTAAATATTATTTTAAAATATTATTGCTTCCCTGTTTAGACCTCTACAGGTTTGTTCCTTTATTAAATATTTTGAACGTTTGTACTACTTGCAGTGGTTTGTTGTTGTTGTAGTCTATCTATTTAAAGCCATTCAAAAAAAGTAGCCAGCCTCCAAAGCTGCCAGTTCAAATGAGTTTAATTATATATGTAGCTTTATTAAAAAATATAAAATAAAAACAGATGCCAATACTGTCTTTGTTTTGCTTAGGATTGTTGGATACTGCAGGTGGATTGCCGTTTCACTTTCCTAGTGTTGATCGTTTTGATTTTTTGTGAACTATTATGTATCATTTATATAGCAATATCAGTGTTAAAAGTCCTTTACAATCCTTATCTAGTTTACCCTCGTAACAACCCTGTGAGGTACATCGTTATTCTTCCCATTTTACAAATGGGGAGCTGAGGATGAGTCATGGCTAAGACAGGATTTTAAACCTGGTCTCTCAGGCCACACCCACCACCACCTTATTCATTAGCCTACACTGGCAATAGTTCGCTTGTTTTTTAATGACATCCCACACATTAAAAAAAATAATTGTAGGCCGTGCACACTCTACCTCAGATGCTCCCAACTGTTGCTACAGAATAGAAATGGCTGCAGAGCACTCACTCGTGGCACTCAAAAGTTGGCTGGTCATATGGTATTGGCTCTCTTCCTTGTTTCCAGCTGCTAAATGCTAGTAACAGAAACTAAAAATACACTGAATACTTCTCTGTGTAAGCACTGCTGTAATTGATACAAGGACAGCATGTGATCATGAATGGAAGGGAGATGGCCTGTGGGATTGTGAATGGAAGGGAAGGTGGTCCAAATGATGTGGACTGTTCACTTTATGACTATGGGTAAAGTAAATCACTTGAAGATATTTGATGCCATCCAGGTCATTCATCACTGACGAATCTTTGGATGTATTAAAATCAAAATGAGAATATAGTTTTAAAATATCATTCCTGCTATAGTAAATAGATTAGGTTACTTAAGCTAAAGTTAATTTGTTCTTAATGTCCACAGAGTACAGCATTTGCTTTTGCTGAATCATTTGCAGCTTTAAAGAAAAATGGTTTACAGTGCGTTAAAATAAAAGCGTCATGTGATTAATGCCTACACTTACAGTAAATTATTGGTACTCCCCTGCTTCTGATTTCCCCACACACCTCAACTCTCGCCCTGAATTCTAGCAACTCCTTGAACTGCCATCATAAGGAAATCATTGAAATGATGTGCTTTCTGCAACATTTTCTCCTTGCTGTTTATCAGTTTCCTCTTCTCCTCGGGCATCCCCCTTTTCTCTTTTCTCCATCTTGCTTTTCACACGTTCATCTTTCTGCTGCTTATCTTTTTCTCTCTCTTTTTTGGGTGTTTTCTTGTTTAATTTTTGTACCTAAGTAAGGAGAAAGAAATTTAATTACAAATTATGGTTGGGCGGGGAGGGTAAGAGGGGGGACAAAGGGTTTCTTATCCATTCTTAAGATGGAGACAAAGTAGTTCAGATGATATCTTTTATTGGACCAACTTCTGTTGGTGAGAGTCTGCAAGCTTTCAAACCACACAGGACTCTTCATCAGGAGTGTTTTTTTAAGTCAGAACTACAGCCGAGCAAATGTAAGACGTGTGTGTGTGTGTGTGTATGATATAATATAATATAATTATAATATACTTAATATTATTTATTCCATTTCTACCCCACCCCCCTTGCTAAAGCGACTCGAGGCGGCTTACAGTCATAAAAAACAATTACAGTATAAATATAAAAATGAAACCATAAAACTCTGGCTTGTGCATAAACAATCTCCTCCCCTCCAACCCATCCCACCCTCCCTCACTAAACGCCCAGTGGAAGAGCCAGGTCTTACAGTTTTGTCAGAAAGCAAGAAGTTTTGGTCTGAGGCAGACCTCTACCGGGAGGGAATTCCAGAGCGATGGTGCCGCCCGCGAGAACGTCCTCCTGTCCGTCCAAACCCACCGGTAATGGGAGACTTCCAGGAGGGCACCCCAGGCAACCGCAGGGGCCGCCCAGGGGGTGAAGGGATCACTCAGATAGACAGGGTCCAGGCTATGAAGGTCTTTAAAGATCAATACCAGCACCTTGAATTGACCGGAAGACCTTAGGCAGCCAGTGCAGTGCTTGGAGCACAGGTGTTATGTGCTCCCTCTGACCCGCCCCAGTCAAGAGATGGGCTGCTGCATTCTGCACTAGCTGCAGCTTCTGAACCATCACCAAGGGCAGCCCCATATAGAGCGCATTGCAATAGTTTAGCCTCGAGGTGACGAATGCATGGATGATAGTGGCGAGACCGGAGTCAGAGACATATGGGCGGAGCCTCTTCACCAGATGGAATTGGAGAAAGGCACTGCTGGCCACAGCCAACACCTGGGAATCCAGGTGTAGCTGCAAATCCAGGAGCACCCCCAAGCTCCACACAGATGGAACCAAAGGAGGACGAATGCCCCCAAATAGTGGGGGAAAACTCACTCAGATCGCTGGTCCCACCTACTAACGTTTATTATTTATTTATTTTTATTTCTTCACATTTATTGGCCACCCCCTCATGCTCATGGCATCCCGGGATGGCTTACAACAGATAAAACAACAATAAAGCTCATAAAAACATCACAGGATAAAAATAATTTAAAAAAAATAATCCCCCCCAACATTTACTCCCCCAACCTATCCTACCCTCCCACCCTCCCCTCCGAAGACCTGTGCAAACAGCCAGGTCTTACAGGCTCGACGAAATGCCATCAGACCCGGGGCCAGGGGAGCTTCCTCTGGGAGAGAGTTCCAGAGTCATGGCCCAACCACCGAGAACGCCCTCTCCATTGTGGCCCCCCGTTTAACACAGGGGACCTCCAAGAAGGCGCCCCCGGCAGACCGTAGGGATCGCCCTGAGGCACGGAAGGCGAGGTCGTCCCCAAGGTATGAGTGGCCCAGACCATGTAGGGCTTTATAGATCAACACCAACACCTTGAATACGGTACGGTACGCTGTAGGCAGCCAATGCAGAGTGCGGAGCACAGGTGTTATATGCTCCTGCCGCCTCGTCCCTGTGAGGAGACGGGCCGCCGCATTCTGCACCAGCTGCAGCCTCTGAACCAGAACCAAGGGAAGCCCCACGTAGAGCCCATTGCAGTAGTCTAGGCTTGAGGTGATGAAGACATGAGTAAGAGTGGCCAAGTCGGGCCTGGAAATGTATGGGCACAGCCTCCGTACTAGATACAGCTGGTGGAAGGCGGCTTTAGCCACCGCCTCCACCTGCCGATCCAGACAGAGGCCTGGATCCAAAACCATCCCCAGACTCTGAACCTGTTGGGCTACAGGATGGCAGACCGCCCCCCCAACCAGAGGAGCCGGTACCTCCCTCGCCCTACCCACCACCATCATCACCATCTTATCAGGATTGAGCTTCAGTCTGCTCTGCCGCATTCAATTCGCCACGGCCTCCAAACATTGGGAAAGCAACGAGACGGCAGGGCCTGGGTCGGTTGAAAACATCACCTCTGTCTTATCAGGATTGAGCTTCAATTGACTCGATCTCATCCAATCCCCTACAGTGGCCAAGCACCGTCAACGAGATAGCAGGGCCTGGGTTGGATGAAAATGTCATCATTATGTTGATGACAACTAACCCCCAGGCTGCACATAACCTCCTGAAGTGTAGCAACAGTTGGGAGCACCTGAGGTAGAGTGGCTTCATATACACATTAAACAAGAGAGGGGACAAAATAGAGCCCACACAGGAGGCCACCAGGGGATGAGGTGCAGTCCCCTAGCACCACCTGCTGAGATCTATCCCTGAGGTAGGAACGGAACCACTGTAAAACAGTCCAGTCCACCCCTGCCAGGTCCTGCAGGCGTGTCACCAGCAACTCATGGTTAACAGTATCAAAAGTCGCTGATAGATCTAATAGAACAAACAGGGTCATGCGATCATCTTCCAATTCTACAAGAATGTCGTCGACCAAGGCCACAAGCGCGGTCTCGGTGGCATATCCCGGGCGAAAGCCAGACTGAGAGAGATCAAGAAAACTGATGCCATCCAAATGCACCTAGAGCTGACAAGCCACTACCTGTTCAATAACCTTCCCTAAAAAGGGAAGGTTAGAGACAGACCAGTAACTAGTGAGGGCATCCATGTCAAACGATGATTTTTTGAGGAGGGGCTGAACCAGTCTTCTTAAGGCAAACTGGCACCTTCCCCTCCCGCAGGGCGGCATTGATAACCCCCGCCAGCACCAGCACTAAAGTCTCCCTGACAGCTCTTACTAACAAGGATGGGCAAGGATCTAATTCACAAGTAGTGGTTCGAACAGACCCCAGCACATCGGCCGCATTGACAGGTGTTGTGAATTGAAATTCATCCCACAACACTTGACCGGACAAGGCAATCATAAATAATAAAATCAATCGCAGTATTGCCAGGCAGCATTAGCAAATCATGAATCAAAACTCTAGAGATCGTGAGATGTTTCTTTTTTTTTTTTGCATTCTGGCTTTTGAGCCTGTATAGATTAAACTCATGGCATGTTTTCAAGTTGTTGTTTTTTTCTCCAAATCTATAAGGGCTAGAAACTTAGCCACAAAAAAGTAAACTGAGCTGCCACCAGTGACTGCCTACCCCAATGGGCTGCAATTGTCTGAGGAGAGTTTATTGGAGTCTTGGCTCCAGTGGGCAAGGCTGAGCCCTCAGAGACAAAAAACTCAGAGTGAAGAGGGGAAGTAGGAAGTGAAGTGCAATTGGAACTCAGAGCTCAGCAAGCGTGGAACTAGACTGGGGAGGGACTTGTGGGATTGACCAGTGGTGATGCATAGGGTTAGGAAAGAAGGGCACTTGCCCCCTCTCCTGACTTTCGCCAGTGAAAGTGATAGGAGTGGAGCTGCAAGGTGGGATTTGGCCCACTACTGCTTCTCCAAGCACAGTACGCCACTTCTAGAGCTCCATGGTGCTCCGTGGGGCCATGCTAATATCCTTCTGGGGAGGAGGGAGCCAAGTAGAAAATCGACTACCGCTTCTGCTCTACTGGGTTGCTGACCCCTCCAAGTTCCCTGTTCCCTTAGCAGAAGGGTCAGAGTTTTAAAGCACAGGGGGTGATGATGACCTACCTTGACTTTCAGTATTTATGTATCACCCTTGGATTGGCCTACTTTGATGGGCTGCCCAGCAGGGAGGAGGCAAAAGAGCAACTTACCTCAGGCCTCGAAAAAGAGAGGTCCCCAAGGGGCTGGGCTCCTTTAAACATAATGAATGGTGGAACCTTGGGACAGCCCTGCCTCTTGGGGAAATATAGGGAAGGCCGAAACTGTACTTGGTGTGAATAATAGACATCCACAGGTGGGGGTGAGGGGGCTGTGGAAAAACTGGTGACTAGGACCTTTCATAAAGGGAAGCAGAGGCCCAGAAGGCATGGGCCAGCCCTGCTGAGGAAGGGGCTTGCTACATTTTCTTCTGAAATGAAAACACAGGCTCTTGTATACTTAGTGTCTATGACTGCAGGAGTTTGGGCTTTAAGACATGCATCAAACTAAGCTCAAGCTAAGCTTATGAGAGATGGCAACACTACAGCTTGTAAAGTGTCTGCTGGGTTACATAAATGGCACTTGGTGTTTGAAGAGCGGGTTAAGATCAAGAAAGGAAAGTCTCCTTCCCACTGTCCCATAGAATTGTTTCTGCTGCCAGAAATGGAGCAGTCCCCGCAAGGTTTATCTGAGATATCTCAAGTATGAGAGAATCTGCCAGGGACATTAAAAGCTGACCCTGATGTAGATGGCTAGGGAAGGAAAATGGCCTCTGCCATTTGGCTTTGATATGCTCTGACAGAGCATAATAGTCAGGGAGGGAGACAGCAGGTTTCTTTGCTGACTATGAGGAAGAGCAGCTTGTTTTTAGAGTCTTGTCTGTGACTGAGGGTGCTGGTCTGGTAGAACACTTTATTTTGAAGCAGATAGGGTTGCTGCACATACAACATGCCTGGACACAAACCCAGGAAACAAGGAAATGGAAAGCAGAACCGTATACACAATTTTCATTCTATACCATAACTACTGTACACTACAGGACATGCCCCACAACCTTAACTCTGGCCTCCTCTCACCCTTTTACCAGAAGATTTCCCCCAAATATTAATATTGTGGGTATTTGGGGTAGTTTAGTAAAGGGAAGAGAAGCTAAATGGGATGATAAAAGGCTAGCATCCCAATGTGCACTAATGTTATGAAGCACATAATGGCATTTGTGGGTGCAAAGGGTCCTGGGTTTGTCTTCTATCGTGGATTAACTTTCCATTTCATTGCTCTAATGAGTTTGTCTCAGGTGTGTGTATGTAACAATCCTAACTGCTTCATAACCACATCTTTTGTATTAATTTTCTAGGTTATTTTAATATTTCATTCTGAGAGGGTGGTGTGGGGCCATGTGGAAATGCCGCTACAAATGGAGAATATTCCATGTGCTGATGGATGCATGAGTATCCTTTTTCAGTCAGGTTTACAAAGTATGGATCTAGATGGAGAAATGTTTTACATGCACCCAGTCCCCCATCAATCGACGATGTACGCACCTGTTTCCCATCAATCACGCAAGACCCAGTTTCTTCACTAGGCTCAGTCCTTGCTCTCTGACTGTCTCACCCTAGCGGAAGTTTGAGCTATAGGGGTTTATTCCAACTTTTGCTGCTGGCAAAGGCACCACCAGTCAACCAGTGAGGGATTAATTGTAGCAGAGCTTGGTTCCATGATGACCTTAACTTATCCCCTTCCCCCCTTTATGCCACTGGCAGGGCAGCTGGCATATGAGACAGCTATGTAGCTTCTGAGAGTTTTACGCTGGCCAAAATTCCCCTTAAACAGGGCTATGTGTGCATTCAGCACAGAATGATTTTAGCAGACCAGAGGATCTGGACCACAGACAGACAGTTTGGGCCCGTAAACATCCAGATGGATAAGGAGCTCCAGGCTTACCTTTTGATTCTGTGATCTATACCACCCGTGAGGATATCTTGCAATACTGTCCATGTATTTTTCAGCCTTTAGCCAATCTTCATGCCACCTCTGAACTTGATACTGAGGCTCACATTTTGTAATCCTATCCAGAATGTCATGGTTCTCTTGGCTCACTCTCAGCTGCTCCCTCTTTCTTTTTTCCTTATTTAAACTAATGGAAAAATAATGTACACAAAATCAAACTTTCTGAAAAAGAGAAATTGAGTTCCACGAAGTTTTGCATTGTATACTTAGGATGAGACCTAGAAAACTGGGGTTCTGCATGGCTGCTAAAGTTTCCTAGCTAAGTTTGTTCTGGCATTCATGAACAAATCTATCTTTCCCCCCAACCGCCATACATTAGTAGTATGTTCTGTGCCCATGATTCTCTGGGTTACAGCCCCTCTCTTAGGTAGCTGCATTTCATTGGTGACTTCTGAATATGCGTGGATTTGGGACTTGATCCAGCATCATTTGGTAGAAGCACAGAAAGGTAATGTCCATGTGCAGAGCTTGCCCTTTCTTTGCCTGGGTAGTTAATACCAAAAACAGTGTTAGAGCACATAGATGATGCAAGCCTTTTGTTACTGAGACACTTCCCCATTTCTGCATGGATATAAGGTGCTCAGCAGCAAATGACTTAAACAAAATCTTTATTTCTTCCTGCAGCAGCAGCAGCAGCAATATAAACTTATACGACATTGGTCCAGCACCAACCTTCCTGGATAGGACTTAGAAGTGTCCCCTCTGAGCAGCCTTAATCCACATTTCCTACCAGTCATGCAGAATTCATCAGCTTCCAACTTAGAAAAAACACTTTCAGACCCTTCAAGGGAAAAGCAAGTCTAAGACTGAACACTGTACAGTTTGGGGATGGGTATTACTGTCTGAGTGAAAATGAAACACTACCCCTAGGAACAGGGTTATCCTGAAGGAAATACCTAATCTAGAAATTAGAGATGGAAAGGACCTATAATTAGATCATTTGGCCATCACCCCTTGCCAAAGCAGAATTGTTCAAGCGTGTCATTGAGTAGTCTGACCTATTTTAAATATTTTCACGCAATACAGCTTTTACTGCTTTGGGATACTATGCAGCAGTTTAAAAGGGGAATGTTATTGATAGTTAGCCTATGGTTAACTTGCTTTATTAATGCTAGTTATGTTATGTCTAGGAATACCCTCTCCTAAATAATAAATACATATTCTGATGTGGATGTGCACTGTCCATCAGCTCAGTGTAAAATAGTATTTCACATTATTCTTTCTTTCTCACAGGACCATGCTGACATCTGGAAACTCACTGTTATAAAGTGCTTTTTGTCATGGACTCATGACAACTACTTGAACCTCAACTACTTGAACGTGAACTGCTGAATTGCAGCCTTCAGTCTCGAGGCATGTTGAGGCCTGGTGAGCTATCATTCCCTCATCAACCAGTCTGTCTTTATTGTGAGTCACATGGCTTAACAAATAACCCTTAAACATCTCCAGGAGAGGTCTTTGGTTCACTTCTACATTCTTTTCTTACTAGTGAGGTTGTATTTTTGGCTATACACACCTTAGCAGACTGAAGTTCCCTTTGAGTTAAGATGAGCATAAACTTCTACCGTCTGATGAAACCTGCTTGAATGTCTCAGCTTTAGACGCCAACCTCCAGGTGGTGATTTATTAAAATTCAATATGGTGGTTGTACAGCATTCACTTTTTTGTTCTGATTTCACCTCAGGGCTTTGTATCAACATTTTTCCAGTGAGGTTCGCAAGCATATCTGGTACTACTTACATTGATTGATTGTCATGCACTCAACACAACAACAGATTGGCCTGGATATGTGTGTTACAAAGGCTGTCTTGAGTGTTGGGGTCCTGGCTTAAAATTCAAACCCAGGTGGCAGTATTAAGGAGAAAATGCAAACATTTTTAGTCTTTTCTCCCCTTTGCAGGGAAGATGGTCTTCAACTTACACAGGAAAAAAGAAAAATAACATTTATTCATCCAGTAACTCCTAACCCTAGCTCTCAATTATCAGGCTAGCACAGTAAATCATGAGGCCTACAACTGTCACACTGAACCTCTGTCAGCGAATTCTCTCATGGTCACAAGGTTCCAACTGCCACAAGGGAATCTTAGCTCACCCTGGCACAATATGAGAATAGCATTTCCCCCCCATTTATTTTCTCTAAGCTGAGGAAACAGTCTAATTCCCCTTCCCTAATTTTTAAACTATTTAAATGAACCCCAGATTAGCACCACTTTTTCCATGGATTTTAAAAGAATGACCATTGAGCTAGACTTTTAAAATAGCGACTGACAGGAGACTAGGTAACGTGGAAGACTCTACTCCTGAGTCATTATTTAGTAAATGTCCTTGTAGAACAAATTATCCACTGTAATGTTCATTGTTCACGGCTGTCAAGGTAATTTGATAACCCCAGGCAAACCTCATTGGTAATCTTACCTTTTGGCCTCATAGTCATTTCTGTTATCAATCCTTCCTTTAGTCCTCATGATGCAAGACATCTTCTCCAGAAGCAAACGGTTGTCTCTTTCAATGATTGCAAGTCGATCTTTCTCAAGCTTAGTGTACAGAACAGGCAGAGAAATATGTTTACAATTTTTACCAAACCACAGCAGTAATTAGCTATGAATACTTTAACAAACTGCACCTCCTACCCACTAGAAACTGTAATAAATCCTATATATTCACTTAGGATTTACTCCAAAATACAAAAGGTTTGCAGAAGACCCATTGCAACATTTAGGAACTACTTAACTTTGGATTTAAATGGTAGAGACAGCTCTCTATTATCTAGTTAAATGTGGTAGAGGGGTAGCCCAGATAGTCCAAAACCATGGATAAAGCAAAACAACATAAGAACATGAGTAATTTCTACCAGTTACACACATAGCAATGCAGAAAGTGCTATTTTATTTTTTAATGTATCATTTATCTATAGTTATATAAGTATACATGAACATGACAGGAAGAAATATGATGACTTTGCAGCCACCTCGGGCTAGGAGGGGATGGTCATAAACAGCTTTTTAGGCAGGGTTCATTAGCATTTTGGTGAACATGGTTATGTAATTGTCCACTTGTCAGCAATTGTCCGGCCCATGCTCAGAAAATCATTGCTTGACATGGACTCCCTGGCCAGCTATTGCCCCATCTCTAATCTTCCCTTTTTAGGGAAGTTTATTGAACGAGTGGTTGCCTGACAACTTCAAGCACATCTTGATGCTATTAGATTCCTGGACCTGTGTCAGTCTGGCTTTTGTCCTGGGTTTAGTACAGAAACTGTGCTTGTAGCCTTGGTCGACGATCTATGCCTAGACACGAACAAGGGAAATTGTACCTTCTTGATCCAGTTAGATCTTTTGCCTTGTCAATCTTAATATGCTTGATTATGGCAGAAATCTGTGGAATGGCTCTCAAGTGGTTCCACTCATTCTTGTTGGGGAGGTTTCAGTGGACAGTGATGGGCAATTGCTCGTTGTCCCCCCAGCTCCTCCCGTGTGGGGTCCCGCAGAGTTCCATCTTGTCTTGCCTCCTGTTCAATGTGTATCTGAGCCTGCTGGGCGAGATTGTGCCTAGATTTGGGGTGGGGTGCCATTAATACGCTGATGATAGCCGCATTTATCTGTCTCCTTCATCTGACCCAGGCCCTGCAGTCTTGGTGCTTACTCGGTGTCTGACTGCTATTGGAGACTGGAAGTGGTTAAGCCAATTTGAAGCTGAATCCAGACAAGACTGTAGTGATGATAGTTGGCTGGCCCTGTGACCTTGGGTGTGTGTGTGCTGGAACACCCATCATTGATGGGGTACAGCCTCCCCTGTTTACTCAAATTTGCAGCCTTTGGGTGCTCCTTAGTACGGTTGCCACTTAGGTATATTTTTCCAGGCCACTTATGAAAAATACATGTTTCCACCTATGTATATTTTTTTAGGCCACTTATGAAGAATACATGTTGCAGGGCCTGCATTGGTACCATAAAAACCATAAAACTGGACCTATGGTACCAATACAGGCCCTGCAACATGTATTTTTCATAAGTGGCCTGGGAAAAATATACATAGGTGGAAACATGCATTTTTCATAAGTGGTCTGGAAAAATATACCTAAAGTGGCAACCCTGGTGCTCCTGGATCCTGAGCTGCGTCCAGAACATCAGATTGTGGCGGTGACCAGGAATGCTTTTCATCAGTTCCACCTGGTAAGAAGGCTGCAACCCTTTCTTTCAGATACTGACCTTGCCACAGTCATCCATGCCTTCTTTACCTGAAAGCTAGACTACTGCAATGCACTCGATGTGGGGCTGCCCATGAAGACTGTTCAGGGGCTACAGCTGTTGCAGAATGTGCTGGCCTGCCTTCTGATGGGGGTAGGTCGCTGGGAACATATTACACCAGTGCTTCAGAGTCTGCACGTGTTGTCAGTAGCTTTCCAGGCACAATTCAAGGTGCTGGTTTTGACCTATAAAGTCCTAAATTGCCTGTGCTCTGCATATCTAAAGGATTGCTGCCCCCTTATGACTCCTCACAGCCTCCAAGGTCAACTGAGTTCACCCTCTTGCAGGTTCCATCTTTGCAATGTGTCCACACAGTAAGGGCACAAAGAGAAGTATTCTCAGTGGATGCTCTGAAGCTTTGAAACTCCTTTCCCTTGGAGGTTCACCAAAGCCCTAGCCTAAGCATCTCCCAGAGACAATGTAAGGACATTTTTATTTGGCCAGGCATTTAACAGGCAAGGTTAAGGCTCGGGGTGTATTTCATGGGTATTTTATGTCCTGTTTTATGGTTTTTGTCATTGTTATTTCGTACGTTTTTAGCTGCTCTGAGCCTTTGGAGAAGGGCAGGATACAAATAAAAAGAAAGAATAATTCACAAGCTGGAGTTGCAATCCTCAAACCACTTCCTCTGGACTAGTTCTCTAATTCAATTCCATGAGATTACTCAAGAGCAAGTGGTTTGAGGGTTGCAGCCTGGATAATCTGCCTGCTGATGCTCAAGAGGGTACATATTAAGGGCTTCTGTGGGCACTCTGCATAGGGCTGTTTCAACCTGGAATGAATACAGTTTCTCATAACCATGGAGGCTGCTAATGTTACTTGGAACACAATAGGTGGTTGTACAGACTGGGAACGTTTATATTTTGTTCCTTAAAATATACAGTTAGTATTATTTCTAGTTGGTGTTGAAGTAGCATTCGAAGGCTCCAGTCAGTATCCAGGGTTCATTGTAGTGGATGCTGTTTAAATACATAGGATGAGGATGTCACTCTTGGAACGCTTACAGTGTGGTTTAAGACAAGATGGAAGAAACTAATGGGACAACTGGCAAGAGAAGGTGGGGGAAAAGGGCAGTGATGATAGAAACCTGGGATTAGAGCAGGGGTGGGGAACCTCCAGCCTGCGGGGCTTGTTACCGTGGCCCGTCGACCTCTAAGGCCTTCCCCGTTGTGTGCGGCCCATCGCCCGGCTCACTGTGGCCCAAGCGGGGCTTTGCGGGCTGCACACAATGGGGAAGGCTATTCAGACTTACCTGCCCGGAGCTGTTGTTGCGGCTGCTGCGCGATCTGGAGGCAGAGCACTGCGGGGACTACACGCCGCGCTGCGTCACCGGGCTCTGCTACTACCCACACCCTGGCGCCAAGCTGCCCCTCCAGGCGCTGGGGTGAGGGTGGGACGCTGCTGCCAATGCCTCCGAGTACGGGGCCAGGGCCAGTGCCGAGGCAGGCACATGTGAACAGGCGGCGTGTGTGTGTGTGTGTGTTCTGTGTGTATTCTTTGTGTGTGTGTGTTCTGTGTGTGTGTGTGTTCTGTGCATTCTGTGTGTGTGTGTATTGTCTGTGTGTGTGTGAATATTGTAATAATTTTACTTATTTCATTGATTTTAATTCCTTTTTAATCACTTTCTTAATTTTAAATTTATTTTAATTGATTTGTAATTGATTAAAATTGTTTTTAAAATTGATTTTAATTGGTTTTGACGTGCGCCCCACAGCATGTTTGGGGATCGACAATGCGGCCCCGGCCTCAAAAAGGTTCCCCATCCCTGGATTAGAGCAATCATGTAAAATGGTTAACCTCAAGATAATGATTGGAAATTAATTTTAAGATGCCGATAAATACTGAATATGAATCTCTTTCATCCTAGTATAGTGCAATCATCAGGTTTGTGTAACATGACTTTACCAAAGTGAGCTAGCTCTCGTTCGGTGCAGCCGCACAAGACGTTATCCCACTTTGGGCAATGTTAACACATGATGTAATGGCTCATATGACCTGCATCTTCCAGAATTAGAGCTGACCCTGTGAGGTCCGAAAACTTCCATACCTCCACCAACTGGAGTTGGTCCAATAAAAGATATCACTGTACTACTTTGTCTCTATTGCCTATATTTGGGACCAACATGGCAACCTTACTTTCTCTACACTGCAGCTTCCAGAGTAGCCAGCTACTACGTAATGCATTCTCTAAAAAAGGCCAGGGACGCAGCACATATTAACACTGCCCAAAGTGGGATAATGCTGCCCAAAGCGGGTTAAGGGCCTGCCTCCTGTGTGGCCGGGCTGGCAGTGCAGCCCTGCTGCGAGGTGGGGTCTGTAGATTGGGCCCGAAGGCGCACCCTCTTCCCTGCCACCTAACAGCTGATCATGGGGGAGGGGGACCTGGGAGGAGCACACACCCTCTTCCCAGGTTCCCTTTCCCGTGATCAACTGTGGGTAGGTGGATTGGGAAGAGGAGGCCTGGGAGGAGCACGCGTGTCCCTCGCAGGTGCCCCTCCCCGCAATCAGCTGTTGGGCGAGTGGGAGGGGCACACACACTTAAGCTCCCCTTCCCCGTGGTCAGCTGTTCATAGGGTTGGAATTAACCTCAGAGGTCATCTAGTCCAACCCCCTGCTCAATGCAGGGTGGAAATTCGGAACTACAGCATTCCTGACAGATGGCCATCCAGCCTCTGTTGGAAAACTCCAGCCAAGGAGGGCCCACCACCTCCCTAGGCAATTTGTTCCACTGTCAAATAGCTCCTACCATTAGGGAGTTCTTCCTAACGTTTAACCGAAATCTACTTTCTTGTAATTTGAGCCCATTATTTCTAGTCTTGTCTTCATGGGCAAGAGAGAACAAGTCTTTGCTATCCTTTTTGTGACAGCCCTTCAGGTAGTGGAAGATGGCTATCATGTCTCCCCTTAGACTTCTCTTCTCACGGCTAAACATACCCAGTTCCTTTAAACTTTCCTCATAGGACTTGGTTTCTAGACTCCTGATCATCTTTGTTGCCCTCCTCTAAACCCGTTCCAGTTTGTCAATGACCTTCTTAAAGTGGTGTGCCCAGAACTGGACATAGTATTCCAGATGAGGTCTGACTAGCGCAGAATAGAGTGGAACAATTACTTTTCATGACTTGGTAACGATTCTTCTGTTTATGCAGCCTAAAACTGTATTATCCTTTCTTGCAGTTGCATCACAGTGCTGACTCCTGTTCAGATTGTGATCAATTATAATCCCCAAATCCTTTTAGCATGTATTGCTCCCAAGTCAGGAATCCCCCATCCTGTATGTGAACATTTGATTTTTCTTACCTAAATGCAGAAGTTTACATTTATCATTGTTGAACTTGAATTTTATATGAACTTGAATTTATCTCTGTTGAACTTGAAGACGTTGAGCAGTACCAGGCCCAGAACAGAGCTCTGTAGCACTGTGCTCCAGATTGATGAGAAGCCACTGAGGAGCACTCTTTGAGTATGGTTCTTTAACCAGCTGTAAATCCACCTAATGGCATCATCATCTAGCCCACGTTTTACCAGATTGTCAACAAGGATATCATGGGGACTTTTTCAAATGTTTTGCTGAAATCAAGATATATTACATCCACGGTATTCCCACGATCCACTAAACTAGTAACTCGGGCCACTTTTAGACGAATGGGGCGTGATTGCGTCATGTGCTCACATGACTTTTAAAACAAGTACTGCAGGCTGCGATCAGGCGAGACCTCTCACACATTATCACCACTCACGCATTCTTTTAATACCACGGATTAAATACCTTGATTGGTAGTGGCTGCGCTTGCCTGTTATGGGGTACATAGAGGATTGGGCCTGCCCCAGTGCGTGTGGCTGCATCCATTCAGTTAATGCCATAGCTGCCCTCTTTTGTTTTTTTTTAGATGAGCCTCATTTCTCCTGGACTTCAGAGTCCAGGAGAAACAAACTTGCACGCGTGTGTGTACGCGTGTTAGACCAGTCACCCCCGCTACTGGAAGTCAGCCAGATGACATTGGAAACAGCGGGCACCTGGGAACTCACACATGCTTGGAGACTCGGACTTGTAAAACCTTGATATCGGACAATGGGTAAAAACACATGTGGCCAGTGGGACTGCTCCCTGGGCTGCCCTGGGATGGAAAATCATGGGCAACACAGCCTGGGTCAGCCCAGGGAACTGAACTGATGTGCCCACAGCCAGGGAACTGTCCCACTTGCCGCACAGCCTGAGTAGGGCTGGGAGCACAACCAACATGCGGGTAGCCAGCCCTGCCTGTGCAATGCTCCCAGTGCCCTGCCTTCCACCATGGTGGGCAGGCAGCCATGGCGGTCAATAAGGCACAGCCATGACTGCTGGCCACAGTGGCCCCTGACCCGGACTGGGTATGCCGGGGCACAACAGATGTGCTAGCCCACTGCGGCCCAGTCAGGCGGCCTTTAGCCCGGGTTGTGACCTCGATGTTTTGTTCCCGGGCCAACATCTGGTGGCACCTTCACACATGTGCAGAGGGTCCCAGGCTACAAGGGGTCGTATTGGGCCACAGCAAACCAAGGTCATGTCTGTTTTTACCCAATGTTTGCTATCCTGCAGGGATGAAACATGGGGCCTATCAGGAACCCTGCATATTGGAAAATTTAGGCACAAACTGGGGGTTTCATAGGGGAATGCAACTGCCCTTGGGAAGTGGCGGGAACAATGTAAGAACCTTAAATAGAATACAAAAGGAGAATAGGTGGGATTACGAGCTTGTAGGGTGTTCTGGGACTATCTTGGTCTGTGAAAACCATCTGTGGATGAATGCCATTTGGAAAAATCTAATCCGTTCCATAAGAAAAACTTTGACTCTTCAGAAGTATAGTTGAGCTCCAGGTCTTCAGTAACCCCAAGGGATTACTTAATAATATTGAGAGAAGGGGTGACTTGAAGACATTGTTCCCATGATTTAGTTCAGTTTAATGTGTGTTTACTGTTAAAAAGTTGCTCCTAAATGCCCTTAGAGATCCCTAATGAAAAATGTAATGTTTTATCATGCTTGGCCTTTGCTGTTCAATTCTAGAACTGAAGACTTTACATGTCTTGTGTACAGTAAATATGAAATATTAGTGCATGCTGCTCTGGTAATCTTCAGTAGCTAACATTCCTATAGTGAGTTACTCTTAATGTTCTTAGTTTGTTTTGCTTGCTTGCTTGGCTGTGTAAGCAAAACAGGTCAAAAGTAGGTCAAACTGCATTAGGGATGTATCTAAAAATGTTTGTATTAAGTATCCCATCAGACTCTTAAATTAAAACTCAGAGGAGTCATGGCTATAATGGAGAAGAAAATGTATTACAGGTGGGATTAAGCTTAAAATGGAACACGAGATGCTCTTATTGTAAGTACCATGTCTGTCTTGTTCTTTGTAAGCGCCAGGTACATCGCTGGTGCTATATAAATACTTATAATAATAATAATAATAATGATGATGATTAATAAGGGACTACTGATAAAGAAAGCTGGAGAACATGGCACTGCCTAAGCAGGTCAGGATTTCCAGTAGTTTGAAGAGACACCACCAAGTGGTGGTGGTGAGTTAACTTAACGTTAACTTGTTTTTAATCGATTATCTGAAAGCTCCATATAATTTTGTTTGCATTTTCAAAGAAAATATTTCAGTGTTTTTTTTATCATATGAAAGATTTGGCAGTAGCCAAAGTGAATGCCAAGTCTTACAACAGCATATGAGATACCTTTTATTGGACCAACTCCAGTTGGTGGAGGTATGCCAGCTTTCGGACCTCACAGGATCCCTCGTCAGACAAGTCAGGTACCTCACTGCTCAGTCTCCAGTTCTAACTCCTGATTTGCCTGACGAAGGACCCTGTGCGGTCCGATAGCTTGCATACCCCCACCAACTGGAGTTGGTCCAATAAAGGATATCACTGTACTACTTTGTCTCTATTGCCTATATTTGGGACCAACACGGCAACCTTACTTTCTCTACAGTAAGACTATGGATAAGTAAGCATGCTGGAGAAGTTTCATGCATTCTGGAGATTATTATTATTATTATTTATTATTTATTTTAAATCAAGAATGATGAAAAACAGAATGATGAAAAACACCTTGGGCAAATCATGAAGTCCTTATTTAGGCAAAACACCCAATTGTGGAGTGGGTTTATAATTTGGGTCTGACAAGAATTTGGCTCTGACAAACTATTCTACAAGAATGTGTAATTAATTTTTCTATTGTCACTTTCTTTAAAAATAATTTTTTCCTCTTAATTTTACAAGAATGAAAGGTCTCCCTTAATTTTAGAAGAATAAAAGTTCTAACATGGCAATTGTCAGTTCTATCAACCCATTGTTACATTTCTTCTGCTTCAGTGGGTTAATTTGCCATAGTATTATGTAAATGTTGTGCTGGATTGTATGTTTTCCGTTACTATAGCTTTCTAATATGTACCAAGTGATTTTAAACAGGACCCTTGGAATGCAGGCCTGGCAGTTTGAGGGAGTCTGAGTCATTAGGGAGGACACAGGTCTCCACCACTGAAGTCAATAGGAGCTGTGCCATGGATTTCAATAGATGGGAGGATTGTACTTCTGAGGGTACATAGTAGGTAGTTTGACCAGGTATTTTGTCCATGAGGTCCACCAGCACCATAGACCTGAGGCCATAGTTTGCCATTCCTGTGCGTGTATGTCATGGCAAGGGGGAAATAATGGGCGGGATGGGGGAGTGGGGTGGGGGCGGGTGCCCACCCATGTGGATGGCTCCTTGGACCTCCCTGAGGTGTGGTGGGACTTATGACAGCTGTCTGCCTGCCCGGTTTCCATGCGGGGTTGGGGGAGTAGATTGTTTGGACTGCTCTTCCCACTGGCTGCTTATGCCCTCCCCAAGGCAGGCAGGGGATCTGACCGGCCCTGTCTCGTGTGGCTACTCACAGCTACCCACACTACGTTTAATGGTAGACTAACACTTTAAGAGCTTGTCTGTGTTGCCCTACCATATTCAAGACTGCCCAAATCACTCTCTCCTTTTGTGGAAGGAGGAGTGCCCCATACATGAGTATGAGTATGAGTAGCACATCTGCAAGGCCATAGGATTGGTGCACCACGTATGCATTGTAGGGCTGACAGTATCTCTCCAACACCACCTCCTCCACAGGCCTAGGGTTGATGCCCCATGCATGCAGGATGGAAGTATTCCACATGTACTCCTTTTTGTCTTCCAGATAGCAGCAGGTATGCCTGACTTCAGTGCTTTCTGAAACTTCTACTCCAACCCCTTGCAGGTCTTAGAGCTCTCATAGGCTTTTTGCCCCTTGCTTCCTGGCCTGGCCTCCTACCTTGTTCTTTTTCTCTCTGTGACCTGGGTCTCTATGTTCCCTCAAGAAGAGCTCCTCTCCAGCTGAGCTCCTGACTCTGTTTTTACCAGGGCTGCTCATATTTTTTTCCAGCTTGAGATGTGAGTCGATATCAGACTGTGCTCTGAAACAAAATGTCCAATCTCTTTCAGGGTAAGGGTTTCATCCTTCCTCTGCAATCGAAAAGCATGTGCCACTGCCATCATAGAAGGGAGAATGTATGGAAACTCTATGTTCTGCAAGGACAGACGTGTGACTTTGTAACAAAATAATGCTCACTGTTTAGGTTTCTTAGGTTCTGTTGGAATCTGCAGTACTTTGTCTAATTTTACCCCTTGCTCATTTTCTGTATGCAAGATGAGAATGAGAGGGCAAGGCCCAGAGGTCAAATGGTAGCTTCGGAGAGCATGGAGGAGTTGTCTCACTAAGAGGTTATAGGTGTGGCTGACATTTTGACTGTTTAGTTCTAGTCAACTCCTGTTGATATGCTCAGTTTTCTTTCTTGTTTTTCTGTATGCTAGGGGCCATGCTAGGGTGGTCATTTTCTGTATGCCATCTAACTGTTTACTAGGCACACTAAATAACATAATCAACAAGTTACCTTCAGCTTCTTTAACTTCAAATGAAGATGTCCATATGTTGCAGGAGTAGTGGTGTCCACCACTGGCTTAGCTGTCTGAATCTGCAATAGAAAAGGAAATCCATTTTTGTAGCAGGTCAAGGCCACATTTCTGAAAATGAATTTCTGAGATACAAAGAGAACCATTCGAGAACAGAGTCCCAGAAGCTAAGGGAGCACCAGGAGGAGGCCATGGTCAACAGTGTCAAAAGCGACAGAGAGATTGAGGAGCACAAGAATGGAGTAGAGGCCCTTAGACTATGGGCACTTTTAGACAAGTGGGTTGCCGTCGCACGACCTGCTCGCGCAATATTTCAGAATCACGCAAGGCGGGATTAAATGAGACGGAAGTCCGGGATCATACGCGTAGAAGGCAGTCATGCATTGTTTGCAGACCGCAAATTAAATACCGCACAATCGAGGTATTTAATTTGCAGTCTGCAAACAATGCACAACCACCTTCTACGCTCATGATCCCGGACTTTCATCTCGTCTAATCCCGCCTTGCAGGATTTTGAAATATCGTGTGAGCAAGTCGCGCAACAGCAACCTGCTCGTCTAAAAGCGGCCTTAGCTAAGAGAAGGTCATTGGTGATTTTGGCAAGGGCCGTTTCAGCTGGGTGGAGGGGTTGTCCTTTCACAGGCTCTTTAATCACACTTCTTTTGCAATCGTTATAATGGGTTATTGCAGGAATACATAAGTGATGGAGCATAAAAATGCCCTATTTGTTCTCCCAACCAGCTTTGCAATTCTCCCTAGAGACCGAGTATCATGAATTCTGCACTACTGTGATCATAGCTATTTTTACTTAGCCATATTCTCACAGAAATTGCCTCTGGCGGTGCAGTATTTCAACCTGAGTGGGGAGTGCTGTGACCTAGCCCACTGGATTCTAAAACTACATTGTACTAGTCAATACAGTACTTATCCTGTGAGCTAGCTAACGGGACTCCAGTGCTGTTAGCTGCTGGCGTATATTACAGGGCAATGAGGCCTCCTGCTACAGCTACCAAAGAGTTGCAGCTCACGACCCGTTCCTTACTGGAGAAAAGGATCCCCTGCTGAGAGGTCTATCTGGTATTTTATGTTTAAGGCACGGAATGTCCCAAATGGATGGAACGGTGCAGCAGCTGCCAAGGTGCAATCCTCTTTATAGCTTGATAGCACCTCTGTATAGGGAATTAGCTATGCAGCTACCACACTATGTTCCCTTATTGTTTCTACCATAGGGTTTTCTCAGGTTGGCTTGGAGTGGCACTTTGCTCACCGGCCTCCCATCTACCCCTCACAGCCAGTCCTGTACCTCTCTTATAAGGGCTTGTCCCACAAACAAGTGGGTCCCCAGGGGTTTCCTCCCCTTGAGAAGTTCACACCCAGCCAAGCTCTCCCCTTGTGCACAGCACAGGGTAGATCCCACCTGGCACTCCAATGCTCTTTCTGACGACTGGATTTGCTGGATGTCTGCTCTCAAGTGTCAAGGCCTCACTAAGCCTTAGATCAGGCTTTTACTCCAGCTATAAATGCCCCCTTTGTCCCTAAGGCTTCTGGGCTTTATACAACCTTTATGCACGGTCAGGTGCATGTCACATGACTCAATTATCCCAGAGTCTGGGATTCTTAAAGGGCCAGTGCTCCAGTTCTGAGGGTACTAATCCTGCATAGGATCTCCACTCTCTCACAAACAGCATGTTGGAAAACTCATTTGCATTCAATAGATTTAACAGAAGAACATAAGAAGTGCCATACTGGGTCAGACCAATGGTCCATCTAGCCCAGCATCCTGTCTCTGACAGTGGCCAATTACAATGGCTTGGGAGAANTGAAAAACTATTTTCTTTTATTTGTTTTAAACTTGCCACCCATGAATTTCATGGAGTGTCCCCTAGTTCTAGTACTAGCTGAGAGGGTAAATAACTGCTCCTTGTTTATTAATTCCACCCCACTCATGATTTTATAGACCTCTATCATGTCTCCTCTCAGTCATCTCTTCTCCAAACTGAAGAGCCCCAACCTACCAAGCCTCTCCTCATACGGGAGCCGTTCCATGCCCTTGATCCATTTTTGTTGCCCTTCTCTGTACCTTTTCTAGTTCAGCGATGTCTTTTTTTGAGATGGGGCGACCAGAACTGCACACAATATTTGAGGTGCGGTCACACCATTGATTTGTATAGAGGCATTATGACATCCTCGGTTTTATTCTCTATCCCCTTCCAAATAATTCCTAACATTCTGTTTGCTTTTTTGACTGCTGTGGCACACCACACTGTGGATTTCATTGTATTGTCCACAACCACCCCGAGATCCTTTTCCTGAGTGGTAACTCCTAGCTTAGTACCGAGAATTGTGTATGATAGTTTGGATTGTTTTTCCCTACGTGCATCACTTTGCACTTGTGCACATTAAATCTCATCTGCCATTTAGATGCCCAGGCACCCAGTGTCGTAAGATCCTGTTGCAGTTCTCACAGTCTGCTCGTGTTCTAACTACCTTGAATAATTTGGTGTTGTCTGCAGATTTGATCACCTCACTCTTAACATCCTTTTCCAAATCATTAATGGCTACATTAAACAGCACCGGTCCCAATACAGATCCCTGAGGCACACCACGTTTTACATCTCCATTGTGAAAACTGATCATTTAGTCCTACCCGTTGCTTTCTATCTTTCAACCAGTTTCTGATCCATAGAAAGACACTACCTCCTATCCCATGACTCTTTTCTCAAGAGTCTCTCATGAGGGACCTTATCAAATGCTTTCTGGAAATCCAGGTACACTATATCTACTGGGTCTCCCTTGTCCACATGCTTATTTACACCCTCAAAGAATTCCAATAGGTTAGTGAGGCATGACTTACCTTTACTAAATCAGTGTTGACTCTTCCCCATTAAGCTATGTTTGTCAACATGTCCTGTAATTCTGTCCATAATGATGGTTTCCACCATTTTGCCCAGCACAGACGTCAAGCTTACTGGTCTGTAGTTTCCAGGATCGCTTATGGCTCCCTTTAAAAATATCGGGGTTACATTTGCCACCCTCCAGTCCTTGGGTACAGTGGCAGATTTTAGTGACACTAAAATAGCACTTTTCATTTACGTTGCCCATGTTTATGCTCGTTCGTATTATTTTTATTGGGACTAGCCTTCCATTTCTTAATGGATGCCTTTTTGGCTCTAATAGCTTCCTTCGCCTCCCCATTTAGCCACAGTGGAAGATGTTTGGTCTTCCTGCTTCCTTTTTTAACTTGCAGGAGCATTTAATCTGGGCTTCCAGAAGGGTGCTTTTAAACAGTCTCCACGCCTCTTGCAAACTTATAGCCCTTGCAACTGGGCTTTTTAGTTTCTTTTTAACTAATTTACTCATTTTGTCATAGTCTCCCCTTTTAAAGTTAAATGCTACTGCTGTACTTTTGTTTGTCTTTCTCACTCCAGAAATTATTGTATTGACTATTATTATTATTTATTTATTTTTATTTATTTTTATTATTTTATTTATTTATTTATTAGCCACCCCCCTCATGCCTACGGCATCTCAGGGTGGCTTACAAAGGGCCAAAAATACCTAAAATTCAATAAAAAATCTAAAACTACAACAGCATCTTTTTAAAAAAATCTTAAAACCCCCAAATTTACCCCCAACTACCCCACCTTCCCACTGCTATGATCGCTATTGCCTAGTGGCTCTACCACAGTTACTCCTTGTACCAGGTCCTGCGTGCCACTCAGGACTAGATCTGAATAGCTCTTCCTCTCGTTGGTTCCAGAACCAGCTGTTCTAGGAAGCAGTCATTTAGGGCATCCAGAAAATTGACCTCCATGTCCCGCCCCGAGAAAACATTCCCCCAATCAATATTAGGGTAATTGAAGTCATATTCTCACAGAATAATATTCTCACTGCCTCTGGCGGTGCAGAATTTCAACCTGAGTGGGGAGTGCTGTGACCTAGCCCACTGGATTCTAAAACTACATTGTACTAGTCAATACAGTACTTATCCTGTGAGCTAGCTAACGGGACTCCAGTGCTGTTAGCTGCTGGCGTATATTACAGGGCAATGAAACCTGTATTATTATTATGTTGCCGACTTTAGTAGCCTGTCTAATCTCTTTTAGCATTGCTTTAACAGTCCCTCTGTCCTGGTCAGGGGGATGATAGTATAGCCCTACGGCGATACCCTTCCCCGCCCTTTATACCTGGAATTTCTATCCACAGAGATTCTAGGGAACAGTTTGCATCCTTTACAATTTTAATTGTACGTGACTCAATGTTGTCTTTTACATATGTTACAATGTTGTCTTTTGAGAGCCTAGAGCCACCCCACCAACAGCTCTATCTACTCTATCTACTCTGTCATTTGGAAAAATCCAAATTTTGTGACCAGGAAACATGAACTCTACAAGAAGAAAATCCAAATTCTGTGAGCAAATAAACTAAACTAAATTGTTCAAGTTATGTAAATATACGTATAGCCTCCTGAGGTCAGTGTGGAACTGGAAGGAGGAAGAGAAATGGATGTCCTGCAAAAGCTATTTTGTGCTGTGGGTATTTCCTGTAACTCCTTCCACCAGCTGTGTCTTAAAGTATACCACTTATGAACAGAAATTCTACCAATTACTACTGACATAATCATGTAATGGGGTTTGTTTTATACCAGGTGCAGTGGCACAGTAAAAAAAATCTTCCTATTGCTTCACCACATAATATTCATATCAAGAATGATAGGAAGATGACAGTATTTGGCAGTTCATATGAATGCTCTTTAGTTATGGAGACCTGTGGGCATGAAAAATGTGATGGATTATGGGAATATATCTGTTTGTGAGGCTCACAGAATGCCTATGGGGTTGAGAAAAGATGAATGAAATACATGTTCTTGTTGCACTAGCTAATATTAATGATGTGAGGAACATTTACTACTATATACACACATCTCATGAGTAAATATATGAATGTGCCCTCTCGAGCTAATTGTGCCTATTGAGAGTTGCTCACCCTGTGATGTATAAAATAAGAGTAGAACATTTGCATGATAACAAAAATGAGTTGCCAAGTAAGTGCAATTTATATGCAACAGCATTTCAAACTGAATTCCTATATGGCAGAGGGTGATCACAAGCTTGACAAGAGAAGAGTGATGGGATAAAATTGTCCTGGGCCCCCATTATACACATACATTTACATGATGGGTAAAATAATCGTTGCAAGCAAGATATGTGTAACTAACGTACTAGTACAGTCTCCAAAAACTGATTTCAGAACTTACGAAAAGGGAGATGGGAGGCAGGGCTACCAGGACGTATGGGAACTTCAAATTTTTCTTGGCAAGCCTAGGTGATAAAGCTGTGCCTGGAGGCCATGTGCAGCTTTCCATAGCTCCTAGTGTAGCCTGGCAAAGCACCAAACTTTGTTATGGGTCCAGAAACAGGGGCCTGAATCCCTGATGGTATGTGGATTGATGAAAAATTATATGTAGCAGTGGTTGTTCACTAAAATGGTTGAGGTGGTTTGGGGAGCTGTCATTTATTTTATTTATTTACATTTTTATCCCACCTTTCCCTGAAAAAGTCTCAGGACGGCTCACAATATATATAAAACACATAAAAAACAATCCATAAAACAGTAAAATAATTTTTGTTTAAAAGCCACAACCCTCCCACAACATCAACCCAGTACCACCTCCCCATTTCCCACAACCAGCCCCCCCTCATAACCATACTCCAAACCCCCCATCCCCTAACCCTGCCCACCAAATACCTTTACAAACAGGAAAGTCTTACACTGCCTCCGGAATATGCTCAGGCTCAACCAGACTTCTAGGCAAAAGGAGTTCCATAGAATCGGGGCAGCAGCCAAGAAGACCTCCTTGCGAGCCCTTGCTGTACAAATGAGGCCAACAAATGGTACCCACAGGGAGGGGCTCCTGGCTGATTGCAGGGGCCACAATGGGGCATGGAAGGAGAGGCGGTCTCTCAGATATGTGGAGCCCAGACCATTTACAGCTTGAAAGGTCAAAACCAGCACTTTGAATTGTGACTGGAAAGCTATAGGGAGCCAGTGCAGATGATGGAGCAGCGGTGTAACCAGCTGCAGCTTCTGAACAGTCATCAAGGGCAGTCCCACATAGAGCACATTGCAGTAATCTAGCCTCAAGGTGATGAAAGCGTGGATGTCCGTGGCCAGATCCGAATCCGCCCCCCCAAAAAGGCTGCAGCCTCCACACCAGATGGAGTTGGTGAAAAGCACTCCTGGCCACTGCCACAACCTGACAGTCCAGGCGCAGCAACAGGTCCAGAAGCACTCTAAGGATGCAAACCTGATTGATGAGAGCGGGCCAGACTCCATCAATAAGAGGAGTCCCAGTCCCCTCCAAGCCACAAGGCCGGCCAACCATCATCAGCCCAGTCTTGTCTGGATTCAGCTTCAATCGGCTCACTCTCATCCAGTCCCCAATAGCAGCCAGGCATTGGGTAAGCACCAAGACTGCAGGACCTGGGTTTAGGTAGACTCCCTTGGGTGAATGATGGGGGAGTGGGTGGGGGTGAATAAAGCAGCTTTTTAGGGTGCTTTCAGACATGTACAATTTGTGCGTATTAACAATAAAGCGTTTTCTTGGAAGCACACAATTTAAAACCGGGTTGCATTCACATTAGTCAATTTGTGTGTGGCATAAGTCTAGCACACACAACAGAAAGTGCACGCAGAGTTGGTCCCATGTTCTTACCACACAGTTTTTCAAGACTTCAGTGCACTTTCTTCTGCTGATCCCTCCATAATGCACATCACTTGACCCCAGAAAGCTCCTCTCCCCCACCTTTCCCCCTGCCAGTCTCGATCCCCTGAAGCTCCCCTCCACCACCTTTCCCCCCCGCCAGCCTCGACCCCTGAAGCTCCCCTCCCCGCCTTTCCCACCACCACCCCAATCCCCTAAAGCTTCCCTCCACTGCCTTTCCCCCTGCCACCCTTGATCCCCTGAAGCTCCCCTCCCTGCCTTCCCCCCCAATCCCCTAAAGCTCCCCTCCACCGCCTTTCCCACCGCCAGTCCCAATCCCCTGAAGCTCCCCTCCCCTGCCTTTCCCCGTGCCAGCCCCGATCCCTGTCACTTGACCTATTGCTCTGCTGCTTCTGGATGACCAATCCTTCAATCATTCACGCTCCGGCGGCCTTCTGCCTTCACACGCTTAAACTGTGCAAATCAAGTGGATTGTTCCAATGTTCAAATAAAGCAGATAAATTCCAAGCCACACTTGTAAAGGTGCGTTTACCTCACCTGGTAGTGTGCTAATTTCAAAGCTGCACTGGCCGGGACCAGCACACACAGAGGGCTTCAGACATTCATGAAATATGCACATTAAACAAAACAGCGCATATTTCATGCACGTCTAAATGGGTTCTTAGTTTAGCCACGGTACTTTTGTGGGAGGGGGGATAGGTAGAGAATTTCTTTCAAGTGAGAGTAGGAGGAGTGGGAAGGATGGGTTCGTGGAGTATTGGGAGGTAAGAAGTGTATTTTATATGTATTTTTGTACTGATGTTATATTTTTAAAATGAAAGCTGCTCTGAGCACCTTTTGGGGTAGGGTAGGGTATAAATAGACTGTATTATTAATTATGAATTATTTATTAATTATTATTATTATTATATTAGATTTCCTTTATCTGAACTATGCTTCTGGTTTTACCACTTTGGTTGGAAGTACAAATGTTGGATCTGATTTTATATATTCACCACTAGAGAATCTAGCTACTGGCCCATTACACAGAATGGAAAACACATTTTGGAGTTACTGACGCTGATCACATGTATGTAAATAATGAAGAAATCTTTGCTACATATCTGACCAATTAGACTATGATATAATGTCAGGAGGTGATGCGTGGTGGAAGGAGTCAGGATGTGATGTGTGGTGGAATTCTCATTGCTGAGTTACTCAGACACAGAGTAAACAAAGTAAACCCTGGGGACTACTTTGAAGGGAACTGCCCTGCATTGTCACTGGGGAGGGCTGCATGGCTGGATCGACATTCTCCCACTCTAAATTCTTTCAGCATCGTTATACTTTGGTTTAGACAGATGACAAAAGAAAGCTATTTTCAGTATGTGCTGTTCTTAAAAAGGGACTGCTATTGACTTCACCAGAATAGAAGAATGTACATGGATGTAAGACTGCACACAAGTGTTTACATTAACAAGTGTGGTGGAGTGTACGATGATGCCTACACAGTTATCACATTTTACCACAGAGTTGCACTTACCTTTTTCCTGTGCTCTTCATAGTTGGCTTTGTCCCATTTTTGCTGAAGGTATTTGTTGCCACATGGCAAGATTGGTTGGTAGGCTCGGTGCATCTTAAAGAATATAAAACATCGCTAAATCTAGTGTTCTTCAAAAGAATGAGTCATGTCAGCCGGAGCCTTCTTAAGCAAAGCCCTGGAGACTGTGCTGTGTTTGCAGCAGGTCATGTGGTGGTTGCCATGGTATCACTTTAAGAAAAAATTGAATAGCTGGTGGTAGCCTTTTAAACAATATGTTGGGAGAATAATATCTTAACAAATTATTCCAAAAGGCAACCCTCTCATTATATTAAACAGTTTGCAATTACATTTCAGAGGTCTGTTTTAGTTCTCCAGAGATTGAGGAAAGACAGTAGATCAATAGGCTGTTTGTGTTTATTAATGCCTCATAAGCTCTTTTCACACAGACACTCTAACACTGATAAAATGGGTGTTACATTTTATTATACATGTTGCAGGGGACCCATGCAGCCTGCAGCCCTGCAACATGTATAATAAAATGTAACATCCATTTAATCAGTGTTAGAGTGTCTGTGTGAAAAGGGCCATATAGCACTGTGAATATATGCATAGGTTTGCACTGTGGATAATGTTTGCCATACTCTAGGTCTAAAGGTGTGAGTAAATATACACACAGAGTGAAGTGTAGCATGAGTAGTTACAATATTTATTTATTTAATACATTTATACCCCGCCCCTCCTGCGCAAGCAGCTCGGGACGGCTAACAAATTCCAAATAAAACAACCTTAAAAATATTTAAAACAGTCATAAAAATCTTACAAATAGAACAGGAAAAAGAACAGAAAAATAATAAAAAATAATAAAGAAGGGTAGGAGGATAAAAGCCCACTAACCCACCCTCCCCAAAGACCTGGGCGAACAGACAGGTTTTACAAACTCGCCGGAATGTCAAAAGGCTCGGGGCCAGGTGAGCTTCCTCCGAGAGGGAATTCCAAAGGCATGGCACGGCCACCGAGAATGCCCTCTCCATTGTGGCCCCCCGCTTAACACAGGGGACCTCCAAGAACGCACCCCTGGCAGACTGAAGGAGCCGCTCTGGGTCGCGGAGGGTGAGGCGATCCCTGAGGTATGAGGGGCCGAGACTGTAAAGGGCCTTATAAATCAACACCAATACCTTGAACCTGGATCGGCTCGCTATTGGCAGCCAGTGCAGAGCCCGGAGCATAGGTGTTATGTGGTTCCGGCGACCCATCCCCGAGAGGAGGCGGGCCGCCGCATTCTGCACTAGCTGCAGCCTCCGAACCAGGAACAAGGGAAGCCCCACGTAGAGCGCATTGAAGTAGTCCAGCCTCGAGGTGACAAAGGCATGGACGAGGGAGGCCAGGTCTGGGCCAGAGACGTACAGACGCAACCTCCACACCAGATACAACTGGCGGAAGGCAGCCTTCGCCACCCCCTCTACCTGCTG
>QEPC01000754.1:1826763-1837249 GCA_003113815.1 Sphenodon punctatus
TTTTTAAAAAAAAAATCCAGGCTGGGCAGGGTGGGTGGGTGGTGTCCCCCCTTCCACCCGCGCAGCCTGGGAGGGGGAGGGGGGAGGAATTGTATTCCATTGATTTCAATGGGGACACAGTGCCCCATTGAAATCAATGGAATAAAACCGGTACCGGATACCGGATTTAATCCGAGAATCCGGTTCTTTGAGAACCGGAAAACTGGTAAATCCGGTATCCGGTAATTGCCCCGGGGTCCCATGCCTAGTTTCTGCTCCCAGTACTACCCGCTGGCTTCTCCCCGAGAGGAATGAGCAGAACCATTCAAGAACGGTCCCGTCCAGCCCCCCCAGGTCATGCAGCTGTCTCAGCAGCAGCCCATGGTCCATGGTATCAAAAGCGGCCGAGAGATCTAGCAGGATAAGAAATGTAGAACATCCTGCATTCATCTCCCGGCGGAGATCGTCGACCAAGGCTGCCAACGCTGTCTCAGTGCCATAGCCGGGATGGAACCCAGATTGAAAAGGGTCCAGGAAACCAATGCCGTCCAGATGCGCCTGGAGCTGGATCACCACCATCTGCTCAATAACCTTCCCTAAAAAGGAAAGGTTAGAGACAGGTTGGTAGCTGGCGAGTGCGTCCACGTCCAAGAATGGTTTCTTCAGCAGGGGGTGCACCACAGCCTCCTTGAGGCTGGGCGACAACCTCCCCTGCTGCACGGATGCATTAACCACCCTCGCCAGCACCGTCCCCAACGTCTCCCTGGAGGCTTTCACCAACCAGGACAGGCACAGATCAAGTTCACAACAGGTGGCTTTCACAGACCCCAAGACATCCACTGCATCGGCCGGCGTCACTTCCTGAAACTCCCCCCACAAAGATGGACCAGTCGGGGCCTCCACCACCTCACGCTCTCTACCTACTGCCTCTAATCCAGCGTCGAATATCTTGTTAAAATATTTCTTCACTACTAAGTATTCACTGTGAAGTAAAATGAAATATTAACAGATTTGCAGCCATTTCCCAAGTCTTTATTTACCATGGTACGACTGACCACTGATGAACTGAGAAGAGACTCAGCTTCTTGTTAACAATGGATTAAACGGGGTCCCTCCCATGCAGGAGAATCTGAGCTTTCATTTTTCACTTTTAGAAAAACTTTCTTGCCTTCTTCCTTGCAAAGATCCTCCTGAGAGTGTAAACCGACCACTATGTGTCATGGGGCAAGCAGAGAGACTGTACTTCTGCAGGCTAGAGGCAAGCAGATAGGCTGTACTTCTTCAGGCTAGAGGCAGTATAGGAACCTAAAGATTACCCTTCCTCCAGATATACACCTGGTATGTAAAATGAGTCTGCCCAGTGGATTGAAAATGGCTGCACTTGGAAAAGCAGAGGGAGGCACTTGTGCCCACTCAGCCATCCTAAGATTGGTTCTGCTCCTTAAAGCTCTCCGTCCATTAGTGCTAGAACTGAGCTAATGGTAGTCACCCCAGTTGGATTCTGCAGGGTGCTTAGCTTTCTGACCCTGATCAAGCAAAATGCAGGGCATCTTTAATTTTACCCGACGGAGTATTCCATGAAGGTGCTCCATGGTTGAATGATCAGGCCCAAGTTAGTCCTAGCTTGTGCTCCTGTTGGTTAAACTATTTCTGTGTTTCAAGTTAAGCATGTGAGTGCTTTTTTTAATCAGAGCCTTAAGACAAAATATTTTTGCACAGTAAAGATAAACTTTAAAGTACTGAAAATGTCTTCATTATGACTTGATCCCAAACCTATCAAATTCAGTGGGAGTATTTCTGTTGACTCCTGTGGGGTTTTGATCAGGCCCTTTTTAAAGTTTAGAAAAACATACCAAACTTTTCTAATGGAAACAGTCTTGTGCACAATTTGAATTCATAGAGTTTCTCTGGCCTGTCTGAGCTATGCTTACTGCTGAGGGAAAGGAAGTGGTTTTAAGCCACCCATGTCCATATAATTGCTGGAGATAGTGTGTGATCACTGTGTTGGTCCAAAATGACAGACAGACAAAGCGGTTTGGATGATATCTTTTATTGGATCAACTGTTGTTGGTAGAAATAAGCAAGCTTTCGGGCCACACAGGATCTTTCCTCAGGCATGTAGCATAGCCAGTACGTGCTATGCTACATGCTTGAGGAAGGGCCCTGGGTGGCCTGAAAGCAGCTTATTTCCACCAACAACAGTTGGGCCAGTAAAAGATATTAGTCAAACCACTTTGTCTGTCTATAATTGCTGGAGTCATCCGGCTACTGCTCCACTCCCTGGTGCAAATAAAATGGGTAGCCTCAATATTGCTTAGCATGATATCTGATCCCAAGAAGTCAGTGCACCAGCAGGGTATTGTTGGCATGTAAATAAGGGGGATAGGGTGGCCAGATATGCCACCCTATCCCCCCCATGATCTTTTAAATGGCCAGATATGAAAATTTTAGAGGACACTTATGAGAAATACAGATTGCAGGGCTGCACTGGCTCTCTCACAAATGTCCTCTAAAAGTTGCATATCTGGCCTCCCCAATGGGGGGTGGGATGGGGAGAGAACAAGTGAGCAAATAAATATGTAAAACTAAGCAACACCCCTTTCTCAGCCCCACCTCCAGTGTTGGGGCCTAAGAGGGCAATGAAAGAAGTGGTTCGGCTATATGGTTACCCTGGGTTTGGCTCCAAGTCTTAGGGTTTTCAAACAGCATCTCCAGGCTTCGAGTTAAGCCAATAAATAACCCTCAGAATTAGTCAGCTATCGCCTTTATCTTACCTGCTTTGCTAGGTGCTGAAGGAGGGGAAAGGGGTGTTGCATAGTGCAGTCCCAGTTCCTGCATAGGCTCCAGTGAGGAGGAGGAGGGGGAGGAGAACAGGAGATTAATTGAAAGTGAAATCAGCAGCAGGGGGAGTTGTTGGCTCCTGTGGTAGCAATTGCAGTGCCCAGCTCTACTCCTCCTTTGCCAAGCTGCTGCCCCAGCCTTGGATACTCATGCCCCACCAAAGGGAGAGAGGGGATGAGAAGGAGTCAAAAGAGGCACAGGAGCCAGCATGATTCCCTGATAGTGCAACAGCAGGGGATGCAGGAAGCTGGAGCGGCATAAAAAGACCCAGGACCTTGAGTCCTTGTAAAAGGTGGCTGCAGGGAGCAGGCTTGGTCTCCTTACTCTGAGAGACCCTGAGGACATGCCCTATAGAGCTGCTCATCTACACTTGCACTCCCATGCCTCTACACCTAGCCCCTACCTCCTGCCCCTATCTTTTTTCTTAGCCCAGCCTAAACGGTCTTTTAAATTTGCATATATTTACATGAGCCAGCTCATGCAAATTTGTACAAATTAGCACTGGCCAGTTTTCCTCCCCGGGAGAGGAGCCAGCCTTATGTGACAGTCCTACTCACCACCAGAGTATTCATCTTTATCAGGTGACTCACACTAAAAGAACCACCCAGAAAAGATCAGAACATGTGAGTGAGTGAAATTATTGTATGTCTTGATCTTTTGGGGGATGCTCTTCAAATCCAAAGTTGAGTTTTATTTGTGACTGTGTCATGTGATGTGGTAAGAGATTGTAAGGGACTGCACCTTATCGAGTGCATTTCCAGTCTTCTTTGTGTTTTGAGACTGGGAAGAGAGGAAGACAACCTTAACTCATGTTGATGTTAGGAGTTTGTGCTAATCTCCTTGTTTTTCCACCCCCCCAGTGCTGCCATGGAAACAGAGCCCAGCATCTTGCAGTCATTTCCCTGACTGTACTGCACTGTGCACTGATATAAATGCCTACAGAAGGAGCAGTGAATGTTGGCATATATGGTGTATACAGAACAGCCCCTCCTGCCTGGGCACTTCTTTCCAAAGCCTATCCCCAAATATGTAGTGATTTTCAGCATGGCAACCTCTTCACATCTGCCCAGCTGTACAGGCAGCAACGTAGTCTTTTCTGTAGAGCTTCTGTGATAGTTCTGTCGTCAGATCCATTTACAGAAATTGCATTTGTTCCTTGCAGTTTATGTAATCGGTGATAGGAATTACATAAGTTGGAAGTTTTTCATTTAATTTATTTTATTTATTTATTTATTTATTATAAAATGTGTATGCCACCCCCAGCTGCTAAAACCATCTTGGGGCGGCTAACAACATATTAAAACATATTAAAATGAATGGCAACAAATACAATTAAAATCCCACAGTAAAAACAGTTTACCCCCTAACCCTCCCTAACCCACCCAACCCAACCCAACCCATCTCCCTCGGGGAAGGCCCGGTGGAACAGCCAGGTCTTGCATTGTCTACGGAAAGAGGGGAGGTCGATGGTCAAGTGGACCTCTGGCAGGAGGGAGTTCCACAGCCATGGCATGGCCACAGAGAATGCCCTCTGCAAGGTTGACACCCGAGAAACCCGGGGGACCTCAAGGAGGGTGCCCCCGGCCGACTGTAGGGGTTGATCCAGGACCTGGAGAGTGAGGCGGTCCTGAAGGTAGGTGGGGTCCAAGCCGTTTAGGGCTTTAAAAATCAACACCAACACCTTGAATTAGGCCTGCTGCACTTATTTTGGCACAATAAAAGTTCCATATTATTCTTATTCTTCTTATTTTTTTAAAAATAAAACATTTTAGTTTATTACTTGTTAATTTTTATTAACAAATGGCCCTCCAGAAATCTGAAAGCTGGAAATTTTTCAGTAGAAGGGGAACTCTCTTGTGTTACTTAAGTAATGCAACTTTGGGTGAAAACAGACATGATGCTAACCACCCTTTAACCACCCTTGGTGGTCATTTATGCATGTTTCAGGGCTTCATAGGGCACCAATTCAGCCCTGCAACATGCATAAATAACCACCAAGGGTGGTGGTTATTTATGCATGTTGCAGGGCTGAATTGGTGCCCTATGAAGCCCTGAAACATGCATAAATGACCACCAAGGGTGGTTAAAGGGTGGTTAGCGTCATGTCTGTTTTCACCTTATGTTAGTGGTTGCTGGAATAGGGCAAATGTAGGCAGAGCATCAGTTGATGGCTTGTAGCTAAAGTCCCATGTATTGTGCAATTCTCCCCCAATCCTGAAACATTGGGCATTTTCAGACAAGACACTCTCCACCCACTACCCACCCACCTCCCACCCATTATACATGTTGCAGGGCACCCATAGCGCAACACTGGACCTTTTAAAATTGGTGCGGGTGCATGGGGGAATGTGTGGGTGATGCGGTGAATGGGGGTGCATTCCCACGGACCCCTACCCACCCTCTACCCACCTCCATCCATCTCCATGCACGGAGCATCCACCAATTGCTTCCGCTACTCCATGCGTGGGTGATGGGTGGAGGTGGGTGGAGCACGGGAGCGTGCACAAACCCCCACCCACTGGCTGCAGTCTTCACACGGACATCTCCCCATCCTGCCGCACCCACTGCACCGATCACACAAATGCCCCCGCCCCCCGCACATGGGGTGTGTGGCATCCATGCGAAAAGGCCCACTGCAGCCCTGCAGCATGAACAGAGGACGGGTGGAGAGTGTCTTGTATGAAAACACCCAATGTAACCCCAGTTCTGAAACAATGTAGCAACAATGTAACCACAATTCTGCGAGCAGAATAAATAATGCAAATTGATATAATTATGTAAATTTCGATGCAAAGCACTCTCTCTTTTACATCTGCCAATCCATTTTTCATTCTTTATTTTTCATGTTTCATTATTTCATGCAACACAGTGATCATTGCAAAAGAAAGAGGAGTATTTACATTTTGTGGGGAGCAAAGGGAATAAAACTAAAAATACTGATGTAAAACTAAAAATTGGTTTTACCCCAAGAAAATAAACCTTGAAAAAGATAAATTTCAACAAACTCCCCACTTTTCCAGCTAAACATTCCACTGCAGGGTGGGGTGGGGAGTTTGAGGCATGTTCTGTGTGTGCTGTGTGTGTTGGTGCAGCCACACAAGATGCCTTGGGCAGGCTACCACACCTTGGGCATTCTTAACCCACTTTGTGCAGCAGGACCACATGATAAAGTGCATTGTGTGGCCGACAGCTGCCAGATGTTCCCCCCATGAGCAGCTGGCTGTTGCCTGTTATGCGATGTGTCCTCAGAAAAATGTAGTAAGGCTGCCCAAGGCATGGTAGCCCTACTGCCCTGGCTCCTTCTGCCTTGCCATGCATCGAGCTCCACAGCTGGGTTTTGAGTGACAGGCACTGTCGTACGCAGCCACATTACAGTCAGGGGTGGGATTTTTGTCAGGCCAGGGGAGGGAGACGGGCAAGGCTGGGCACCCACTCATGTGACTGGTGCCTCGGCCTGCCCTGTGCAGCCCTGCAGCATGCATAAGAATTTTAAACCAGTGTTAAAGTGGAGTTAGCGTTATGTCTGTTTTCACCCACGGTGTTTTAAATGAGATGTTACCACGCATGGTCACCCATTAACCATGCATCCAACTTCTCGTTTGAAGGTGGAGCATGGGGAATGTAGGCATTGATTATTACCACCTGTCCCAAGGAGGAGATTTTACAGCTCACCACAACACAATTCTGTATTGTTGTCTTAATTTGAGCAGCTTCTGCCACCTTTATTGCAGAAATCAGGATAATCACTCCCCCTGATCTCCTTCTTTTCTGAGCTTTCAAACTTCCTGGTTCACCCCAACCTATATAATCCATAAGGGTAAAGGAGATCGTCTCCTCCAGAGACATCTATGTCTCCTGGAGGCAGATGATATCGTTCCTTCGGACAAAATCCCTCCATTCATGGTCATCCAATTTCGCTTTAAGCCCTTCTATATTCCAGGAAAGGCATTTAAAAACTGGTCATGGTAATAGTCACTGCAGCAGTTTGAGGAACCGGCTCATCCTCAGCTGAGAGGGGCCTGCTGTTAGACAGACAGGCTCCCTGGCCAGGCCGCACCTCCGAAGCCGAGGGAAAGCAACACCTGGCAGGGTCGACCACCTGGATACCCCCCCGGACCTAGCAACGCAAGCGCCGCTCCTGCAGAAGCAGGGGATTTCCCCCCCCCCCCCCCCCCGCAGCAACACGTACCTGATGAAGGAAGGGATTCCCGGCTGTCGCACAGCCCAGGGGCAGGGCCGACAACGTTGCACCGCTCCCAGCGTCTCCAGGCATGCCACGGGGGCATGGCCAGCAGTACAAATACTGGCGTTGTGAAGCACACAGAGCCAGTGATCAGAGAGACTGGCTCCCTGGTTGAGCATTGTTTGCTGCATCCTTTTGTCCCGATCCTCCTGCCTTGTGCGAACCCCTTTCCCTCCTGCCCTTCATCATTGCGGAAGCGTGTGGAGTATGCTGGCCTGCCTGCTGGGTGAGTGTGTTCCTTCCCTTACTTTCCCTGGAAGCGTGAATGAGAGAGAGAGAGAGTTAGAGGGAATGTCAGTGTGCAAGCCCCCCCCCCCCGGGGGGTTTCGATCCTTCCCCTGTCCACAGCGTGAGTTACCTTTTCCTGCACTTGAGTCCTGGGCTCCCTATTTCCCCCCAACCTCACTGTGACCACCAGTTACCCCTTCCTTGTGGTGTGGATTGTGTATTTTGGGTGGTTGAACAGTGGGGCAGAACATTCCAGTGTATCTGCTCAGCACCCTATGATGATAAGGGCCTAATCTCTATTGAGATTCAGTGGCCCAACCACTATCCTGATGGGCATCCTACCTTCCCTCCGGGAACTTGCCAGTAGCACTGTGAGTGGCCTGTGTCTCACGCCACCAACGCCCTGCTTGCTTCCTTCGGGGAATCTCTCTTCCCTCCCCGTGAAAGCGGGTATTCCTCCCCCCTACCCACCTGACACCTGCCTCCCCTCCTATAGCAACATCCACCCTATATTGGGGGTTCTGACTTGGGGATAGTTCTCTATAAAGGACCGTCTCCTCCCAGTTGGTGACATCAAAACAATTAGGATTGGAGTCAGCTTCTAAGCTTCCACCTCTACTTCCCCTCCTCTCCCTTCCTCTCTTGGGAGGTGTCTCTGTTATTATCTTTACTTCTAAAGGATCCGGAGATCCTACCTGATCCAGTACCTGCCATTTCTGAGATACAGGGATATCGAACCCCCTTGGATGATGAGTCTGATCTACACCTGCTGTTGTTAAGGGATTGTGGTAGAGGAGAGCCCTAGCTAGCGTATTTTCGACCCTATATATGAAAACACCTGTCCTCCTCAAACTACTTCTAGCACTCCATATTCTATCTTGTATTATCATTCCAGCAAATTCTAGTTCCCACCTTCGGAACCTGCCTCTGCTGAGTAGCGGGGCAATTTCTACCACTTCCTCTTTGTTCACCTCCACTCCCATTTTTTCCTGTAGAAATTCCACAAGACCTACAAGATCCAAAACACCCTTCTTTAGGAAGCGGTACTTTCTTTTGAGATTAAAATGGAAAATCAGGGCTGGCGCCCATCTACTTCTTGTCTCCTGGGGCCAGAATTTACAAGGACAGGACTTTGCCACGAACACTGTGTGGCTTCTAACAGGCTCCTCGACCCCGAATCCTTTATCCACCATTGAAGGTAAGGGAGCCATTCCCACCTTCTCTTCCTCAATGGTACAGTTTCCCAGCCACCTATGATCCACTCGCTGCAAAACAGCGGGCATCACAAGGGGATCTATCAACTCTCCCATTCTAACCTTACCATTGAGACTAGGTAGAATCACCTTTGGGGGGGGGACAGGGTTGGAGTAAAAGCATCCCTCTGAGTCAATCCTGCAACCTTCCTGGCACCCATTTTACCTGTCCATTATTCAAATTCAAGCCAAAGCCCTCCTACTAACACCTTCATTGCCAGCAGGAGGTCATGCGCATGTATCAATTTCCTTTCTAGTTCTTTAAAGTGCGTGTCTATATCCAAATCCAGCCTAACCGTGAGATAATCCAACTTGGAGTTTAGCAGATTCAAATATCTCTCCAAGTTTTGTGTGCACTGCATAATCTCTAGATCGAGAGCGCCCTGCCATATAGCCGTTTTACTCCCTTCTTGAGCACTAGGAGAGGGCACCCCTAAAGGAGCCTCTTCTTGCACTCTCCTCTCACTAATAGGCTGGAAAAAATACGTGAGTTTAGATTGGCTAAGGGAGGGAGAATTTAACCATTGGGGGGGTACCTTCCACCTGCGCTAATTCCTCAGCCAAAGAGGGCTTGGGTCCGATTGCTCGTGACCTAAATTCCATGACAATCAAGTCCTAACACCTTGGGCTATTAGGCACACCAAATAGCAAAAGAAAAGTAGGCTCACTCTCCACTCTTTCCTCTCACCAGGTCGCTAACTCCTCCCCCACTCTGGTCCACACACAGCTGTTGGGTAAGTCAGTTTGCAGTGTACGCCTGGCTCCTGCTCCCCAGTGCCACCGCCGTAGGCTCACTGTCCGCTTTCTCCTCTCACCAGGCCGCTGACTGCACCCCCACTGCAGTCCAGACACAGCCCTAGCCTCCTGTTGCCTCCACCGTTGCTAAGGAAGCTTCCACCGCGGTGCCAAACGTCTCCACCAGTCCAGGCCCTGCTCGATATCTCCTCAGGCGCTCTGCTTGTCTGTCAGACGTGGTCACAGGACTCAGCAGCACGCAGGGACAAGGAGGAAGCAGCCCTTGCTGCCACGGCTTCCACTCGCCTCCCTCTGGACTCCCATCGCCACCTCTGCCCAGCCTCAGTGTCACAGACTCCGCCACTCTGCTCGCTCTGTTTTATTTTCCCTAGGTGAATTTCAGGTTCCTATTTGACCATTCCCAGCCGACAATGGCCTCCCAGGGAGAAGTTACTGAGAAGGTATGTGCAGCAGAACAAAATGATGTAGCAGCAGGACAAGCACCTGAGGAGTCCCTCCCCATCCTTCCATTCCCTGGATCAGCATCAGGAGCCAGGCGCTCACTCACTGCGGACGGGGATCCCTGCACTCTAAGCAGGACAGAGACTAGTACGCCTGGCTCCTGATGCTGATCCAGGGGATTGGGGGGCGGGGGGAAGAGTCCCTGCTCTTCTGTGAATTCTCTTGTGTGTTAGGGTGCGAAGGACAAATTCTTCCCCTTTGCTGGGATGGCTCTCTGCCTCATTGTAGCTGCTCTGCACCCCCAGTTCTCTCTATGGGGCGATCACAAAGGGAAGAGGGAGGATCTTTCCATCCTTCTAACAGAGACAGCACTGAACAACCAACCCTCCCCCAGCTGAATGGACCCCCCAGAGCAGGCTTCCCCCTGCCTGCTGCCCCCCTCCCAGGCTGTAGATCCAACCTGCATGAAGTGTCATTTTGTTAGAAAATTCCCCCACCACCTCTTTCTAGACTTGGTACGCTCCCATTTGTGAGAATGGGAGGAGCCACTTGGAGAACAGAAGGTTACTGCCTTGGAAACAAGGTTCTTCGAGATGGCTCCAACATTTTCACAAGCACACACCCTTCCGACCCCGCATGGAATTTTCTTCCTAATTGTTTAGGGTTGGAAGAAACTGTGTTGAGTTTGGGTACCTTATATAGGGTGGGGGTGTGTGAACTTCACGTGGTTTTTTTTTTAAGCTAG
>QEPC01000754.1:1838902-1856616 GCA_003113815.1 Sphenodon punctatus
CCCCCCGCGCTCTTCCCCTACTGCCATCAATCCAGCGTCAAAGTCGGTCTGAATCCGAGCAATCTTGTCTGCGAAGTAGTTGACAAACTCCTCACAGCGGGCCTGGGACACGTCCCCATCAAGGCGGAGGGAAGCCGGACTAACCAGCCCCCGCACCACCCGAAACAGCTCCGCCGGGCGTGTCTTCGCAGACGCTATGAGGACGTATATGTCGATAAGAGAAGGGCGCACAAGTGAGAATGGAACGAGCCCCTTGAAGAAGAACTTTGTTTACAAGGCAGCAACTTCCCCGCGCCACGGTGGCTACGTCCCTGGCTGCAATGCTGTGAGAATCACAAAGCTGCCACGCTTAAGAGAAAAGGGAAACTGTGGCAAACCTGCCACTTCCGCGAAGAAATCTACAGTGATGAAAATACCACGGCAGCAACTGCTGAAAGCCGCGAGTGCAAGGTTCCCTTCCTAACTGTGCTGCTTGGTGCAGAAGAGCACTTTCCACCGGTAAATGCTGCTGCAGCGGTACACCATTTCAGCGCTACCCTGGATAACCACACTTTAGTAGGGAACTTCCCATGTGGACAATGTGTGAACTGTCCCTTCAGCCTTAAAACAAAAACCTTTGCTGATTACAAAGGGAAAAATTTCTCCATAAGAGACTTTATTAACTGCAACACATCAGGAGTGATATATGCAATCCAATGCTTGTGCAAAAAGATCTATATAGGAAAAACATCAAGAAACCTTAGAACCAGAATCACATAGCATAGAAGCAAATTGAAAAATCGCACCCAAGCTGCCCCCCTAGTGGATCATTTCAACCATTTTCATAAAGATGTTAATTCTTTTTCCTTCTGTGGCATAGAGAAGATTGGCCCTCCAGTTAATCCTAAGGTCCTAGCAGAAAGGGAAAGTTTCTGGATCATTACTCTAGACATTATTCAGCCCCGTGGACTCAATGATCTATTAGACTCCATTATTTAGCTTCAATATACCATACTAGTATTACTTAGTTGCTCTATCTGCTGGTTTGTAAAAAGAAAAAAAGAAGAGTACCTTATTAGTACTACTTAGAGGGTTCACCTGCCAGTTTGTAAAAAGTAAAAAAAAGATTACTTAACAACTTGCCTATGGGCAACAGGGTCTAATTTAGCCCTAGTGATTGGTTTTATAATCTCTCCTGGGAAACTAAGGACTAATTTAGCCCTGGTGACCAGTTTAATATAACCATTCTTTAACAGATAATTGTCAGTCAGCTGAAACTAACAACTTGATTAGGGGCCTTTCCATTAGATAAATACGGCAACTTCATTCATTCTCTCTGTAGCACGAAGAAAGAACCTAAGCCACTCATTGGCTGCACAAAATTAAAAAAGGGTTTTTTCCCTTTATGCACAGAATTAGAGCAAAACTTTTTGGTCTATTGAAGGTTGGTTATTGCCCTCTATGTAATCTTTAGTAAAAGAAATTGTCTAAAAATATAGAGAGAGAGCTTGGCTAATGACATTAAGGGGATTAAGAGTAAGGGATCTATTTTACAAGGTTTATAAGGATTGTAACCCTGCTTTCCTTCTATAACTAAGGAAACCTAAGCCAAATCCATTGGCTGTACAAAAATAAAATAAGATTTTCTCCCTTTTTACACAGAACTAGAGCAAAACTTTGTGGCCTATTGAAGGTTGGTTATTGCTCTCTATGTAATCTTTAGTAAAAGAAATTGTCTAAAAAATATAGAAAGAGCTTGGCTAATGACAATAAGGGGACCAAGAGCAAGGAATCTATTTTACAAGGTTTGTAAGGACTGTAACCTTGCTTTCCTTCTATAACCAAGGAAACGTATTCCACCCTGAGTAGAAGAAAGTCAGTTACAAATTTATATAAGACTTTCAACTTTGGTAAGTCCACTTTGATTAAATCTTCACTTTGGCTACTGTATTGTATTCAAGATTTGTAAGATACACCTGTTTGAAAAGTATTATCATGCTTCTATTGCATTTGTCCAATCTGTTTCGTTTTTTTAGAATGTACACTGTGATGCAGCTTTTCAACACCAAAAGAAACATCCTGTAAACTGAGTAAAGACCCACGAAGAAGCTACATCAGTAGCGAAACGTCGGGTGAGTAAAAGTCCCTGCAGGATTTACTGTTGCTACACTTAAGGACTACTCTTATCCTATCTCCTTATTGAGAAATCTGCGTCGTTATTTATGCATCATACAATATATTTAAACTCCTTACTCTTCTTCTAGTATATTCCTACGGAGTGATTTGTATGTCTATTCATTAGTGATTTAACAATCTGTATTAAGGAGCTTATGCCCCTAATAAAGGAACCGAAAGTCAGTTTACTTTCTGGTGCTAGTTCGCTGTTGTTATTGGATGGAGGGAGAAGCGACAGGATTTGGCAACAGAGTTGATGTAGGGTTTAAAAGAAAGGGGTGAGTCAAAAATGAAGCCTAAACTACAGGCTTGGGAGACGGGAAGGATGGTGACTCTGTTGATAAGGATCGACAGGGAGGAGGGAGAGGAAGGATGGGAAGGGGGGGAGATAAGGAGTTCAATTTTAGCCATGTTGAGTTGACGTTGAGACATCCAGCTAGAGGTATCAGAGAGACAGCACTGAACGGAACCCTACATTACTGTAAGGTGCCTGACAGCACCTTACGTTACTGAACCCAATGAGCGGCAGCTGTGTCTCAGCTATTTATAATATACCTGTCATCATGTTGTTCAGATGCTGATATAATACTACTGCAATATATTGGTTTTAAAAATATGTATCTTTTCTATTGAAGCCAGAAGCTTAAGTGATTCTGAACTATACTTTTTGTGTACTGATTCAGTGACTGGTTGGTAAATATATTTACATAATGTGTTTGACAAGAATAGTTCTCTTGTGTGCAAATATTTTAGATGATGTGAAATGAACTATGGCATGTTTTGCTCCCTTACATTTGTGCTTATTTGACAAAAGACCAGACTTCTGCCCTTCGAACTGAGTTGAGAGATCACAACTATTTCCAGCAGGTGGCAGCTGATAATCATACCTGTAACAAATTCTAGATACAAATGGTATGTTTCCCAGATTGTTTACTTTGGGTGCAAACAAACAAGATGATAGACTGCTGGAGTCCGTGTTGAGTCCGTGCAGCCCCCAGCAGTACACTGCTGCCCCACTTACATGTTTAGCGTGTAGAGCCTAATAAATGGGCAGCCCAATGGATGTATTGCTTATGCATTTGGGCAGCTCTCACTCACAGGTTGAGTGTGACAAACCTACCCTGGGAAGAAGAAGCCACACCAGCTGATTCTTATGGGCTATTATGTCTCAGAGGTGGTCCAACCCCTGCTATCATCTCCCACCTTCTCTCTGCTATCCCTGCTCAGCTTCTCTGGGCCCGGAACCCTAGACAGCCATAGCACTCACAGACCAAAGGTGAAACCATATGGTTTTCCTGGGCAAACAACACGCAGCAATAGCTTTCTATGGTGTTATGACCCCTCATGCTCATTGCAAGCAAAAATGGTTACTTTCAAAAGATAAGAAATTATAAAAGTTACTTTTAAACAATGGACAGTCCTGCTCCCATATACATTCCGAGTACAATAACCTTCAATGTCTAGTAGTTCCCCCCACCTTCCCCTTTCATAACTTTCAGTGTTCCTACACCCCAATTTAAAATGTCCATGCTTTCATGGTGCTAACATCTGTAACATCTTTACAAGATTTGGCGTGTGCACTGACATGCTTGTGAGAGAACTGTCTCTGCAGTTTATTAGCCACCTGGGTTGGCGATGCAGGCGCAGCTATACACGCATACCCAACATAAGCTTTGCAAAAACGTTTTCAGCTGATACCAATTCATGCTCAGAGCAGCCAGTTCTTTCAGGACACAAGAGGAGCCAGTAGTTGCTCACATGCAGCCAATCTTAGGTAGACAGCCACCCAGCTCTTTAAGCTGTTCAAACATTTGGCATATGGTCTGTAGAGTTCACAGATGCTGGTACTGAGAACTTCACAGTGCTCTTTATCACACTCCAGGCCTTCATTACCACTGCTGAGCAGAACCTGCGAGTGATCTAGCAGATCCAAGTCATCTGCTGTTGTTGGCTAGATGTCATTTCAAGGCAGATACAGGCTCTCACTGCGCTCTAAGGCTGCATTCCCATCTGCAGTGGGAAAATCCTGCCCTGACATGCGCGAGAGAAGCCGTGACAGATCCCCGTTTGCACCGGCTCTTTTCCTGTCAGCCGGCTCCTCCCCGCTGCTGCGTCTTCCCTTGCCACTCTCTTTGCCGCCACCGCAGATGGAAATGCAGCCTTTCTCTGGCTGGGATAGTGGGGCACGCCACAGTGCAGAGGCAGCTCCTGCTTTGGCATCGTGCCTTTGCATACCAACAGTGACAATGGAGGAGGAATTAAGCTGTGCAAGGGGAACTGATGCTAGAGAGGCACCTGTCAGAGGATGCTGCTTCAATCACTAACACCCTGAAAATGGCTCTATCCACCAAGAGGCTCAAACGGTCAAATGGAAAAACACAGACTGGTGGGAAAATATGCTGTTCTCGTGGGGAGATGCTGAGTGTGTCGCAAGCATCAGGATGCCCCATCACCTTATTCAGCAGATAGCTGAGATACTCAGGCCACAATTGGAGAAACAGAGCACGGTGATGTGATGTCACCCATCCCTGTGGAGAAGCATGTGGTCATTGCCATCTGGAAGCTTGCCACACCAGACTCCTGCCACACTGTTGCCCAGAAATTTGGCATTGTAACCTGCACGGTGGGCACCATACTTGTTGTGATTTGCACCACAGTTCTGGAAGTGCTGCTGGACTGGGTGGCGAAGTTGGCTGACCCCATGAAGGTGATTGAGGACTTTCAGTGGGAGGAGTTTCCGAATTGTATAGGGGCGATTGATGGGAGCCATATCACCATCATTTTCCCACCCCATAGCAAGGACAACTACCTGAATCACAAGGGGTTCTTCTCTAGTTCTCCAGGCTGTAGCGGATCACCGTGCCCAGTTCATGGATGTGCTGGCTCGGTGGTCCAGGAAGAAGCACAACACCTGCATCTTCCACCAGTCCTCATTCTTTGGCTGCATGTACACATGGGACTTTGGAGCCTTCAGTGAAACATGCATTGAGGGGGTGCTCGTGAGGCCTGTTGTTCTTTGGGATCCAGCCTACCCTCGAAGCCCTGGCTCATGAAGGCATACAGCGTTTAACCAGAAGCTCAGCACATGCCATGCTGTTATGGAGAGGCCTTTTGTCCTCTTAAAGCAGCACTGGAGATCAATTGCTGCAAAGATTTATTTCCAGCTGGAGAACACTCCCCTGCCAACAACCACTGCATGAGTTCTCCACAATACATGTGAGACTGGCAGGGCCACGCTGGAGAATCCTCTGCTAGTTTGCTCCAGTGAGCCAGTGCCCCTGTTCCGAGACCAGGTGAATCGAGTGGAGCAGTGCATAGCCAGAGAGATCAGGGACGCCTTGTGCTGGCACATCAACCACAATGCATCAGCAACAGTTTAATGACTATAATGACCATTTCATGACAGTTCTTTTTCTGTCATTAATAAAGACTTTTAAAATGTTTCTTGTGTGTCACTGTGTTTTCCTCTGGGCCATTCAGCCTCCCCCACCCCAGGACAGCATGCTTTCCCTCCTTGAACCACCACCCATGCTATTTTCCACCCGACAACCTGTGCATTCCAAATTGGCATTTGTAGGCTAGCTGGAGTGGATACATCATGACAGTCATGGTGGGCATGTCTGCATTAACTCGTGCTGGTTCTGGGGTGGGGATGGGCATTGAGGGATCTCCTGTGGTGGGTTATGTGGGAGGAGTTGGAGTGGTTTCACACATTTCAGGCCTCTGGTGAAGGTGTAGCCATACAAGCAGGATGCCACAATGGCTTCATCCATGCACAGGAACCAGTTCAGCAGCTCTTAATAGGGTGATGCTTGCCTCCTGCTGCTGGAGGTGAAATTGTTGTCCCAGATCTCTATATCCACGCATCAAGGTCTTGGCCCACTACCAGCACTGGTTCATGTCCATGGTATATCCCTGGAATACCGCTTTGTTCTTGTAGCATTGCACCAGTTTGTATTGTACCCTCTGCTCCCACCATAGACCGATGAAGGCCTTGGTCTCTTCCTTGTTCCAGGGAATGTGAGTATCGGAGGGCTCGGTAGGCAGAGAGTGGCTGAGAAGCCACAGTTGAAGTAATGGTGCTGGTGGTTGCCTAGCTGTCAGAGTTAACCATGGCCAAGGTGATAGAAGCTGATCCTCAGAATGTAGTGGCTCAAGAAGAACAACCATCCGGCACGTACTGCAAACCAGAATGAGCTGGGACAATACATGTTGGTGCATGGTGGGCTTTTTAAGGTGGATTTATGTGTGCCCCAGTGAGAGTAAGAGTGAGGAGAGGGGCAGGAAGTGGTCACTTCTCAGAACACTGCCCATGACTGTAGTTCTACTGGACCGTTTGTGCACAAGGCTGCATTCAGCTGAATTGATGGGACATGGACACGTGAATGCACGTTAGCCTGTATTTGTCTGCATGCTCTGGGAATCTGCTATGAGTGGGGGCTGTGTGTCCGGTGGGTGGTGACAATATGGCTGGTGGGGGCAAATACCTAACAAACAGACTGATGGATGCTCACCTGATGTGGGCTAATGTCTCGTTTAACACACACTTTGAGTAGCTGTTTAAATATGCATATTATATAGCAATATGAATTGTTATCAAAAGTGATATAATAATATTGCATAATTGGCATAAAGTACTAGCTAGTGCTATAATGAGTGCAACATATTAATACATACATAAGAATCAAGTATAACATGGAATTAGAAGCCAGAGTTAATGGAAAAAGCAATCTCATGGATCAGAGAAAGTGCTAATATGACAAAAACATCCAAACAACAATCTGGCTGTGTTTGCTAGCCTAATGGTGTCTCAGCACATGTGTTATGCTTGGAGGTGGTTTCATTGCAGGAGAGTGCAAGGGAAATAAGCATTTGAACTTGCAGATTTGAACAATAGGATCAAACTTTTGCCAACTTAGATAAGTTGAATGTACCTTATTCAATGTGTAGTCCCACTGAGATTTTTTGTTACATTTGTATTCATTTTGAGTTTATAAAAAACAAACAGACATATCAATTACAAGTATACATGTCAAAAGAAAGTGGAAAAAACAAAACAATTAATTAATTAATTAAATAAATATGTGTAACCACTATTGCCTTGAAATGAAGAGAGCTTACTCTGTTCAGTTCCAGCATCCATAACGTTGGTGATAATCTTCATGTATCAGTTCATAACTAGTACAAGCTTGGAGAAAGAAGATTTTAGTTGATTACATGTTCTACCCTTGTACACTAGATTCTTCCTTCTTCACTTCCCTACCATGATGTGGCAGGGAATCCTTTTTGTGACTACCTACACATTTTATGATATGAGAGGGTGATGGTGAGGCACATCAGTGGAATGTATTAGAGTTATTCTGCTGACTTTATTGTACTGTACTACTTGCAGAGTAAGATATATCTCATGGTAAACAGGGGTGACAGAATGAGGCCATAAAGCCTAGATTTGCAATCCTCATTGAGGGCCATTAGTGAGCAGTTACACACATAATCCCAGCAATTTCAATGAGATTCTACAAGTGAATAACTCTTAATAGTGTAATCAATGGCTTCCCAACCTGGCCCTTCACTTATTCACAAAATTCCCAATGACTTCAGTGGGAGTTTTAACCCAGTAAAATACTGCAGGATCTGGCTCATTGAAAATCTGAAGTCAGTAGAAGATGCTATAAAACGTTTCATACCACATATGGGATGACTGTATTACTCACAGTGGTGGAGTGAGTTACACAGGCTTTCCCTAATAAAGTCAGTATAAACATTATAACAGTTATAACATCCATCACATATATTGTTTCTGTCCCTCCCAGTCTGGGTTTTGGCCTAGGTACGGTACGGAGATGGCCTTGGTGGCCTTGGTGACAATCTCTGTCTGGCATTGGACCAGGGTTGTCAGACCTTACTGGTCCTGCTAGACCTTTCGGCTGCGTTTGACACAGTTGATCATGAGGTGTTGGTGACTTGCCTGCGGGACTGTGCCAGAATTGGCAGAATGGTCTTGGACTGGTTTCGTTTGTTCCTGGTCGGGAGAACTCACTGGGTGCTCTTGGGGGAGTGTACGTCTTCCCCCCGGGACCTCACTTGTGGAGTCCCGCAGGGTGCCATTCTGTCCCCCCTCTTGTTTAACATCTATATGCAGCCGTTAGGGGAGATTGTGAGTGGGTTTCAGGGCATGCAGTGTCATCAGTATGCTGATGACACTCAGCTCTACCTCTCATTTTCCATTGACCCAGGCCATGCAGTCTCCTTATTTTTCCAGTGCCTGTCAGCTGTGGGGGCTTGGATGAGGTCAAGCCATCTGCAATTGAATCCTGACAAGACGGAGGTGATGTTGGTGGGCGAGGGCTTGGGGGACCTGGGGGTGGTTGAATCTCCTCTTGTTGGGGGCGTTCTCCCTCCCATGGTCTCTCAAGTGTGGAGTCTGGGTGTGCACCTCGATTCGTGGCTCAGCCCGGAGTCTCAGGTTGTGGCCATGGCGGGGAGTGTGTTAACACGAGACCCCCGCCACGTGAGATTATTGGGGGGTCGGTTCCCCAATATCTGCTCTATCTTTAAATTTAGGGGAATTAGCCAAATTAGTCAAAATAGCGGGTCCCCTCGTGTTCAAGGGATCAGGCTGAGGACAATACACGCTACAGAAAGGTTATGTTTCCTCCCCAAATTATAAGAAAAGAGAGACAAATGCTCCAATAAAACTAAACAAGGTTTATTGGGTTATACAGTAAAAGAAAAAGGACTCAAATAAGGTACACACACATACAAGCTAATACTAAAACACAGCCCAGGTCTGGCTGATGGAATACATGAAGAGAAAAATGCAAACGAATGCGAGGGAAGGGAAAGTAAGCTTGTGTTGATAGGAACCCCCTCCCCCTCATAGCTACTGGGGACAGAGCTACCCAAGATCTACCGTTCCTTAACTTCAGGGGGGAATTTAGTCTAATCACTTAAACCAGGGTTCCCAGGTGTACAAGGGTACAAACAAAGGCTACAAAGAAAACACAAACTGTGACTGGGAAAGTAAAAGTACACTGAAGAACGGGGGGGAGGGGGGTTAGGCTCTGCAGAGGCCAAAGTCTGGGAGATCCATTAGCTCAGACACATGCAGGAGAGACCTGCATGTATCTGGGGTCCAAGGTTTCTCAGAGGTTGATGGGAAAACCAGGGGCAGTTATAGGGTACTGAACAAAGGATTTGGGGAGGCTATGAAGGGTTGTTTGGGGTACACAATGAGCCAATGAGGGGAGAAACCCAACTTCCACTTCCATCACAAAAAGGGTCATACAAGATGCATAAGATATCGTTGACACAGGGGGAAAGAGTAAACAATAGTGGCTGGAGGGTAGTTAAGGAGGGGAGGAGAGGACTAATGATTGGCTTCCTGGGACACAAAGGGAACCCCTGGATTTCTTTATTCCTGGGGGGGGGTTTCTGCTCCAAGTTCCAGTCATTGGTGCTCTACTGAATAGGAAGAACGCCTCTTAATGGACCCATACTTTACTCTAGGTGTTTTCCTTTTTTCTCTCTTCCCCTAGGTTCAGGCTGGTATTTCACATGAGTGACCTACTTTCTGCTGGGTTCCATGGTGGCTGGGCCCAATCCTTACTCTGTCTTACAAGCCCCTCTCTTGCTCATAATGGGGGGCTATGCTCTCAAGCCCTTTTCCTCACGTTTGCCAGCCCTTGGCCACATCTGGGGGCTGTCCTTTCAAGCCCTCCGGGTCCATGTTTGTTGGCCCTTGGTCATACAGCAGAAGGGGGGTTGTACCCATTTTAGGGGAAACTGAGGCCATCATCAACAAGTCCGTTTCAGCAGTTACATCTTGTCCGGCGGCTTTGGCTGTATCTCTCAGACTCCGACCTCGCCACTGTCATCCATGCCTTCATCACCTCGAGGCTGGATTACTACAACGCGCTCTACGTGGGGCTGCCCGAGAAGCTGGTCCGGAGGCTGCAGCTGGTGCAGACTTCTGCGGCCTGTCTCCTTACGGGGGCGGGTCACAGGGAGCACATGACACCAGTGCTCCGGGCTCTGCACTGGCTGCCTATAAAGTACCAGGCCAGGTTCAAGGTGCTGGTTTTAACCTTTAAAGCCCTTCACGGCCTGGGCCCTGCTTATCTGTGGGACCACCTCACTCCCCCTGTGCCCATGCGACCCTTGAGATCATCCGTGGGAGCCTTTTTGGAGGTTCCCCGGATGAAACGTGGCCACCAATGTTAGATCTTTTTCGGTGGCCACCCCAGTGCTGTGGAATTCACTCTTGGTGGAGGCTCGGTTGGCTCCCACTCTCCTGCTGTTTCGGCGTGTATGTAAGACCTGACTGTTCCATCAGGCTTTTGGCGAGGGGTAGGGGTGGGGTTTTCCCCACATACCGTATTTTATAATTGTTTTAACATTTTTGTATTGTTTTTATTGAATGTTGTTCGCTGCCCCAGGCTGCCCTGAGGGCAGGAGGGGTGGGATATAAATTTTAAATAAATAAATACAGTGAAAAGAATTTGTGAGTCTCTGGGGTTTGGGTTTATGGGTGTTTCTGTGAATGTGCTTGGTTGCATTCTGTGAAAGGGTGCAATCTGGTTTCTGTAGCCCTTATAGTAATTATAAATGGGGTCTCCCCTCACCCCACCCTTTTGTCTGCCCCCAACACTCTCCAGAATAGATGCCCCAGCTACACAGAAGAAGTTGGATTCTTTTTCCTACAGGGATGAAGGCCTGTGGTGTCCATATTACACCGTTTTTAAACGAGGCGCTCAAAAGTGCCTCCTGAGCCCCGCGTTGAGAGAAAAGCTGTGCAGGGAGTGTTTACACACTTCCTGTGCTGCCTGAAGTGATGTGCTCTTTGTTGCCAGCAGTGACAGCAGGAGCTGCAAGGCTTTGAAGAGGTGCGTGGTTCTGAAAGCCTGAAAAGTGAGGCTTTCAGAACGCGGGGCTCAGGAGGCACTTTTGAGCACCACGTTTAAAAGTGGTGTGTGTTTGAGCTACTTTACATCTAGGTCACTTTCACACGTTACTGGGAAATCAGGGAAATTTCTATCAGAGCAATCGCTGCTCTGTGTTTGCAGGAATTAGCGCATGTGGGAACACACTAATCTGCTTTTATCCTGTGAGAACACCCATCCTTGTAAATGCTACATTTGGGACCCGGTCATGAGTAAGTGTCGTTGTTGTATAAAAGCAGAATAGCACATTCCCACATGCGCTAACTGCCATGAGAACGGAGCTGCTATTGCTCTGATGGAAGTTTTCCTGCCTCCCCAGTAACATGTGAAAGTGACCTAAGTATGTGAAGAACAGGGCCCATATCACATGCAACCACTCTTGTAAAGTGGCACGTACGAATGGGGAGGAAGTAGACAAACTTCTTTATGAACCATTCAGATGACGAATTTCCATCCAGAAACAAATTTGATTACTCTCATTATGTTAGTTTGAAGTATAGTAGTGTAGCATATTAGTTTGTAGTATAGTGCAGTCTCATGAAATGTACTCCATGTTAGTTTACGCAGGGGTAAAGTCATTTTATCTGACTGCTTGTACACATGGGTAAAGTATTCACGGTTTCCCTGTTTGGTATAGGAGCAGCCACAAGAAAAGTTGGTGCGTGGAAACTTTTATCCAGGGATAAATTATCACAGACCCTTCTAATTTAACATACCCTCCAGTATTTGACAGAGATAAATAGATTTAACATTGGTGACCACCCGCCTCGCCCGGGGAACCTCCAAAAAGACTCCCATGGATGATCTTAAGGGTCGCACGGGCACATGGGGAGCGAGGCGGTCCCGCAGGTAAGTAGGGCCCAGGCCATGAAGGGCTTTAAAGGTTAAAACCAGCACCTTGAACTTGGCTTGGTGCTTTATAGGCAGGCAGTGTAGAGCCCAGAGCACCGGTGTCATGTACTCCCTGCGACCCACCCCTGTAAGGAGACGGGCCGCGGCATTCTGCACCAGCTTCAGCCTCCGGACCAGCTTCTCGGGCAGCCCCACATAGAGCACACTGCCGTAATCCAGCCTTGAGATGATGAAGGCATGGATGACAGTGACGAGGTCAGAGTCTGAGAGATACATCCGAAGCCGCCTGACAAGATGTAGCTGCCGAAACGCACTCCCCACCACGGCCACAACCTGAGATTCCAAGCTGAGCCATGAATCGAGGAGCACACCCAGACTCCGGACTTGAGACACCATGGGAGGGTGACCCCCCCACCAACAAGAGGAGAATCAACCACCCCCAGTTCCCCCAAGCCCTCGCCCACCAACATCACTTCCGTCTTGTCAGGATTCAATTGCTGATGGCTCAACCTCATCCACACACCCACCCACAGCTAACAGGCACTGGGAAAATAGGGAGACTGCATGACCTGGGTCGGTGGAAAAGGAGAGGTAGAGCTGAGTGTCATCAGCATACTGGTGACACTGCATGCCCTGAAACCCTCTCACGATCTCCCCTAACGGCTGCATATAGATGTTAAACAAGAGGGGGGACAGAATAGCACCCTGCAGGACTCCACACGTGCGGTCCCGGGGAGAAGACGTACACTCCCCCAAGACCACCCGGTGAGTTCTCCTGGCCAGGAATGAACGAAACCAGTCCAAGACCATTCCGCCAATCCCGGCACGGTCCCGCAGGCGAGTCACCAACACCTCATGATCGAATGTATCGAATACAGCCAAAAGATCTAGCAGGACCAGTAAGGTCTGATGACCCTGGTCCAATGCCAGACAGAGATTGTCAACCAAGGCCACCAATGCAGTCTTTGTACCATACCCAGGCCAAAACCCAGACTGAGAGGGATCAAGGAAACCAGTGCGGTCCAGATGTTCATGGAGCTGCCGTGCCACTGTCCATTCAATAACCTTCCCTAAAAAGGGAGGGTTAGAGACTGGCCGATAACTGGCAGGAGCATCAGCATCAAGAGATGGTTTCTTGAGCAGGGGCCTAACCACAGCCTCCTTCAGGCAGTCAGGCACCCAGCCCTCCTGAAGGGAGGCACTAACTACCCCAGCCAGCAATGGCTGTAACGTCTCCTGGCTGACTTTCACCAGCTAGGACGGGCATGGATCTTGCTCACAAGTAGTGGCATGAACAGATTCCGACAAGGACTCCACATCGTCAGGCGACACCATCTGAAACCGATACCATAAAACAGGACAGGACGGGGCATCCATAGCCCCAAGATGATTCTCTGCAATAACTGTGGTACCGAAATCGTAGCGGATGTGAGCAATCTTATCTACAAAGTACTCAATAACCCGGTCACAGCGGTCACTGGATTGCTCCAGGTCCAGGTGGAGGCAGGAAGAACTGACCAAGCCCTTCACCACCCAGAAAAGCTCCGCTGGACATGACTTTGCAGATGCAATAAGGGCAGCAAAGAACTGCTTCTTTGCTGCATGCACTGCCACAGCATAGGCCTTTAAACTGCTCTTGTGCTGCGATCAATCATATTGGTTGCAAGTCCAGCGCCACCGTTGCTCTAACCACTTCAAACCCCGCAGGCCCTCAGTAAACCAAGGAGACCTGCGGGAGACTCGGGAAGGCAGCGGACACCTGGGAGTCACTCTGTCAGGGGCGGTGGGCCCTCTAGGAAGGCAGGGGCAATGCCCCTCCTGGGTCCCCAGGAGTCCCCCGGCCGGCGGCAGCTTTTATATATTTTTTTTAAATGGCCACGTTGGCATCACCGTGAATGTGCGGAGCCATCTCGAAGAACCTTGTTTAGAGAGGCAGAAACCTTCTGAAGGTTTCTGCCTCTCTAAACAAAGTTCTTCGAGGTGGCTCTGCACATTCTCACTGGTTGTGTGCTGGTGGGGGCTAGTGGAACTCAGGCTGTGACTGGGGTGCTTTACAAGGATGGGTCCCTGTGTTTGGGATTTATCAATTATTTATTTTAAGCTTGATGTGCATGTAGACTGTGTTTTCTTCCATCCGATGTTAACCCTGGGAACTCCTTGCTGCTGGGTTATGCCATGCCACTGGCTTACCGTCCCCCTGGCTCCACCATCCCCCTGGCTCCATCTACTGTCCCCCTGGCTCCGCCCCTAGGCCCACTGGCCTTACTGCCCCAGTGCCCCTCCAACATCAAAACCCACCAGCCGCCCTTGCACTCTGTCAATGGTCCTAGCCAACAAGGTGTTCCAGAAGGCTATGAGATCATCAACAGAGCGAGTGTCAAGGTCCAGGGGAAACTCCCCCAGGGCATTCCGGAACTGATCTGGTTCCATAAGTCTCCAGGGGCGGACTGATCTAATAGGTCCTGCCCCCATTGGGGGCCGACATGCGCCAGGATGCATGCTTTAAGGAGGTAATGGTCAGACCATGACAAAGACTCTGCCCCCCTAACTTCTACTAACTGACCCCCTGCCTCAAGGCCGGTGCAGAAAACCAAATCCATTGTATGTCCCTCCTCGTGTGTGGGGCCACAGATGATTTGGGACAGGCCCATGGTTGTCATGGAGGCCACGAGCTCATGCCTCGTTCCTCCAAGATCAGCATCAGCGTGGATGTTAAAATCCCCCAAGACCACTAATCTAGGGGTCCGGAGGATCACATCTGACACCAGATCAGCAAGAGCATGTAGGGATACCGCCAGGCAATTAGGTGCATAGTACACCAGCAGCACCCCTAATCTGTCTCCAACCAAATCCAACACAAGATGGAGGCACTCAACACCTGGTGGAGCCTGCACCGGATACCTCCTAAAAGACAATGCATCCTTGATAACAATGACTACACTGCCACACCGCCCCCCATCCCTCCAGCCAAGGCTGATGCTGCACAGAGAACCCAGCCAGAACAAGATCGGCCAGAATAGGGTCCGATTCATTGTCCAGCCAGGTCTCTGTAATACACACAAGGTCGGCGTCCCACTCCGGGATTAACTCCTGGATGGTAGATGATTTATTGACAACCGACCTCGTGTTCACACCAAGGCCTGGGGTCTCTTGGGCCTCGACCCACAACCTACCCATGGACCATATCTCCCCCAGCCCCGATAGCTGTGGAACCCCTCCCCTCCTCAGAGAACCCTGATAGACACCTATCCTCCATAGGCTGCTCTGACAGGCCGGCGAGAGGAACCCCCCCCCAACCCCCCCTACCCACCTCTGCCACCAGCAGGCACCCTCCCCCTGGGAGGGTCACCCCTGCTCACACCAGGGGTTCCCCTCTGCACCACCCCCACCTTCCCTCTCCTGCCACCAGAGGGAGGCGGTTTCCCCACACCACACCCCAATCCCCACCTTCTATCCCTCCACAATCAGAATTCCCTGTAAAATACTTATAGGATCCCACCCACATAGGGGAAGGAGGGAGAGGCACCGTCCAAGCCATTGTTGTTATACAGGGGTCACTCTGCAGAACAAGAATGCTGTCAATGGTGGCCACCTCCGCCTGCCAACGGCCCGCCAATGGTACTTCACCCTTTGGCCGCCGCCGAGAGGGCACCGCCCTCAGGGCAGCTCCCCTTTGTAGAAGGTGGTTACCTGCAAGGGGGAGGGACAGCAGAGTGGTTGCAGGTGGGGAGGATTCCCAGGGCCTTGGCCAGGGAGCCAACACCCCACCCTCCTTCCCATGAGATGCTTTGGTCTGTAACCATCAGGATGCAATCCGATCCTCATTGAAGTCAGTGGCTCAGCTCCCATTGTAGCAGACGAGAGTCATACCCTAATTGTTTTAAGGTTGGTGTCATGCAACCAATTTTCAATTTTTCAGTTCATTTACTGTTTTCATAAAATAAACATTTTATAGGACTGTTCATTTGGAGATATCAAGGCACTCCACAAAGTTGAGGAAATATTATTCAGGGACACTCTTAGAAACTAACTCAAATTCAAATTAGGTTTATTTGGCGTGACCGTTGGCCATTGCCATAATACAACATTTACAATAGAAACTAACTTGCAGCAGATTTAAAATGAACATAAGGAAGTACTTTTTCACTCAATGTACAATTAACTTGTGAAACTTGTTGCCAGAGGATGTTGGGAAGGCCAGTAATATATCTAGATTTAAACAGGGATTGAATAAGTTCTTGGAGGATAGGTCTATAAATGGCTTTTAAGTAGGTCAGGGGATGTAACCTCTGACTATCAGTAGCTGGGAGTGAACAGTAGGGAATGGATCACTCCATTATGACTGTTCTATTTTCCTTAGAACATAGATAAATAATCTTTTTATACATATTTCTCAAGTTCCAGAATCTTTTTGTTAGCATAAGTTAGAGTTATACTCTCCTAGTGATGATGGTGAAGAGGAAACTACCAGGATTTTGAGAACCGGTAAATACATACAAGTAAACAGCAATTGTGGTACCCAGAAATCCGTAGGTACTTGTTTGTGTTTGCTTCTTGCATTTTGTTAAAGGCGATTAGAAAATCTCTTAAATCTACTTCCTCTTAAGGGAAAGCTATCATCTAGATCACTGAAAGGAAGTGATTTCCTTGCCTGGCACAAATGAGTCAGAGAAAATGACCTTCTCTGAGTAGTGTAATTGTAGTCTAATTTAGACTTCAGACTCCTCAGCAGAGTTGATATGTAAACTCAGATGGTTTGGATGAAGAAGAGCACTACTCACAAAGACATGTGTGTGTGTGTATATATATATATATATATATATATATATATATGGTTTGCCTATAGTGTATCCAAGACTTTTAGTGCTTTGGATAGGAAAATGTCTCTATGGTGTCTTGCCAAGCTGGCAGTTCGGTGCAAGGTTCAAACAGCCTCAAAAGTCCTATGATGTGGCAAAGACTAATTCAGGCCCACTTGTCCTCCACAATATTGTTAGATTTGCTGGAGTGTGAAGTGTAGTGTTATTTCAAGCATTACACTTTTGGTGGAAACATATATAGCAGCATAGGAGCACACAAGTGGGTGCTGCTGTTGACCATTTTGACCACAAATTACTGAAAATAGGTTTCCCCCTCCCCCCACTCTAGACAGCAAACTAAGCCACAGACAACTGCAAATATGTCGTATATGTGTCCAGTTTGATCCCGAAGTTACTCCTGGAAACAGTAAACTCATTTAACTTCATCCAAGTTGCATGGATATAACTGACTACAGAATTTGGCCCCATAATGCTAAGTGTGAAAAAGAAATATGTCTAACACTATTGACACTTAGCTCTATTTGGCATAGTAGGTATTGCATGTCCAAAACCATGCATTTTCCTTTCTAAGAATTAACATTCTAGGCAGTTCTAAAGCCAATGACTTCAAAGGCAGCTTCCCCCTCCCCCAGTGGTGAAAGGGAGTTCAGAAAGCTGGACAACCGTCTTCCAGCTTTGAAGTGAGGTATAGTGTCATGGTACGTTTAGCAAGAAGTAATGCCAGCTATTGAAGAATAGTGAAAGGGCACAAATACAATCCCTGAAGCTGGAATATGAAATGTATACAGCAGCACCTATTCACCTCAAATGTTTGGGGTACTTTTTGGTACCTGAAACAGTGTCTGATAAAGTACCCCAAAAAATGGGATGAAAACAGTATTTTGACTTCTAGTCTTTTACTTAGAAACAGGAAAACCAAAATTTTGATTTTTTCCGGTGTGCAAAC
>QEPC01000754.1:1856679-1889018 GCA_003113815.1 Sphenodon punctatus
CCCCAACCCCCCCTACCCACCTCTGCCACCAGCAGGCACCCTCCCCCTGGGAGGGTCACCCCTGCTCACACCAGGGGTTCCCCTCTGCACCACCCCCACCTTCCCTCTCCTGCCACCAGAGGGAGGCGGTTTCCCCACACCACACCCCAATCCCCACCTTCTATCCCTCCACAATCAGAATTCCCTGTAAAATACTTATAGGAGCCCACCCCGCCCCTCAGTCCATATATTCACCCCCCTAGTCCCACCCACATAGGGGAAGGAGGGAGAGGCACCGTCCAAGCCATTGTTGTTATACAGGGGTCACTCTGCAGAACAAGAATGCTGTCAATGGTGGCCACCTCCGCCTGCCAACGGCCCGCCAATGGTACTTCACCCTTTGGCCGCCGCCGAGAGGGCACCGCCCTCAGGGCAGCTCCCCTTTGTAGAAGGTGGTTACCTGCAAGGGGGAGGGACAGCAGAGTGGTTGCAGGTGGGGAGGATTCCCAGGGCCTTGGCCAGGGAGCCAACACCCCACCCTCCTTCCCATGAGATGCTTTGGTCTGTAACCATCAGGATGCAATCCGATCCTCATTGAAGTCAGTGGCTCAGCTCCCATTGTAGCAGACGAGAGTCATACCCTAATTGTTTTAAGGTTGGTGTCATGCAACCAATTTTCAATTTTTCAGTTCATTTACTGTTTTCATAAAATAAACATTTTATAGGACTGTTCATTTGGAGATATCAAGGCACTCCACAAAGTTGAGGAAATATTATTCAGGGACACTCTTAGAAACTAACTCAAATTCAAATTAGGTTTATTTGGCGTGACCGTTGGCCATTGCCATAATACAACATTTACAATAGAAACTAACTTGCAGCAGATTTAAAATGAACATAAGGAAGTACTTTTTCACTCAATGTACAATTAACTTGTGAAACTTGTTGCCAGAGGATGTTGGGAAGGCCAGTAATATATCTAGATTTAAACAGGGATTGAATAAGTTCTTGGAGGATAGGTCTATAAATGGCTTTTAAGTAGGTCAGGGGATGTAACCTCTGACTATCAGTAGCTGGGAGTGAACAGTAGGGAATGGATCACTCCATTATGACTGTTCTATTTTCCTTAGAACATAGATAAATAATCTTTTTATACATATTTCTCAAGTTCCAGAATCTTTTTGTTAGCATAAGTTAGAGTTATACTCTCCTAGTGATGATGGTGAAGAGGAAACTACCAGGATTTTGAGAACCGGTAAATACATACAAGTAAACAGCAATTGTGGTACCCAGAAATCCGTAGGTACTTGTTTGTGTTTGCTTCTTGCATTTTGTTAAAGGCGATTAGAAAATCTCTTAAATCTACTTCCTCTTAAGGGAAAGCTATCATCTAGATCACTGAAAGGAAGTGATTTCCTTGCCTGGCACAAATGAGTCAGAGAAAATGACCTTCTCTGAGTAGTGTAATTGTAGTCTAATTTAGACTTCAGACTCCTCAGCAGAGTTGATATGTAAACTCAGATGGTTTGGATGAAGAAGAGCACTACTCACAAAGACATGTGTGTGTGTGTATATATATATATATATATATATATATATATATGGTTTGCCTATAGTGTATCCAAGACTTTTAGTGCTTTGGATAGGAAAATGTCTCTATGGTGTCTTGCTAAGCTGGCAGTTCGGTGCAAGGTTCAAACAGCCTCAAAAGTCCTATGATGTGGCAAAGACTAATTCAGGCCCACTTGTCCTCCACAATATTGTTAGATTTGCTGGAGTGTGAAGTGTAGTGTTATTTCAAGCATTACACTTTTGGTGGAAACATATATAGCAGCATAGGAGCACACAAGTGGGTGCTGCTGTTGACCATTTTGACCACAAATTACTGAAAATAGGTTTCCCCCTCCCCCCACTCTAGACAGCAAACTAAGCCACAGACAACTGCAAATATGTCGTATATGTGTCCAGTTTGATCCCGAAGTTACTCCTGGAAACAGTAAACTCATTTAACTTCATCCAAGTTGCATGGATATAACTGACTACAGAATTTGGCCCCATAATGCTAAGTGTGAAAAAGAAATATGTCTAACACTATTGACACTTAGCTCTATTTGGCATAGTAGGTATTGCATGTCCAAAACCATGCATTTTCCTTTCTAAGAATTAACATTCTAGGCAGTTCTAAAGCCAATGACTTCAAAGGCAGCTTCCCCCTCCCCCAGTGGTGAAAGGGAGTTCAGAAAGCTGGACAACCGTCTTCCAGCTTTGAAGTGAGGTATAGTGTCATGGTACGTTTAGCAAGAAGTAATGCCAGCTATTGAAGAATAGTGAAAGGGCACAAATACAATCCCTGAAGCTGGAATATGAAATGTATACAGCAGCACCTATTCACCTCAAATGTTTGGGGTACTTTTTGGTACCTGAAACAGTGTCTGATAAAGTACCCCAAAAAATGGGATGAAAACAGTATTTTGACTTCTAGTCTTTTACTTAGAAACAGGAAAACCAAAATTTTGATTTTTTCCGGTGTGCAAACTGTGTTTGGGTGCTGGTTCAGATACCCGAAATGGTACCAGAAAATTTGAGTATTACCCGCGGGTTCCAAATCTAGTACCCGTTTCAGCTCCCCATATATAATTTATATATTTGCTGTGTTTATTGTTGTGAGCCATTCCAAATTGCCTGTGGCAAGAGGCAGTGGGTGAAAAATACAATTAATTAATTAATTAATTAGTCATCCTTCATACTGCATCCAAGCAAAGGGTTGAACTAGATGACCCTAGAGGTATCTTCCAACTCTTTCTCTCTCTCAAATTTTATATTAGATAGCAGCAAAGGAGCACACAAGTGGGTGCTGCTGTTGACCATTTTGTATATATACACACACATAATTGCCTGCCTGCAAGCCCACTGTGGTGATTAGTTGAGCTGCTGTGATATCAGGATATTCAGAATCATTCCAAATTCTGTGAGGGTCGGGAGAGAGAGGTCACAGAGTATTCAGAATGAATCATTCCAAGTGCTCCCCCCAAAGGTCTGGGCGATTAGCCAGGTTTTACATCTTCACCGGAATATCAAAAGGCTTGAGGCCAGGCCACAGCAGAACTTGGCTGGAGTAGAGGAAGAGGTGCTTTCCTCTGCTGCCCCTAGTCCTGAGGTGAGAACAGCTGTTCTTGAGCCGTTGGGAAACCCCAACATTTCAGGAACGCTTGCAAACATTCGTTATTTCCACATTCTCAGTTGATTCCGTGTTTCTGTTATTGTCGAGATCAGTGCCTGTGATTTTTCATCAGTTTCCGCAGCTTCTGTCATTGTACCTCACTTCTGTAATAGGTCCAATCTAATCTATCCATGTTCAGCCCATGGTCTGGGTCTCAGTAAAGCACACACTTTTTCTTAATAACCATCAGTATCAAGTGGGAATCATAGTCATTGTCAGGAATCATAAAAAATATCTTTTTTGCCAGGCATCCTGTCTTAAGCAATATTTCATGGATTGCTTTGATAATTTGGGGCATACAGTATCCTGTGTGAAGTTTCAATAGAACAAGAGCACTATGCTATCAAGCCAAATTCCTTAGAATTGATTGCTTGGGAAGCAAGAAAGGCATTGGTGGCAGTCGTTTAACCAGTCTGAAGATTGCAGAGTCAAGTTGTAATCATACACTGGCAACCAAAGGAACCTTACCATTGCCATTTTCTGCATCTATACTGTGTTGAGAATGTACACTGGTGGTTAAGTATATGCAATATTGCCACACTCCATACTATATTGATAATCCAAGTACACTTTCGAAGTCTCAAATACTACCTTCTGAAGATTTTTTCTCTTTGCATCTGAGTGGAGGTTATCAGTGGCTGTGTACTTTTGTTATCTCTCATGACTTGCTTATCTGACTCCAAACAATCAAGCCCCACAGGTAACTGGAGTGTTGGATATAATTGAGACTATTATCTTCTCATGTATTCAGGAAACTTTTGTGCAAAACTACTCTTTTGCCTTTTTCTTTTTAGCTGTGTAAATTGAAGGCTCTGAGGCTTAGCTGGAATTGCATTTTCTAGCAGCTATAAGGTGATAACAAATCCTGGTGGATGGACAGAGACAGCTCTCTTCTGGGGAGAGATAAACAACAACATCATGATTAGCCTTGCTTCCCCTTACCACGAAGATCCCAACAGTGGGCACAGAGCAGTTAAACTGGTTTGTTTTCATGGTTAAATCATTAAGCGCTTCTTGGCAAACAGAAGCAGATTTCTGATAGGTTGCCTCTCTTTTGCTTGGAAATTCTCATTTTATAGGAGCCAAAACTTGTGAATGGTCACAAGCAATATGTGGACTCGACTGTCTATCATCTCAAGAGACTTTGTGTGTTTTCTGAATTATAGACGTAGATGGCAAATTCCCCGAGTTCCAAAGTTTATGCAACACTTCTCTCCAGTAAAACTTGACTATGTTTTATAAGGACAGTACCCTTGTTTCCACTGATAGCTCTTTCCATTCTGAAAGCCTTTTTAGAGCTGCATGGAAGCAAGCATTGTGATTCTACTGAATATATTCAATTTCTTCAGCCTTCAGCCCCCAACATGGTGTTATTCCATTCCCCATTCACTTTCCCTAACTTTCGAAACATACTCCTGCTTTGAGGATGATCTTACAAGATGTGGAAATGTCCAAAAAGTAAGCTTTACTCTCTTCAGAATTAGCACCATGGGGTTTTTTTTAGCCAGAGGTTAATATCTTGACAGATATAGTTTCAGCACACAACTCTGTTGCTATTGGGCAATGAAGAATCCCTTATTTTATTTGTAATTGTCAGAATTCAAGAAATTAAATGTTTTAATAGACATTCTAGGACTCTATAACTTTCTTTCTTTTTGTTGTCATATAATAGGAAAACTAAGCAATGGTATTGCAGGAGACTCATTGCAAAATATATTTTAAATAGCAGAATTAAAAGGTGGAAGTCACCAAGTTAAAATACTGTGTCCCATGAGAAACGAACTGGCAAATCAGTTTTCACAAATATAACTCTCAGTTTCAAACAAAATTATCTGTAGTCCCATAGCTACAAGGAAAAGATAAGATTCTGGTCTTCAGCGCACTTAGAAACTCCACATTTGCAATAGGGTCTCCCCAACTCATTCCCTGCTCAGGGTCCATGCCCAGATTTGTGCCTTAGTTTCTCCTGAATAAGGCACCGAATGTACTGCTTCTCAAGCAATAGCTCTTTTATTCCTTCTCTGTTCCTAGTCTCCTGCTTGCTGCAGTTCTTTGCCCTGTTGTGGCATCAAGGTCACAAACAAAGTATTTTAAGCATAAAGAGGAGGACTCCATGCCACCCTAGCTCCAGGGATCTCTTCCCTGCCTGTAGGTAGGTCCTTCCAGAGTCCCAGTAGACCTCTGTCTTTCTGCTAGGCTGCGAGCCCAGCCTTAAATATTTAAAGCACCTGGTCACCTGATCATCCCACGCTGAATCACCTGCCCCAATTAGCCTCAGCAGACCAACCTGGGCTGCTCAATCCATTAACTGCATCTGAGGGAAGGGCAATCAGGGAAAAGTCGACTCTTGGAGAACGTGCAGTTGAGGCACTCCAGCTCATTCTGTGACAAAGTTACATCTTCTTTTTGTTTTCTGTCTCTCTAATTTAACTTTGTTTCATACTTGTTCGAAGTCTTGTGGTTGTGCTACAGGTATGCCAGTCTTGGTATCAGTTCGCTGCAAAGCTGCTGATGCGTTTTACCAGCATTCCCAGGGATTGAAATGAGGTCATTGTGCCCAAATGGGTCCTTTGTAAATGTTTCCTTAGGGTTCCATGATGATGTGGTAGAACTCTACTTCTTCTCCTGTATAGTGCAAAAGGACAATTTCACATTGAGAATCAGTCAGTATGTAAGCAAGCCTAACAAAGCAACCTGTACCTAGCTCAGTTTTCAACCTGTGACAAAATTTTCTCACCCTAGGATCCTTTTTTGGCCAAAGGCTTATGCCATGTTTAACTTGGGAATGGTTGCACACATCAGTTGATTGACTTCTGGGGGCAACCTTTGGAAAAGTAAAGGAACACATCTCAACTACATGGTTTAAATGGTGACAGTTTTCTGGTCATCAGGATAGATCAGAATGCCTCTTCCACTGTAAAAGGAGTGAATCTCCTGCAATACAATCCATTTTGTCCATCCAGGAATGCCTTCCCTAGGCATGTCACAATGGTATTAGTACTTTGTTGGTTGTGTATTTGACACAGCAATGAGGAAATAACATGTACCACACATAGACAGCCAAGGCCCAACTACATCAGCTCCGTGTATTTCTTGCTGGTTTTTGGCAGCTTCTAAATATAGTATCAGGTGATCTGCTAGTGCTCTACAACTACGTAAAGAGATGCCACCCTATTTCTAAGTACTACAGTAGTTATATTTTCTATGGCCCTTTCTACATGGGCCCGCCGGGTATGTGTGTGTCAGTGTGTGTGCAGTGGGTGGAGCGTGTAGACAGGCGTACACTGATCTCCATCCACCTACAAGCACAGAGCAACCACTGTTTTTGCTGGTTGCTCCATGTGTGGGTGATGGTTGGAGGTGGGTGTGCATGCATGTTTGTCGGGAGCGTGCATGCACACCCACCTGCTGCGGCTTTTACACGAGATACACCCACGCATGAACACCCATATTCACACATGAACACCCAGAAATCTGTGTAAAAAGGGCCTAACTTACTCAACAGGCTATTCAGCCAGTGGTAGCAGCGCAAAGTTTATTTATAAAGAAAAACCAACAACCCAACCATAAAACCTCTCAATCTTTCCTGCCTCACAAAATAACGGGAAGTGAAACGTTGATTATTATAGACTTGGAAATTTGAGGCCGCCCTATAGTGATATTGCTGCTGTTATGTAAGAGTTCTGGGTGTGGCTACAAACACCAATGACAGTCCAACATTTAATAAGATGGGGCTCTAGGTATTGTGTGATCAAAGACAAGACACATTTTCTAAAACAGGAACCAAGAATAACAACCTCCTCAGTGTGATTTGGTATCCTAAGTGGGGTCAGGACATCTGCAGATGTGATCATAATCCTGATTGACCTTTGATATATTTTTTGTTTCTTTGTTGCTGCCTGAATCTCAGGGTTATATTTAAATTTCAAAGTGGGGTGATGAGGGCAAATATTTTGGAAATTACTGACTTACCTGAAAGTCCTTTGCTTTTTTAGGCAGGGAGCCATAACTTCCCAGCAACTGTCTGTTTAGTCTGTTTAGTCTTAGACACTCCCATAGGCCAAAATGGGAGTCTTGGGGTCAGAGCACAAGAAGTGGCAACTCTAGATAGGAGCTGGTCAAACAGATATTAAAGGAAGCTGGTGGGATGGAAGGGCTAGAGTTTAAGGGGGGATTCAGACGTTCTGATTTTTGCAATTTTTTTAAAAAACCGAATGTTTCATGCATGTCTGAACACATAAATTCGATTAAATGCGGTCAATATTGCACTAAAGAAATCCGACTTTCAAAGCTACTCAAACCTACCTTTTTGCTGTCCGTTTTCAATAAATCCGCACTTAACAGCAGTGTGAAAGCAACATCGTACTGGTTTTAACTAGTGTGTAATCTTTTCTGATGTGAATGCAACCGTGCTTCCAAGTGCGCTGTTTTACTCCTGCCCCTACCGGAAGCAGTGAGACCAGCTGGAGCCCTGTAGTTGCCTCGCTGGGTGCAGGCTGCAGCCAGCTTCTCCCCAAAAAAGTTCTTCCCCTCCATGTTTCCCCTCCATGCTTCTCCCCAAAAAAGTTCTTCCCTCCAAGGGACTTTCAATCATCTGCCTCTGCCTCTGCCGTAGTGCTGCAGCAGTAGCAGCAGCGGGATACCGGAAAGAAACCAGGGAGAGAAGCAGCGCGCCTCACTATGCGAGGGGCTTCTTTCCAGCAGCCTCAGGCTCTCCCTCTTTACTCCCTGATCCCCCCCCGCCCCCCAGTCTAGAAGTCCCGTGCAGGAAAGCAGGGGGCACCCCCTCCGATCGGACTGCGAGATAAAGCAGAAGGTTGCTACCTTGCAAGCAACGTTCTTTGAGTTGGCTCCGAACATTCTCATAACTGGGTTGTGCATGTTCACCCTATTCAAATAATAGACCACATGATGGTCTCAGCTTCTCTAGTATAAAAAGCACTCTACCCTTCAGAATGACCATTCCTTCCAACCCTTTCTAAACATACAAGGAAAAAAAATCCATGTTGGCTGGAAGGTTGTGTGTTGTGAGAATGTTTAGAGCCATCTCAAAGAATGTTGTTTACAAAGTAGCAACCTTCTGGCTCCCCACAGGCCACTTCCTGTAACTGAACCGCACTGAGCAGCCGGGTAAGCGCGCACTACAAGAAGGTCTGAATGCATTATTTCGCTGTACTTAAAAACGGTATGGCATGCATGTGAATGCAACAGGACTTGTTAACAGCGAACTATTGAGAACCAGTTTTTAAAAATCCAGATAATTGCTGCACGTGTGAATTCGCCCTAAGCTTTTAACCACTTCACAGCACTAATGTTGGTTGGTTTTAAACAAGCAAGGCTTGAAAGAGAGTGGGGTTCGTGGCTGCTTTGTGGCACAGCTGCAAAGCAGCCACACATGTGGAGTGGGGAGGAGGGATTCTAATGGACAGCTCCTAGGATGGCCACCACAGCCACACAGGAAGCCTCCATGCACTTCTGTTGCTTGCCCTCTGCCATGACACACAGCTGTAGACACCATGGAAACAAAAAGCCGCAACAGCCAGTAACCTCTTCCTGTCCATGACCAGAGGAGTTGCTGCAGCTGCTGGCAGTCCCGGGCAACAATGGAGGCACATATTGGACGGGACACACAGGACGTTGCTGTCTGAACTGCTATCCTCCACGGCATTAGCTCACCACCTTTAGACGGGTGTTCAGATGAGTAGGTGATGGGTGGCCATGCGTGGTAGCAATTCATTTAAAACCACTACCCAAGCAAGGCCCTGACAGGAAGGTGTGTCTTCTTGATCACACAATACCTAGTGCCCCATTAGGACTAATATGGAAGTCCATGACAGGAAGGAGGCCAAAGAAACATTCATTTGTGGTGTGAGCCTTTCTGGGTCCAAGAAAGACCCATGGCTTCACTACAAGCACCTAGGCCTTTCCAGGAACTAAGAACTCTTGAAATTCAGTTTAAACTTATGTAAGAATGATTAGGTCCAGGATGTAGCAAATAGCAGGTTTTGCATGCTGCTTCATTAGCTTTCTATAATGTTTCAGTAACATTCAATCTGGGAAAAAGGCCTTTGTTTTTAACGTTGAGAAGCCTGTGTATTCACTTGTATTCTTCCAAAAGAATGAGTACAGCAAAACCACGTAAGTAACCTTACAAAACTGGGAAGTCATGACTCAATGTGAGGAGTGGAGGGGATGAAGAAAGTACAGGGGTCTAGCAGAATCCATCTGGATTTTTTTGCTGCAAGGAAGGAAACAGGATTTGCAATTTGTGGCACAATAAGAGCAGGCAGTGCAGTTATGAACTGTATTTAGATTGTAGAAGTGGGGGTAGGGATGGAGAAAGAAATCAATAGGCTTAGGGAGGATCCATACTTTGGATCTGGATTTTTTAATTCCTGAAACTTTTCATGCAGGATTCATAGTACCTATGACAATCAAAATAGGGAAATGTGTTTTGTAGTTAGGTGGTGACATTTTGGGGGAGCAGCTGGAAAAACGTTGTGAGGATCCATGCTTTGGAACCTGTCCCCCCATGTACCAGATTCCAGAAACCTTTGGTGTCATCATTGCAGGTAAACATGATCCATAGTTAAACAGTTGAATTTTAGGAGATGAATGAAAAATAATTAGGATAACACAGGATCCATGGCCACCTTTTTCACCACTGCAGTACAGTGATGTGCCCTACTTCCGAATTTTTCATTCAGAGTTACCAGATGTGGTCTGTAGCTACAGGTGGTAAAATTTTTGTGCATACTTGAAAACATTTCTGTTATCCAGCAAGATCTATTTTTCAGAGTGAACACAGACATGGTGGTCGGCTGGTGCAATCTGCATTAAAATGAATGGTGTAGCGTTTTAAGGACTAGAATCTTGGGCTGTAATCTTCAAATCACTGACTTAATGGGATGATCCCAGAGTAAGTGGTTTAGGGCTGCCTCAGCTGAAACAGTAGGGCCCAGCTGAGGGGGGGAAATCGTTAGAATCCGGCAGAATCCATGTTCCTCCCAGTTACTGGGGATTCACAATTTTTGTGGCACAGTCAGAGCGGACGGACGTGATTTATATTTAGATGGAGGAATTTGTGGGAGTGGGTAAAGAAGAAATGACTCGGCTCCTCCGGCAGGATGCCTGTGGTGCCGACTTTTCCTCCCCCGGGGGAAATGAGGGGGTGCTGCCAGGGAGGAGGATTCTGAAGGCAGGGCAGGTTGAGCAGCAGGTAGGCTGGCAGCTCTGGTGCAGCTGAACCCCAACTGGCCTGACACTCCAGCTGTTTGTAGCTGTAACAATCTCGCCTGTCTCTCTCATTCTTCCCCAATAGGGAGCGCCCATCGAGAGCAGCAGAGCCAATGAGCGCTGCAGCCGGGCTTTCCCCTAGCCAATGAGGCGGGAGCTGTGGGGGCGGGCGCCGTTGGGGATGGCTCCTGCGTTCCGAAGTGGTGGTGGAGGAGGCGGAGGAGGCGGCGAGGGTGGGGGCTCGGCGGTGCCTCGCCAGCTAGAGCCTGCTGCTCTGCATATACCCACCCAAGGCAGCAGGCGCAGTCGGAGCCGGCTTCCCCTCTAGTCGGTGCGTTTCCCAGGCGGAGGAGCTTGCTTGGGCGGTACCATGGCGGTGGAGGAAGAGGGGCTTCGGGTTTTTCAGAGCGTCAAGATTAAAATAGGTGAGGAGCATCCCGGGCACTTAACAAAGGGCAGGAGCGGGGCTTGTTGCAGGCAGGGACTTCCCCCCCCCAGCAGAACGGCGGGGCGGCAGGCGCCGGCCCGGGGCTGGCTCTGCAGCTCTCCCCCCACCCCTTCCCTTCCCCTTCATTTGCTCCAGTGCCTCTATAGGATCGGTGGGTTCCCGTTCCCTTTTGCAGCAGCTGCGCTACCCGGTTCCTTCTTGCCCGGGACGAGCTCCAGGCTCAGCCTAAAGGCAACTACCCCCCTCCCCCGCCTTCCCACTGTCCACCCTGAAGTTTCTTTGCGGAGTCTCAGGCGGGGATGAGTGTGGCATGCTGGGCAAGGGCACGGCGGCAACAGCTCGCTGAAAAACTGACTAGCCGCGCTCCTCTATCTTTGTCAATTACACTGCAAGGAAACTTCCTCTCCTTGAACTTGGCTTTCAGATGGGTATGGGTGTGTGTGCGTTCTGCCTCGGCTACCCTCCTCTTCCCTTTCCCTACCTACCCTTGGTGTTCGTGTGGTTCATTCGAGCGCTGGAAATATTTCTCCCTGATGTATGGACCCGATAGCACAAATGACAGCGTAATGCAGTGCACATCCGATGGAAGAGCTACCTGGTCTATTGTCCGTTAGGTTCAGGACACACAATGCCGTTGCTGTTTGCTAAATGACACAGCGGAGGTGTCAAACAAAATGCTTCATTTACACCAAAAGGAGCCGTTGATCAGTATTGTGCATAAATCGCTACAGGTGACACAGAAATAAAAAGACATAAAAGGATCAGTAGTAAATTTGAATAAGATTGTCTCTCTGACATTCTAATGTCATGAACTATGCAGTCTAAGCTGTTGATTACCACAGAAGGAAGTTCAGTTTGAAAGGTGTGTTGTTGCTGAGTGGCTTCCAAACCACATTATTAGAAAGTAAGTGACAGAAGTCACTGTCATAGATTAAAACTCTCTGGCAGCATTCTGAGCGTGCAGGATGGTAGGGCAATCCTTGCATCCTCTAACCAAATCAATCCACATTCAGTGGGAATACTTTGTTTTCCTTTATTTCCACTACAGGAGGCATGGCATGCTAGTACTTGTAAAAACAACTTTTACACCTATGAACGTATTGCAAAGCAAAATAAAACTGATGTTGCATAGCAAATCTTGTTTCTGTACTTTTAAGATGTATCAAAAGAGTTGTGCAGGGTGCTAATTTTATGCCGGAATATGTTTCTTGAGAATTCGCATATTCAATAGTAAAAAGTCAAATCCCTACAGCGCTATGAGTTAGAAGTTACGTGCACTATGTTCTTTGTTCTAATCCATCCAGGAAAGTACATGTGTGAACTTATAGAAAATGATAGTCAACAAGTGTTTTTAAATGAGATGGGCAGGTGTGGAGGGTCTGTGGTTGGTGCATGGGGCGGGTGGGGGGGGGTGTCGTGCATGGGGGAGCGCTTCAAACGATCNATGTGGGCGGGCGCTGTGGCCGCACTGACTGCGGCGCCCACCCATCTCCCAAGAGGGAGGCCAGCCTAGGGAGCGTGGGGGGGGGTGTCGTGCAGCCGCACATTGTGCCGCACCCCAGCCCCCACCGGGATCCCCGGCACGTCTGTTAAGGTGTGATGGGGTCGACCCAGCAGGTTTCTACATGAGACAGGCGGGTCCATGGCCATGGTGGGGGGGGTGGGGGGGGGTGTCGTGCATGGGGGAGCGCTTCAAACGATCAGCCCCATGCATGGCTGCCCTGTTCAAGTACCTCCCACTCTGTCCATGCAGGGGGTGGGTAGTTTGCTCCAGATGATCTGTTGTGAGAGGTTCAGGGACTGTCTGAAGGCCAGAAGAGGTGGTTCAGGGAAGATTTCTCTTAGGGTTTTCTCCCCATCAAGTATAGGTTGTAGTTGTTGGATGATGCCATATATAGGTTGCAGTGGAGCCTGTAACGCCTGCCAATCTCAAAGTGTAGTGTTTCATTCAGTGCAGCAAATGCCGCCATGGATACTACATTGGTGAAACCCAGCAACCCTTACACCAATGCATGAAGTCTCATAGGCCTACAGTTATAAACGAAGTCACCGACTCTACAGTGGGCAATCACTTCTCCCAGCACAACCACTCCATTTCGGGGTCCTTGTCCTCAAAGGAAACCTACACAACATCCTCAGAAGACGGGCCTGGGAATTAAAATTCATAACTTTTTGACACCAAAAACAATGGACTTAGACCTATATTTCTCCAGCCACTACAAGTATCTGTTATACCTTACCGTCTACTGCATTTTTAATTTTTGGTATTCTCTGTACCAAGTTCCTAGATATCATTCTAATGACTTTGTCTCCCTCTCTGTAACTGACTGTCAGCTGAATTCTCAGCCTTTGTGTTACTGTGAACCCAGTTCCTTTGATATGCATATTCCCTTCACCTGATAAGCTGCTTCCCACTAGACCCCTAATCCATATGTTTGCCCCCTCTGTGTGTTTAACCACTACCTATTTTTTTTTGGTCTCCTACACCCATATATAATTTTACAGCTGTTTTTAAATGTTTGGCACATCTCTCTTCCGCCCTCGCCCACCTCGTCCTATCCATTCCCACCCGTTCAGTGCCCTGTTTTATATACCTGCCCTACACTTGCTCATTTATATATTTCTACTGGCTGCATTACATGCCTGAGGAAGGGCTCTCTGTGACTCGAAAGCTTGCTTATTTCCAACAACAACAGTTGGTCCAATAAAAGATATCATTTGAACCACTTTATCTCTGTCACTTGGGACCAACACGGCAACCATACAGTGGCATTTTTACACACACCTTAAAGTGCTGGTCTTTCAATCTTCTGGGTTTACAAGTCCACAAGTAAGTTCTGGGTGCATTCTTCTCGCACACTCTCACTCGCTCGCTCACTCTCACTCGCTCACTCTCACTCGCTCACTCTCACTCTCACTCACTCACTCTCTGCCCTGATGCAGTTCCTGGATGCATTCTACGCACGCACGCACACTGCCTTGATGCAGTTCCTGGATGCATTCTTCACACAAACACTGCCCTGAGACAGCCTAAAGTACCTGTAGATGTGAGGGGCTGCCATGGAAACCAAGTGACCACAGCTGCCTGGAGCAAAGCAGTTTACCAGGATAACTTTTTACACACACAAGTTCTGTGAGACATTCTATGCAGAAGTTCAAAGAGCCAGATGTCTAAGATCTGGGTTAGTAGGATTTAGACACAGAAAGTTCAGGATGTAACGGCAAACATGCAGGAGAAATGTGTTTGTAAAAACACCCTCTACTTTGTTTTATTAAAGCAGGATTTCAAACGAATAGCCGTCTGGTCTCCATAACAAATGGGAAGACGAGAATAATTTCTTCCAGAGGTGTAGCAATGGCCTTGGTGCAGAAGATGGAATGCCCCAGCCCCACTGAACAATGTGGGACACGGCTGCACCAGGGTGTGGACCCCCATCCCCAGCTCATGAGCCCTGGTGCGACTGCACTTCCTACCCCTATTATTATAGCTACTCCTTTGATTTCTCCCTGTCCTCTTGCATGCAAGAAAAGATGCTGTTCAAATAATTGAGCCTTGCTTGGCATTCACTGTGGTGTCATACCCAACTGACATAATCAGAGTATGGAAATTTCTTTGAGTGCCAGAGGAGAAATGCTTCAGGTACCGGATTGGAAATTAATCTTGACAAGCATTTTCTGAAGTTAACCCTGGTACAGAATTTAGTGTTCGACTCTTAAGTAGAATATTGGTTTTAGCATAGTATGTATGCTACAATAGTGATCTCTCCACACGTAAGTAGAGAGATCATAACTAAACATCTCTGTGCACATGGCATTGGTAGCAGGGCCACATCAAGACAAACAGCTGGGAACTTTGCCTGCTCTGTGGTTAAGTACCCTGGTGTTCCGCTGTAAGAGAGGCTGGCCCAAAACAACTTAGCAGTTGCTCCAGGGTGTTAAGTTCATACTGCTTACTGTGTGCTCTAGTGCTAACTGCTCCATGGTAAACTATCCTCTTGTTAAAGCTTGTCTTGATGTGGTCTAGGTCTTTTTTTTCCTGCAGAGGGCAGTAGTAAATGTACCCAGAAACCAATTTGTTGCTTCTGTCTTCAGCAGTAATATTTTTGAAGCCATATTAATCAACATTTATCGCAGGATATCCTGGAGAAATGTTGACCGAATAAGCTCTTTTGAAAGAAGGAATACCAACATGTGTTAAATTCAACGGTGTGAGTTGCACAGGGGCACAATTGAGCATGAGGCCTCCCTCTTCTCCTTAGCGATGCCCTCCAACCTCCAAGATTATGCACTGCTGTCGTTCCCTCCTCCCTTCCTGCGGCATGCTTCTTGCTTCTCAGAGGGGGCTTTATGTGCTGTGGGAGAAAAGACAGGAGTGTGCATGGGGACAGCTAGCGTTGTCCGCTGCTTGCACCACCTGCTTGCTGTCCTTCCTCAAGAGTGCACACCACCCCATCTGGGAAGCAGACCACTCCTGGGGAGTGGGAAAGGGAAGAACGAATGGGGAGCATATGCTGAGGAGCTGGAGGAGTGACCAAGGGGATGGTTAGGTTCCCTCCCCCCCCCCCCCCCCCCCATGTTTGGTTGTATTCCATGTCAGTAAAACACACGGCAGGATTGCTGCCGTGTTAGAACGGATTGAGAAAATGAATAGGAATGTTGCAACTGTCTCAGTTTTGTTGAGAAAATTTTGTGCAATGAGCCTGATGTGGCCTGCCTAATCTTGCTAGGATACATTAGAATTCTTATTTTCATGCTTTCCTGCCCCAGCTGTTTGAAAGAAGTCTCTGCTCCATGCATCTAACTGTGAAAGGTCTCTATAATGGCTGCCACTATAATGGCGATTACTCTGTCTCAGTATATCTCTGTTTTTTCCCCCCTTCCCTGCCTTGCTATTGAGATGCCTCTTGCATTCTGCTCAGCATGGAGCTTCTGAATCGCTCTTGCTTTAAGAGTTAATGAACTGGAGTAACCCATGCTTCTGGTGATGCTAGAACGGAAGTGGGCAAATTGTAGCTCAGGAGCCATGGGTGGCTCTTGAGCGGTCCAAGTGCAGCTCTTGACCAGGGCTAGTCTTGGGTCCACGCTGTCTTAGTGACCCTATGTCTTATTTCATTGCCCTAGAGTCTCAGCAGCTGAATCAGAGCTGCTTCTGAGAATTTTAGCACCTAGGACTGCAGGGCACCAGCGTCACCAGCTAATCATAAAGCAGGCTCTCCCATGTGTGCCCGTGTGTGTATGTTTCTTGTGGCTCTTGGCCATATAAAGAATTTTTGGTACATGGTTCTCAGATTTAGGAACTTTGCACACTGTAGTAATAGAACCTTGCTGCGGCCAGAAACAAAAGAGGAGCGTTCCTTAGCAAGCTGCAAGTAAACGAAGGCATTGGTTATCTAGGAGTAGAACAGGGGCCTGTCACTTCATTGCCCATCTCTATTCCACCTAGTATCCTCGTTTTTCTAAGTGATGACCAATTGCATATAATTAGGTTCAAAAAAGGATTAGATAAATTCTTAGACAACGAGTCCTTCAATGGCTATCAAGACCTCCGACTGGTAGCTAGCAGGGAATTGATCACTCTGTTATGATCTGCCGCTGTTGGAGATGGGATGCTGGGCTAGATGGACCATTGGTCTGACCCTTCTATGATACGTTCTGAATAGCATCCGCTTGGTCTCTGGTTTGAGCCAACTGCCCTTTATCTCGTCACTTGTAGTCTTTGACAGCCTTGTAATTGTTTAAATCTGTGGAGTGTAAAGGTTGCTTTCCTGATTTGACTACCACTGGTGGCAGCCCACTCTCCAGTTGAAGCATGCAGCAGAAGCAGGATAGATCATTGTGGGAACCCCACAGTGGAAAAAGGAGCAGTTACTACTATTTCACCTCTGTGCCAGTGTTTTTCATTATCCACTGCTGACACTTCTTTCTCTGTAGCAGAAAATCAGAAATGCTAGCCAAGCTGATCAAGGCAGGGGCAACTGAGGCCTATATCCCTGACCTTTGCACTTTCAGAAGCCCCAAACCCTGGAAGTTCCCAGTGTTGGCTGTGGGGGCCCCTGGAGCTTCTGGAGTGGGGGTGGCAGGGCCCTGCGAGTATCTTTAGACCAGCTGCAGGGCCACTGCTGTTCTGGAGGCTCCCAGGGCAGTTGCTTCCTGCAGGGCCTGCTGCTTACCTGTCCTGGAGACTCCACTCTGCCTAGTCTAAGGCTAGCCCTGAATATCAGTCTTCTGTTGCTGCTAACCACTTTCCTCCTTGATTCCATAAAATAATGATTTCTTATAATGCAACATATGGGCTGAAAAGAAAAGGGCATTTCTCTTTCTAAATATTTATTATCTGGATTTGATTCTATGTGGGTTGATTTGACTTTTTACTGATACCATTTTAATAGTTTGTATCTTCAGTGGAAATGATGTTACCAGAATCTCTTGTACACAAACAAAACGTGTCATGTAAGACTAAACAAGCGCTTCCTATAAGATTGCCACTTTGAGGAAGTGTGCAGCTCTGACATTTCCATGAGTCAGTGTTTCAGAACCTGAAAGGAAGCAACAGAAGGCTTGTGGCCCATGATTGGCTGGAAAGAAAAACTACAAAGAGAGGACTTCTGCTTGGCAACATAGCTTGTACCTTACTCTTAATGGTATTTAATACATACTTAATTGCTGCCTTTCTTTGTTGGATCAGCATTCTTTTATTGTTTGTCATGTTCCACCTTTCAGTTACAGGCTGTAATAGCAGAATACATGTTGAACATATTCTTCATTTTTACTATGGAAAGCTATCATTTGTATTTGCAAGGAAAAATAATTGTTCCCCCTGCAGGAATCATAGGGTGCAATTATATTCTATGGGATATGCAGGAGGTCAGATTAGAAAATGATAATGATCCTTTGAAGCCAACTTAATATGTGACTCTTAAATCTCGCATTCTTATAGCAAGGGATAGAAAATTATGCAGCTATTGCAAAACTATGTCTCCCCCCCCCCCCCTCCCATTATAATCAACTATATAATTCAACTTTCAATGAACTAAAAGTTTTCATACAGTATACTCAAGCAGTCTCCAAGCAATGAAACCAGTGGTGTTATCCTATATACTTTATAGCTTCCAGTGCTGTGGTTTGTTGGAATGTTCAACACTTAGTTCTGCTATCAAACCTGCGCAAACTGAATTATGTTGGTGGATTTCTTTGAATGTGTTTAGTCCCACAGACTTCAGAATATTGTGTAGTCCATGCAGTCCATAAGTATTAGCAGTAGGCTGCATACAGTCATGACCACTTTAGCCTATTTTTACTCTGAAAGGGATTTGCTGGCCAGGGCACATCAGTTTCACTTGGAAAGTATTGCCAGATTTTCTGTTTACAGGTAACGGGGACCTCATTCTGAGGTTCTCAACTGAAAGTTGATTCTTTCTCAGTATTTTCTATAGAACTGCATTCAATACTTGAACTTGTATTCTTCTGGATGAAAAGTGTAGTTCCATCAGAGTTGTATCAATATGCTTCTCTTAACGCTAACCTATTTTCTTGATAGTGTAACTTTTAAAAACCGTTATAACCATAGTTGTTATAAGAGAAGCAAGATACAAAGTAGTTAGAATGATACCTTTTAATGGACCAACCTGGCTCTGTAAAGTTCAGAACCTTGCATAGTCTCAGCAACAGAACTTGGGATCTCAAATACAAGGTATGGTCTTAACTGCAAGCTTATGAGTTTCACAATCGGGTCATTTCATCAGAAGGTGACGTTTGTGCTTGGGCCCCCAGATGTTTGCCCCAGACTGTCCCCGTGTGTGTTGGGGGGGGCGGGCTGTTACTTGGCAAAGTTCTGAAGTCACAGCCTGGGCTACTGCCCCCCACCCACTGGGGTCAGTTCGGGGCAAAGTGGGCCATAGCGGGTTAGAATGTATGTTCTGACCTACCGTGATCTGTCCCAGAAACTGATGCGGTAGCAGGAAAAATGACAACTTCAGTTGGATGACTTTATTGTCTAGCATATGTGGAAATGGATGGCTTAGTGACATGCCTGTAGTCAGACTCTGCAGAATGGAGGAATAAAAGATTGAGGGTGAAGGGAGAGGATGGGATGGGGACAAAGAGGAGCATTATTTATTTTATTTAAATAAACTTATACCCCGCCCCTCCTGCTAAAGCAGCTCAGGGCGACTAACATAGCATATAAATAAATAAAATATAACAATAAATGCAAATATAATATAATTACAAGATAAAATGTTCTGTCCAATGGATGCAGTCAACACATCAACCCCCCACCCAATGCAGTCTCCCGCCCCCACCCCCTTCCTCACCAAAAGCCTTGTGGAACAGCCAGGTCGACAGCTTTGGTGCAGCTACCAAGAACGCCCTCTCTGTAGCTGCCCCCCAGGATACCTGGGGGACTTCAAGAAAGGCACCCCCGGTTGACTGCAGGGGTTGATCCAGAGCTCAGGGAGTGAGGTGGTCCCGCAGATAAGTAGGGCCTAGGCCATACAGGGCGTTACAAGTAAGCACCAACACCTTGAATCAGGCCTAGAAGATCATAGGCAGCCAGAGCAGAGAACGGAGCACTGGTGTGATGTGCTTCCGGTGACCCGTTCCCGTAAGGAGATGGGCTGCCACATTCTGCACCAGTTGCAGTCTTCGAACCATGACCATGGGTAGCCCCACATAGAGCGTGTTACAATAGTCCAGTCTTGAGTTGATGAAAGCATGGGTGATAGTGACCGGCCAGGTTGGCGTCTCAGACATACGGCCGAAGCCACCGCACCAGATGTAATTGGTGGAATGCGCTCCTCGCCACAGCATCCACCTGGACATCAGGTGCAGCTGGGAATCGAGGAGCAGTCCCAGACTGTGAACCTGGGGGACCAGTGGGGGGCAAACCCCATCAATTATGGGGGATGCCACCCCCACTGACCTCCCCACTAGTGCTACCTCCATCTTGTCAGGTTTCAGCCTTATCCAGTCCTTCACAGCCGCCAGACACCAAGTATGCACAGAGACTGCCGGGTCAGGGTCAGATGAAAACGAGAGGTAGAGTTGGGTGTCACCAGCATATTGATGACACGAAACCTTCTCATGACCTTGCCCAGCAGCTGCATATATACATTGATCAGGAGAGGGGACAAAATGGAACCTTGTAAGACTCCACACGAGAGGTCTTGGGGAGATGAAAAATAATCCCCGAGTATCACTTGCTGAGTTCTTCCAGCCAGAAAAGAGTGGAACCATTCAAGAACCATCCTGCCCACCTCGGCACTGTCCCGCAAACGATTCACCAACATCTCGTGGTCAACGGTATCAAAAGCAGCTGACAGATCTATGGAATCAGCAAGATCGAGCGACCCTGATCCAATTCACAGCAGAGGTTGTCAACCAAAGCCACAAGCACAGTCTCAGTGCCGTAGCCCAGATGAAAGCTGGACTGTGAGGGATCCAGGAAACTGATATGGTCCAGATGCCCCTGCAGCTGCCAAGCCACAACCGTCCAACAACCTTTCTTAAAAAGGGAAGTTTAGAGAATGGCCGATAACTGGCAAGGGAATCAGTGTCAAATGATAGTTTTTTGAGCAGAGGTCGCACCACTGCCTCTTTGAGGCAGCTTGGCACTCTGCCCTCCCAAAGGGGGCATTGATCACCCCCTCCAGCAACAGCCCCAGCTTCTTCTGGCTGGCCTTAACCAGCCCAGACAGGCATGGGTCCAATTTACAAGAGGTGGCTCTGACCGCTCCAAGAACATCCCCCGTGTTAGCAGGCAACACCCACAAAAACTGATCCTATAAAATTGGATAAGGTGGGCTTCCATAACCTCCACTTCTATCATTATAAGTGCGGTGTTGAAATTGTGGTGAATACAAGTGATTTTTATCTGCAAAGTAATCAACAAACATGTCACAACGGGCACTGGAAGATTCTAGTTCCAGGAGGAGGGAGACCGGACCGACTAGCCCCCTCACCACCTGGAAAAGTTCCATTGGACAAGACTTTGCAGATGCTATGAGGGCAGAACCCCTTCTTTGTGTTTATTGCATTAAATCACATTAAATTAAATGACTGCAGCCAGCACTTCGCTATCTCACTAAAATATTAGTGAGTTTAACAACCTTGGAAATACACAAGACATAATGTGGTGGTGATGAGCCTATTTTACTAGTAGATACGTGTGACAAAATGGGTCTGTCTTTGCATTTACCAGGTTCGGATGTCAACAGCCAATAAACCTGCACTCTGCTGGTTGTGTACTAAAGCATGTCCAAAGCAGTTTAGACTCAAGGTAGCCTCATTCACATATCTGTAGACTCCTTGTGTCAAACCCTTTTGTTTTAGAACAACTTATGAACTGCTTCTCAGCAGAGGCCTGATTCCTTCCTTGCCTATAGGCTTGTTTAGTGTGGATTCATAATGGAATATGTAGGTTTTCACTATGTCAATCTAGCTGAGATTGATAGCAACATAATTTAGATCATGATCGATATGATGAGAGTTATGGTCAAGTCTTTTTTCCTAGAGAACAGAACACCACTGAGCCTTTTTTAAAATAGCAGACTCATAAGAGGAGGAGGAGGAAGGGTTGAATGGACAAGGAGAACAAGGCGCTTTGTCTCCATAGCCTGCTGAGGATGGTGGTTAGGTTAGGATTGTGTGTTTCAGTGAAGCAGCATAGGAAAGCTTGCACTACAATTGTTTTTGTTAATTTACAGGCTGTCAGTCTGTTACATTTCACTAAATTAAGTTACTCACTTTTATAACAAAAGAGAGTTATTTATTTTTTTTGCCCATGGAAGCAAACAATAAAACCCAAGATCATGACTGAATTTCTGGAAACGTTCCTATTGGACAAATGTTTGGCAATACTGTCCTTTGGGCTGAACGTCCGATCCCTTTTGAAAAATCTAAACCTTTCAATACTGTTGCACAATGGGTTACCACTATGCTGCCACCTTGGACTCTCAAACTACCTGTTGGTAGTGTTGCCTATCCTTTGCCAAGTTTCTGCACAGTATAACCTCACCCGCTAAATATGGTCAACTCTATCGAACACTGGGCTTGTTTTTTGGACTTCTGTCCTATTTTTACTGATGACTCTAAACTGCAGGCTTGTGTAGGAGCTGATCTGGTGAGTCATGTGATTGCCTGTACAATTCCTACAAAGTTCTCCAGATTTTTGGCAGAATTATGTGATCTCAATAGTACTGGTTTTTATCAAGGTTCTCCATCTACATAGATTGTTTATTTATACGGACTCTTTGATCTCGCTGCAAGCTCTTTAATCATTTGTTTAATCCTCACCCTCTGCTTACAGTTATTTGGCTTCAGTTGGACTTCCTTGCTGCCCTGCAGCTTCAAGTCCTTTTCTGTTGGATTCCTGGGCACATTGGGATCCCAGGTAATGAGCGGGCTGATAAGTCCACTGGGTTTGCCACCTGTTTGGCTATCAGAGCAAGAGCAGCTATCCCTTTCTGTGATCTCCTGCAATCGGTCAGGTCCTGGCTCCATGCACACTGGCAGTCTCAGTGGCAAGAACTCACGGACAATAAGCTTGTCAAGATCAAACCTACCCTTTGTTTGTGGAAGAGTTCTTTTCTCCGGCATCATCATGAAGAGGTGATCTTGGCTCACCTGTGCATCTGGCAAGGACATCTTAAGTACTGCTACCTCTTGCAAGGGGGAGTTCCTCCTTGCTGCAGGCACTATGCTAAGGAGTTAATGGTGGACCATATGTTGATGCGCTGTCCGTTCTTTTCTGTCAAATATCAAGTCTTCCTCCAGAGCCAACTGACTGTAAAACAACTGATCATGCTGGCTACCTTTTCTACAGGTGGTTCAGTGGTTTTACCAGTTTAACCTCAATTCCATTTTCTTATCCTCTTTGTTGTGCTCTTATACACTTGTGTACTGCTCCCCTGCGATGAACTCTGTGATGCATGGTGGATATGTTTTCTTTACCTGGTTTGCTGTTTGTTCTGATTTTTCTTTTTTCCTCTGTAACGGTGTTTTATGTGTGTGGGCCCTAGGGAAGCTCTTAGTTGAGCTTTGATCTATCTCATTTTCTACGCTTGTGTTTAGTGTGTTAGCCCACGGGCTGCTGTGCCATAAAACCCCTAATCCTAGTCTATTGGGACAGAAAAACAGGATTGTTCTGTCTCCTTAGCATCCTGATATAACTTTTTTGATACACCAATGATACTATTCTAATTTCACAATCCTTAATTGGGCTTTGTCGCCTTATGGAACGTTTCTGTGACTTTTGTCATGCTGAATTCCTTGAGATTAATTATATCAAGACCAAGGTTTTGGTAGTTGGAAACAGGCCAGCCTGGCACAAATGGTCCACAAATGGCCATTTGATTACTCAAGTCAAGCAGTTTAAATACCTGGGCATTGCTTTCTCACAGTCTTCTTCATGGTCCATTCATTGTGACGTTATTTCTGCTGCTGCCAAATCCACCTCTAACGGGATTTTGAGTTTTTATTTTTCAAAAGGTGGTAAATTATTTCCCTGCGCACTATGCATTTGTTTAAGGCCAAAACTCTTGCTCAATTGATTTATGGTGCTTAGGTGTGGGGGCTTGCTCTTCTGGACAGATTAGACAAGGTACAGAATAGTTTTCTGTGCTCAATCCTCCATGCCCCGTTGAGCACCCCAGTTTCTCTTCTGCAAGCTGAAGCTGGTTTTCCATCTGTATCGTCATGAAGCAGATAGATTCTATTAAAATTCTGGCTTTGGGTGATCCATTTACCACCAGGCAGGCCTTTGCAATTTGGCCTCCAACCTGTCATGCCGCGACCCTTGGGCAGAGGGTAACCTCTGATGCCCTCTCCTGATTAGGGCTTGAAAAACTATTTGTTTTGCCTTCCCCAGGTGCCTTTTCTTTGATAAAGCAGCATATCTCTGACCAGGAGAGTCAGACTTTGGCTACTGCTATTAATTCCCTAAAAATCTCCCTGGTGTACAAATAATTTCCAATTGAATTTTCTAGTGCATCTTACTTGATTTTTTCCCTTTGTTGGGTGTTTAGGAGGGCTCTTACATTGGCCAGATTCAGGCTCCTCCCTACTGCAGTTACTGAAGGCAGATGGAGGGGGATTCTATATGAGCAGAGGATTTGTCCAGGATGCAGTCAGGACTCTATTGAGTTACTACCCCACATCATTTTTGATTGTCCTCTTTATTTGGTTCCTAGTCATCTTATCAACCTAGTTCCTAATCCTCTTACCCCAGTTATCACAGGCATGAGGCCCTGTTCCCAAGGGGATGCCCTGGTTTTCCTTCTCTTGGGACAGGACCCAGTAGTTACCCTTCAAGTGTCTACATTTTTGGCTTCTGCTGTCGAACGTAGGCCCCTTTCAGACCCCACCCCCTGCAAATTTTTCGCTGCAGGAGGGAATACACAGCAAGGATATGTGCGGGTTTTGACACACGCACGCACGCGCACAGCCACGCGGGGGGAGGGGGTGCTTTCAGACCGGCTGATCCCCATGCATATTCTGGCTGTGCATTCCCTCCCGCAGCCAAAATATGCGTGGGGGTGGGGGAGACGGTCTGAAAGCGGCCTTAGACTAGCTATTCCTAGGGAATCCTGAGACTTTTTTGATTCTGATGTGTTTTATCTAACTGGTATTCACTTGTTTGTTCTTTTGTTGTTTTGTATTCATATTTTGTGATGGCCGATGGTTTTAAATAAATAAAACTTAATAATAATAATAAATAATTAAAAACACTTTTTTTTGGTTTTCCTGCCCCTGAATTACTAGACAGCATAATTCTTTGATCCCACAGACATGGTCAAGTAAAATAGCTTTGTAAGCCATCAAAAATGGAGAGTAGGCAACTTTGCCTCCAGGTCACAGTAGCAAGGATTCTCTAATGGCAAGGCCCCCATTTCCAGGGCTTGAAATCTAGATAGGCTGTCTGTTCCCCCAGGAGCTAATCTAAAAAATATTATGCACATTCCTAGTATATGTGTAAGGATATTCTTAATTACTATTTTTTGTGTAGTACGTGCCCTACTTCTGCATTGCTCTGCTGCTAACCTCCCTCACCTTTGTTTAAGACCTTGTTGGGCTGGGGTGAACAGGCCTGTTCTTCAATGGTTCTCTTTTTTCCTAGCTGGGAGATCCCAGTGGGTGGTGCTGGGGGACTGTTCATCGTCTCCTTGGGGCCTCCTGTGTGGAGTGCTGCAGGGTGCTGTTCTGTCCCCCCCTCCTGTTCAACATGTATATGCAGCTGCTGGGTGAGATGGTGAGGGGATTGGGTCGTGGTGCCACCGATACGCTGATGACACTCGGCTGTACCTCTCGTTTTCATCTGACCCAGGCCCAGCAGTCTTGGTGCTTTCCCGGTGTCTGGCAGCTGTGGGGGACTTGATGAGGGCAAGTCAATGGAAGCTGAATCCTGGCAAGACAGAAGTGATGTTGGTTGGTAGGGCTGGGGACCTGGTGGGGGGAGGGAAACCCATCACACATGGGGTTTGCCCTCCTCTGGTGTGTCAGGTCTGGAGCCTGGGGGGTGTTCCTAGATGACAGTTGCGCTTGGATGCCCAGGTAGCATCTGTGGGTGGGGGCGCCTTCCGCCTATTACATCTGGTTAGAAGACTCTGGCCCTATTTTTCTAATTCTGACCTTGCCACCATCATCCATGCTTTCATTACCTTGAGAAAAGATTACTGTAATGCGCTCTACGTGGGGCTGCCCATGATGACGGTCTGGAGGCTGCAGCTAGTGCAGAATGCAGCGGCTTGTTTCCTTATGAGGTCGGGCCAGCGTGAGCGTATAACTCCAGTTCTGTGTGCCCTGCACTGGCTGCCTGCCAGTAGTCTTCCGGACCCGATTCAAGGTGCTGGTTTTAACCTTTAAAGCCCTATATGGTTTGGGTCCCACTTATCTGAAGGACCGCCTTGTTCCCTGGGCCCTAACTCAACCTTTGCGGTTGCAGGGAGCTCTCTCCTTGAGGTCCCACACTGTTGATGGATGGCTACTACGAGGAGGGTGTTCTCTGTGGCTGCGCAGTTGCTGTGGAACTCCCTGCCAAAGGAGCCCCCCTCCCCCTCCCCGGTTTGGAACTGCTTGCCTTCCGGCGGCTATGTAAAACTTTATTGTTCTGCCAGGCATTTGGAGAAGGAGATGGGTACATCAGGGAGGGTGTGTGGGGGTATGGGTATTGTAATGTTTTATGATGCATTTATGATTTGATATTGTTAGCTGCCTGAGGCAGGAGGGGCGGAATATCAAAAATATTAAATGAAAATAAAATGGTTCATGGGTAGCTATCCCTCTGTGCCCACATGAACACTGTGGCGGGGGGAAGGAGAGGGAGAACAGGGGAGGTAACAGCCTGCATAACTTATATTCCCAGAATGTGTTTGTACAAAGTTGGGTAAGGTGTGACTTATAGATGTTAAGTTAAAACACCTCTCGGTTCTTGGGAGCTCTTACCCCTAAGATAACTTACCCCAGCACTACAAGTTTATGTGGAGCATTTCTGCACTCCATTACCTGAATCCAACCACATTATTTTTCTATACGACAGGAAAGAGTCTTCTTATGGTGGAATTAGGGATCCCAGAGTGGAGCAGTGCCCATTCTTAAATAATCAGTAAGCTTCTCCAAGCAAAAGGCTGCATAATGACTTCAGACTGATAAACTATATTAATAACTATAGTATTAAGACATGATAAGGAAAGTGTATTTAAGTGGTCCATTAATGGCTCAAAAGACCAATGCACCCAGGACATATATTAATGGATCAGTAAAACCTGCCCTATAATTCTTAATGCTCTATTTTGCTGGCGTTGAAGTTTTATCCATTTTGTGGTGTTAACCAAGGAGATTTAGTCCATTCTCTAGAGGTAATATGCTGTTTTTATGGGACTAATGTCAAATCTGATGTGAAACTTGTCTGTTAAATTTCTGCTTTTGAACAGCATGCCTAGTCTTCCTATTGGTGGGCTACTGTTGTGCAGTTTGTTTTCTTATTCTTTTATCATCCCTTTTTGTTGTGTTTAAAACAGGACACACAACTGTTGTCTGTCTGTTAACAGAGCTTTTGAGTCGCTCAGCATTATGGGGTGATTAACTGTAGATTCCACTTATAAGCCTTGCTCTCCCCACCACCACCATTTAATTATCCCTATTCCCAATCTTCTAGTTTTACATACCACATGGCTTGCCAGGTTGGAGGTTTTTCTGGGAAGAAAATCCAAAACCAGAAAAAAAATGTACAAGTGATGGTGTCTTGGAAACGAACTGCAAGTAAAATCTCCCCCCAAAGGGTTGTTTTTTTTATGGTTCATCTCTAAAATGACTTGGTTTAGAAATGCCAAACTTTGGCCTAAAAATGATCGTTAGTTTTTTAAAAAAATATATATTTATTTTTGACTGAAAGGTTAGCAAATGTGAAAACCAAAAACACAAGACAGCTTGTGACATCTCATCCAATACTTACCTGACTGAGTTGTTGGCCATAGTTTTTGACTGTTGGGTCTTTTCTTGCGTTTTGTGTCGCAAGATTTCATCCTCCTTCTCCTGGGCTTCTTACTCTCCTTTGTTGCTTTCCATGCATAAGAGACAAAGTGGTTCAGATGATATCTTTTATTGGAAATAAGCTTTTGGGCCACACAGGGCTGAGGAAGGGCCCTGTGTGGCCCGAAAGTGTGCCTATTTCCACCAACAGTTAATTCAATAAAAGATATCATTTGAACCACTTTGTGTCTCTGTCACTTGGGACCAACACAGTGACCACACTTCCTCTGGATTCCATTAAAAAGACACGCAAACTCTCAATACTCAATATTGTATTAATAAGTACATGACACCAAGCCCTTGCACTACTGGAAGAATACAAAAAATAAAATCTATCCACATATACACTCCACAAAACATTGCATGGAATCATACAATAAAAAGGGTACTAAAAAGCATAAGTATAATATAAAACAAAAGTACGCAATAATATAGGGATCAATGATCCAAACTAAATTTAACAGAAAATTGATCTAGTCCCACCCTCCACCAAATGCCCAGCCCTGGGAGCCTCTGTAATGGAACAAACAAACAAACTAAGAAGTTAACACTGGCCCAAGGCAATCAAAAAGGGCTGCAGATAACATGACATTCACCTAGGGCCCATACTCTATGGGAGGTAGGGAAGGCGGGCCATGTGTCCCTGTGAGTGCTGGATCAAAATGTTTGGTGTGGATAAGCTCTGCTTTGAATGCAAAAACCACGATTTTATGAATCAGGATATGGTCTTCCTGTTGAGGAAGCCAGATAGCCTTCTCTTTCACTGTTAAGCAGCTCAACTTGGTTAAAGAAGGATTGAGAAGGTTCTCTCTTCTAGCCGAATAGAAAGAGCACTCCATTAAGTAATGAAATATGTCCTCAATTGCCCCCACACCAAATGGGCATAACCTCCGACTTACCTCCCACCCCAACCTTCTCCCCAGGACCATTGCCGATGGCATTTGCTCAGTACGCAGTCTTGCCAGTGCTCTTCTCAAATGTGGTCTTAAATTGCTAAGCAGAAACTGACTGGGGCCCCCCATAGTTTTCCACAATATGAAATGTAGCACAGCACACAGTAGCAGAATTTTTCTGGGTGGCTTGATCGTTAAGCCTCTCTCGTATCTGGGCCTGTTCTTCTAGGTGTACGAAACGTATAGACTCATCATAAAGATAGCTAAATCCCAGATGATGGAGTTGCAAAATGACAAACCTCAACCACGGTGAAAGCCCGGAACCAGCCCTTTCAGATTCTTCTAGGTAGCACATTTTAGGCAGCCTTAGAGGAGATAACGAAAGAATATTGATAACACGCGAGTTACAATGGACGTTAGAATAGATTATGCCCCAGCCTCTAATCTGGCGAAGGTGGCTGGGAATGAGGGGGGCAATCCCAGAATAGCTCGTACAAATTTATTCTGGTGGATGTTGATGTCATCCATTGCACTATAGCCCCAAACCTCTGCCCCATAGACTATCTGGGCAATGGTTTGTGCACAAAAGGCCTTGAGAGCAGCCATAGGTGATCTTCCTCCTGTGGAGTTATGGAAGCGTCTGATGGCATAAGCAGAGGGCTTAGCTTAGCTTAGCAAAGACCATGACAGAGAGGAAGAAAAAACAATGCCAAGGTACCTATAGTCCTTCACCACCTCCAATGGTGCACTGTCCAGGAACCAAGAAGGGGTTCGTTTGCACCTCCTACATCTACCCCATCTGGCTACCTTGGTCTTTGTACGGTTAATTGTTAACCCGTTTGATTTACAGAGAATAGAAAAATAATTTAGGGCTCTTTGTAACCCAACTGGGGATCTAGAGAGAATAACTGTATCGTCTACAAACGTCAAAACTTCTATCGATGTACTTAACACTTTGGGTGGATGGAAATCAGGATTAGCCATTTTAGGGATCATATCATTAACATAGAGATTAGAGTAAGGGGGCTAGAACCACACCCCTGTTTCACACCCTTGCACGCTGGGAATCTGAATGCGAGTTCTCCCTGCCTCCCGTACCGAACCTGGGCCCAGTTGGCCCTATGATAGGCCATTAATAATTTGAGCGGCAACTGATCAATGCCTAAAGCCACCAGTTTGGGCCAAAGAAGTCCCCTTCCAGGGAATCAAATGCGGGAGATAGATTGCTAAATGCCACATAGAGGGGAGATTTCCTCACTTGTACATACTTGTGTCTAAGATGCTGTAGTGTAAATATGTGGTCACGGGTAGAATAACCCTCTCTGAAGCCTGCCTGGGCTTCAGCCAGGAGAGAATTCTCCCTGGCCCACAGTTGCAGATGTACTAGTAAATGTCGTCCGAAGATTTTGGCTGCGATGTTCATCAGACTAATAGGTCAGTGTGCACCAGGGTTGCTGCTGGGCCCTTTTATAAATAGGAATGATGGTAGAACCTCTCCAGGATTCTGGGACGCTATAATTTGTCAAGGACATGCAAACAGCCAGGAAGAGTCTTGTCATTGGCTTAGCAACTGCTTATTGAGACCCCCTATGGAATGTTTTAGAACTAAGTGAACTCATAAACTGAGGAGCCAGTGGTGACAGGAGGAAGAGGAGCCTGCTAACAGACTGAGAGGAATGAATGGACTGTGAGGAGTTCGTGCTTACGGATGCATGTGGGTGGGAGACTGGGAGTAGGTGGCGGAGTTAGACGAGTACTGTACAGTGCAGTGATTTTCAAACTGGGAGGCAACCCCTACCCGGAAGTGTGTAGAAGATATTCTGGAGAAGGATACAAGAAGGTGTTAGCATTGTCCATTATTAACAGAGGGGCATCAATTGCCAGAGACAACTGAAAGGGAGAGAGCATAGTTCAAAAATGTTCGAGAATTCCTCCTAGAGTGGAATGCCACTTCCTTCCAATATTGTAGATTTAATATAAAAACCTTTTTCGTTTATGTGGGAATGTGCATTATCACCCTAGAAAATGGCTCTGAAGTCTAAAAAGGACAGCTTATTTTGTTCCTGGAATATTAAAAGAAAAGAACTTTTAAAAAATCTTCTCATCTCAGTGCTACGTTATAAGTCTTTGTTGCTCATTTTCTGTTTTGAATTTATTTTCTCATGGCTGTAGTTGGCCTCCTGACATTGTGCTTAAGGTTTTAAAATAAGTTCTGATGGGCAGTCTGTCTTAGAAACTACGCTGTGTGTGTGTGTGTGTGTGTGTGTGTGTGTGTGTGTGTGTGTGTGTGTGTGTGTGCGCCTGTTTTGAAAAAGGGAACTTGTAAAATGCAGGCAATTAGATGATATAAATAGCAAGCATGGAAGGGGTGGTATTGAGGGAGAATAGCACAAAACATTAAAGGCACTTAAAAGGAGTTGTATTCACCACAATGCTGTGAAGACAAAATGAATAATTTTGAGTGGCAAAGTTTGTGGCTGTTGTGCCCCTAACAAGTAACTTCTGCTCAAATTTGTATTAATCTGTATAAGTCCTTAAAGAAAATAGCCCTCTCCCTTTGTTAAAGACAAGGCAAATTTAGCTTTACTTTTCTTAAATGACATAAGCTGGAAGTCTGTTTAGTTTCATATCCAGAAGGCAGGGGGAATGGCAATGTGTAGTCATGTGTTTACCTGTGTACTCATCTTGTATAAGTGATATTTTCTTATCTGGTGTTAATATTGTGTACCAAAGCCAGGGTTTCCAAACTCTTTTGGAACAGGGACTGCATGTTAATCAAATATCTTGTGGACCTTCCTACTCACACTTGTAAAGACCTCCTCATGTTTTGACAATCTGGAAGTGTCCTTGTTGCAAATGCAGCACAAACATATTAGGAAAGCTCTTAATGCATTTTTGTAGTTGGAAATTAGGACTGCTAGGAGAGATGAAGCGTACTGCATGTCTTGTTCTTTTGCTTTTGGGCTACAGGTGTTTGGATTCTCATGGCACTGATTGTCTTGGAGGGAATGGGAAGTGTTGAAATGTCTCCCATATTTATAGAGGCATATTGGCCCTCCTAGAGAAGGAAAGAGGACATACCAATTCTGCTATCTCCCTCGCTAGACAGCAGTACTATGCCTCACACATTGAGTCCTGCTCCCGGGACCCTCGCCGCCTCTTTTCCACCTTTGACTCCCTTCTCACCCCACCCCTGTACTCCTCCTCCCTCTTCTCTTTCCGCTCAGGATCTTGCTCTCTTTTTCACCTCCTAAGATTGACAAGATCCGCCTGGAAATCGCTTCCAAGTCCTCTCCCCCTACCACTCCCCCCACATCTCTCCTGTCCTCCTTCCCTCCTGCCTCCCTTGAGGAAATCTCCTCCCTGCTCTCCTCCTCCAACCCCTCAACTTGCCCCCTGGACCCCATTCCTTCCTGACCTCCATTGCCCCCACCATCGCCCCTCCCCTCCTGCACATCATCAACCTCTCCCTCTCTATAAACACGCCACTGTCTCCCCCATCTTCAAAAAGTCCACTTTGGATCCCTCTGAACCCTCTAATTACCATCCTGTCTCACTCCTCCCTTTTGCTTCCAAACTCCTTGAACGGGTTGTCTACTCTCGTTGCCTCGACCTTCTCTCTGCCAACTCCTCCCTTGACCCCCTCTAATCTGGCTTCCACCCCCTTCACTCCACTGAAACCACTCTGGCTAAGATCACCAACGATCTTCTTGTGGCTAAATCCAACTGCCTTTACTCTATTCTTGTCCTCGATCTCTCTGCTGCCTTCGACACCATTGACTACTCAGTAGGGGCGGGAAAACCGGTAAATCCAGTATCCGATAATGCCGGTACCGGGCGTACCGGCATTATCGGATTCGACCCGGTAATCCAGTCCGGGTACCGGATTCCGGGTACCGGATTTTTTTACATTGCAGCCATTTAAAAATGGCTGCAATGTAAAAAACTTAAAGCCCCAGCAAAAAAGTTTAAAAAAACAAACCCTCCCCGAGTCCAGGCTGCGCGGGTGGAAGGGGGGACACCCCCCACCCACCCTGCC
>QEPC01000754.1:1889118-1926937 GCA_003113815.1 Sphenodon punctatus
AGGGGGAGGGAATTAATTTATTTCATTGATTTCAATGGGGACACAGCGCCCCATTGAAATCAATGAAATAAATCCGGTACCGGTATACCGGATTTAATCCGGGAATCCGGTTTTCAGAGAACCGGTAACCGATAAATCCGGTAGCCGGTAATGGGCCCGGGGTCCCACCTCTACTACTCAGTCCTGCTTGACTCGCTTCACTTCCTTGGATTCCGGGACTCTGTCCTCGACTGGTTCTCCTCCTACCTTTCTGACCGCTCCTTCAGTGTATCTCTTCCTAACTCCTCCCTCTCCTCCTCCCTACCCCTCTCGGTCGGGGTTCCCCAAGGCTCTGTCTTTGGCCCTCTCCTCTTCTCTATCTACACCCAATCCCATGGCAAACTCATTGCCTCCCACAGTTTCCAGTACCACATATACACACTGACGACACTCAACTCTATCTCTCCATTCCTTCCCTCTCCCCCTTTGTTCAAGCTCATCTCTCAGGCAGGGACCGTGTCTATCTTTTATGTAAAGCACCAGGTACATTACTGGCACTATATAAATGCTTATAATATAATAATATTGGTGGCTATGCAAACAAAAGGCATCCAGTACATTTGGATGGTCTGTGTCCATCCTTAGGGGTGGGCTATTGGGGGATGAGTCATGGCTTGAAGGAAGATCCATAATACTGGAAAGCATGTTTTATTCTGTCCATTCTGGGAGAAGGAAAGACACATCTGTTAAGTGGGTTGTCCATCATAACCTCACTCATTCACCTGCACCTGAGTTCCTTTAGGAGTAATCTCTGCATAACTGTAACTATGGGGGCATTGTTCCTTATAGTAACCCTGCGATAGGTGTTTGGTGGAAAATTCAGAGGTAATGAGGAAATAGAGTTAGGTTCATCAGTGTCACCTTTTCTTTTGAAAGTGCTCCTGTTATTGCATTATGAAAGTTAATCTGTGGTTTTTCTGTTAGACTTCATCAGTGAAAGTAATCAATGTGCCACCCTCTTTGGTCTGAAGTTGAAATAAATGTTTCTTAGACACAGGTCATTTTGAAACTGTAATAGTGAAATACAGAAACTGTTTTAGATCTGTGTGCTTATTTTAAGCAGGTAAAATGTTTTGATAAAAACCTCTCAGAAGGAGAACAAAGTGTATTGGGTTTGGGGTTTTTTTTTTAAGCCTTAGGGTAGCAGTGACTTCAATTTCAGGTGCTAGTTTAGCTTTATAATTATTTTGAGAGCTTTAATATTTTTAAAAAAGTCAAAAACTCCCCAAAGAAGAAAGACAGTAGTGGCCTTTCAAGGCTTTAGTTTGATTTTCTGGCTTGTACTTCCCAGCTGGTGTTAGGGTACATCTGGAATCTATGAAATTCCTTTCTTTGTTCATCATTTCCTGCTTCATTCAGTACTGCAGTTTATGATTCTGAAGGATGGTTTCATTAGTTATCTTTTTGTACGAACACACCTTGCAGCACATAATGGCTTCTTAACAATGGTTGTTTTGTTTGTGCAGGTCTTGCAATATTGTTTGACCATCCTGCTAAATTTCTTAAATGTTCTGTTTTTAGTCTTTCAATCAAAGCTGGTTCAGCCCAGAGGGTTTGGCAATAGTTCAGCCTTCAGAGTGTGAGGGAGGTAGAAAGGGGAAGAACAGAATCTGTTACACTGCATGAAAGCCGCCTTTCTTATCTTTCTGCAACCACTGAACAATCACCAGTGTGTTGAACAGAATTGGTAGCATTTTGTAGGAAGTGTAGAACGTGACTTATTGCTGTTGCTTGCTTGCTATATATAGGCTTAATTTGCAATATAGTAACTGCAGTAGAATGACATGTGCACAACCTTAGAATTTTTTTATTTTTTTTTAAAGAAGTTATGCTCTAATAAAAGATTGTGAATGCTTGGGCTGAGTGGATCTCTGAGCAATCCCAAAACAGTTTAATTTAAAACACTGGATACAGAAATGTAAATGGCCTTGTTGAGGGAAACGTCCATGAGATGTCTTGAGGATGGTGTCATTTTGTTTTATAAAAGTCATTCTTGGTGGTGTGTGTTTAATAACACTAAGTTCTCCCATCTGTGACTTTTTAATGAGAACTTGGCCCTGAACTTCACTAAACAAATTTGAATATTGATAGATGTCAAACTTGTGAGAATAAATATCAGTTGCGTAATTGAAGGTGGCTTGTTCTGGTAGAAAATCATCCTATTATTCCTACTACTATACTGCATGAAAATACCAATGATTGTGTAAATGTTGCATATAGTAATGGCACCCACATGCTTGTATAACTTCCCACAGGATTCATTACTCGGCTTTCATCAGCTGATGAAAAGTACTCCACTGATGTTCATTGCTTAATTTCCATAGTGTAGAATGCATCTTAATAGCAACTAGCAAGAGTCCTGGGGCCGCCGCCCCACCCTCTTACAGTTGTGTAAGCTACCCCCTCTTTACACTGAATTGTATGAGATAACATCCCTGTGACAGCTACAGTGACTGCTTACATGGGAAATAAAAGGGAAATTATTGGCTGGGGAGCTGTCTTCACCAGCTTCACAAAGGCACAGGAGGAGCATGAAACATTTTTCTTCAAGGTTCCCTTAATTTAGGGCCCATTTTAGTAAACCAATGTTAACATCAAAATAAAAGAAGTAGGTACAGCCCCAAGAAGTTCAAGCATGCTTTTGTGGCCCATGGCTAGGCCTCCTGGCTGGTCTCAGCCAGGTCAAACAAGGAGCTCTACTCTTCCCTCAAGCACTTCCCATTCAAGAGAGCTTCCTGTCAGTGCTGAGCACACTTGCTCTTCCTGAGGCTTTCCCAGCTGCTTTTAAATGTGCCTGGCTGAGCCCCCACCCATCCACCTGCCAATTAGGGAGGCACCCAGCTATGCAGCTCCAGCAAGGAGTTGGGGATTCAGACTAAGGAATTAACCTTTTCCATGCATGCACAATGTGATGCTTTGCAACCCATCACAGAAGTAATTTTGTTTAAGCTATTTTTTAAATTCAGCGGATAGAAGTGTAGTAGAAATCCAGTGCTATATGAACTGGAAGCTTTCCTCTGAGAGATTCTGACTTGATGACTTTCTCCATTGTTAAAATCAATAATATGTTACTGGTTATGTTTTTAAAACCTTGCAAGTGTAGTAACTACATAGTATCTCGATGTAACCAAGCAAAGCGCGTGCTCCTGGGACCTCGCATCCTCGTGAATGTTACACTCATTGTCTCTCCCTCTGTTCCCCTTCCTTTGTCTCTGACACACACACACCCGTCTCTGAGATTGTAAGCCGTAGGGCCGGGACCGTGTCTATTCAATTACTTTGTAAAGCTCCAGGTACATTGCTGGCACTATATAAATATTTGCTGCTAATAATAATAATAGCCTTTATAATAACATTTACACTCTTTGAACTTGAGAAAAGTTGCACGGGATAAAGTGATTAGAAATATCTAGTTGTAGTTTATAGTCTCTCATAGGGTTAAAAAAAATAATCTCTATTCATTTCAGAGTCTCCCACCAGCCCAGCACTTGGGTGTAAAGTGAAGGAGTGTGTGCGGACTGAAATGCATGTGTAGATTGCGTGAGCTCTTCTGGTCTCCTAATGAGTGTAAAGAGTAAGAATGGAAAAGACCAAGTATTTGCTATTCAGGTGTGCACAAGTTTCCCTATCATTCAAAATTAAGGCAATTATTACTTTTCTGATATTTAAATAAGAGAACTGACTGTCAAGCATGACCGGTTTCATGGTTTGTAAAATACAAAAAGCACGGTAGCTAGCTAGCAGGGAGTAAAGGCCAGGTTAGCTTGTCTGGAGCTGCTTGCCGGAGGGGCGGGGTATAAATACATTAAATAAATAAATAAAATAAAATATCTGACACAATTGCTCTGGAATATCACATGGTATTTTCAGAAGTGATGCTACCATGCTTAGACCCAATCCGGGGTAACAGCTGCTGCCCCACGTTGGGATAGGCCAATACCCAGAACAGACATGACGGTGCATCTTACCACACTTTGCCCCAAACTGTAGTAAGTTACCACCGGCTGTTGCCTGCGATTTTCCGAGATCACAAGCAGTAGTAACTGCTACAGCGGTTCAGGGCAAAGCACGGTGAACATCTGGTGGCCGCCGCACAGAAGTGACAATGGTTGGGGGTGGGGTTAAGTCTGGCTAAGCATGGTAGCATCACTTTGAAAATACCCACATTCGATATATGTCTGGAGCATTGAGCTTCGTTTCCCAGGGGCATGACTTGGGAGACCTGGTCCTCAGAAGCCCCCTCCCCTCACAAAAAGTATCAGGGCAGGGCCTGATTCCAAGGGAATAGTGGTGGGTAGATAGGTGAATAAAAGTACCCCAACCTAGAAGTCCACCAGCCACCAACTGAAAATGCACAATTGTATCTTCTTTGCTCATTGGATGTTTTTGGTTTCCTTTGGAAACATATGACTTGACTTTTGCTGTAATGCCTATTGCAAAACTAGACAGAGGAATGTGATTTGGGGTCGATGATTAGATAAAGTTTTAGTCTTGATAACGTGTGTGTACTGTGATCATAAAGTCTTGTCGGAAGTGCAAGCGAGCTGCTTTCTAGGAAACAAATTACCCCTCTTGCATCAAGGGCTACTTCTAGTCTTACACACTGATCTAATACCTGAAAAGGCCTTTAATGTAGGGCTTTACTGTAGGCTCCAGAAAGAAATCAGAAGTTTATTGGCTTAGCCACAGATGGCTTAATCTTACTGCTGTCAATCTTCTTAGATAATCTTGATTGGATGGTGAGCTCCTGTACCACTGAAGTGTTAAATAACCACTCTTAAATAGTGGGGGGGGAGGGAAATCCCTAAGTGGGCCAGATAGAGTATTTCAAGTGGTGGTTTCTTTGAGGCATTAATTGCCTTGTTTATCTGTGTGGTGAACAAATTCCTTCAAATAACTACTAGTGTAAAACCTACCTGATACAAGTCACTGAACAAGTGAACGTACAATGCCTAACAGCTAGACTCAGGCTTGTGTGTTGTCATCGTTGTCTACCTCCTTTTGTAAACAGGCTATAATTAGCTGCTAGGTATTGCAGAAGCACTAGAGCAGTGGCTCCCAAATGTTTTTCCTGTGACTCTTATTTTGAGACTTCAATGTAGTTCCATCATCCCAGATGACAGTAAATTTAATATCAATTAAAATTGTGACCCACTTCAGATTTGGAAATGTCTTACCTTACAGGCTCCACTCATGGACTAAAACCACACACTATTTTTTATTTTTTTTTAATCCCATGTTACTTCACTGCAACCTTGTTTAGACTTGTCATTACAGGCTCAGTTCGTATTGGGTCACTCATGTTTGAAATGCAACATTTGCTGGTGCACCCCAAATGAGACAGGACAACCAGATTCCTATAAACGTAAACGTCGCCCCCTCTCCTCTTCAAATCTGGGAGGGGGACCAGGCCCTTCCAGACCAGAGGAAGGCACCTGCAGACTAGGGGCCATACTTGTCCCTACCATCCTCGTGGGTAGCCCCTCCCAGGGATGCTGACCCCACTGCTTGCCATACCCAGCTTTTGTGGTAGGTGTCGCCTTCCCATCTCTTATGGAGATGCCTCATCTTCTATGTTTCATTCTAAACTATGCGTGGTACTGGACCCCTGGTGAGTGCGACATATCTGAATTTGAGCAACCCCTTCCTTTACTAGCCGAATCAAACCACATAGCCCAACACTCTGAAAAAGGCAAAAAACGGAACCTCATGTGCCAGTTTGCTTCCGCAAAAATTCCTTCCTGGCCCCACTAGGCGACTGATATATTCCACAGTGTTGTATTTGGGTGGGTGGGAGGGTGCTGCGCCTAAGGGCTCCTGCCTAGAACTGAGACGGGGAGCGTGCAGCAAAATTGGAGCCCCGTCCCTCTTTGGGCGGCGCTCCAATCGCAGCTGCCCCTTTTTGCACCTAGCCAGGGATCCACCTTCACAGCGCCAGCCCGCTCCCCCAGTCCTGCCCCATTTTCTAGGGGGGGGGCACAGCAAGGGGCCCTGTCGTGGCCATTTTGGCCTGCAAAGGGGCAATTTGCTTATCCCTCTCAAATGCATCTGGGTTCTTAATAGCTGCCTAGCTACTTAATGACCCCATTTTCCCATAGTATTGGAACACTTTAACCTGACCTCTGTGAGGAAGGGAAGTACTATTCTGATTTTTATAGAGGAACCGAGTCAAAGATTGATTAACTTCACCAATTTATATGAAAATCTGAATATTCAGCCTAGATCTCCAGACACACACTAAGATGTGCATAAAACTTGCTCTCTCTGTTTAAATCCCTGTTGCGCAACAGCAAGCAGTACAGGATATTAGATGGTGTGAATGTACCTGCTTGTCGAAGATCACAGGGTAGCAGGGAATGAGATTAAGTGGGGATGCAAGAAGTAAAGGCAATTAACAGAAAGCTTTTCAAAAATATCCTGTAAAGAGGAGGGTTGAAGGGTTCATACATTTCTGTTTATGAAGATAGAAGATACATGTCTTCATTATTAATAAATTAATGTCTTATTAATTAATAAGAATCAGATAAATTTTTCGCCGATTACTTTGTCAACATCACTTTATTCTTTCTTGACTGTTGAATAAAACTTGCTAGCTACAGTATCTTTTCCCTGCAGGTAATAAGAAATATATTAGCAATGAGAGAGGTCTGAGTATTGGGAAATGTATGTGACCGATTTAGTACTTTTTCACCTCCTGCACATTTAGGAAATCAAAACCTGTTTTGAATTAAAACACACAAGCCTGTCTCTTTTTATATGCAGGCCAATTAGGAATTTTGCTAACCTGTACATCTAAGAAAAGGTGCTCTTTTAAGCTGATTGAATGCAATATATGGCCTGTAGTATTCTGACTGACAGAAAAGCACAAACACTCCATGGCTTTCCTATTGCAGGGGAAAATGTATCTTCATGATGCATTTTTCTGTCATGTGATGAAGGTGTTATATTCCAAATTCATGGTTATGCAGCCTACCTACTTTGACAGTCTGGTAGATTAGAAAACTCGGTCACAATGGGACATGCAAGGAAAGCCGAGGATATTCCCTGAATTTGGAAACGAAACCTGGAAGTGCTAACTGCCATTACATGAATTATTATATTTCATCATAAATATTGCCATAAATAGAGGAAGTGGTGAGTCATGTAATTCTTCTTGATCCACAGTCAGAAATGACACAAACCTCCCTGGGTCTGGTCTGGCTCACTTGTGATAATGAATGCATTTGACAAAGTGTCTGGTAGGTCACAACACCTAATATCTCCCTGCATCTGAATTGAAGCCAGAAAGGCCAAAATGTGGGGGAAGAAACCCTTGGTGGGATGGTCTTTCTTCCTCCCTCCCCCACCCCCGGTCTCTCTCCTCCCACCCCCCAACTATATCATTTATCTACATTTTAGATAGTCTCCAAGTAACTAAAGCTTGCTCAGCAGGAACTATCACTTTCCTGTTATTAAAAACTTTAGCAGTTAAACCTTAAACTGCAGAGCAGTGTTGACTAGTAATAAAATCTGGTCTTTGTGCCAGGTCCTCTAAATTTTGTTAGGCCACTTTACTTTTTGAAAAGGTTTCTTGCTCCATTGAAAAGGAAAACTCTTAACTGCATCTGAATTTTAAATATAGCCTGAAACTTTAACCATAGTGAAGTCCAAGGATATTGCCAACTTGAAAATTGTACACATCTGACAGATGTTTGCCTGCTAGAATTACTTGTAACACCTTGTAATAACATGAGAGATGCAGAAAAAGATTTTTCTGTATTTTTTCAGCTTTACTCTGTGCATTTGACAGTACTTAAAAGTTCAGTAGATTAAACCCTTGTTACGTTTCATGAATAACGTTATGTTCAATGTGTTATGGGGTATGTTTGTACCCCATATGCTTTCAGTAACCAATGACAATTCTGTTGCGTTGGGATCTGAAGTGGAAAATCCCAGGATATTCTGGGACACCAGGTACCCAAATCAGGCACTAACCCGATACTGATTAGTACCCAAATGTTCTGGGGCAATTTGGGTGTCAGAAATTCGATGAGTGTACCTGTTTTTGCAGGTACTTTTTTCAGCTCTAGACACACCATCCTCCCCTGTACCCATCCCCACATTATTATTATTATTATTAGACATTTATAAAGCGCCAGTCGTATGACCTGGTGCTGTAGAGAACATAGAATTAGACGCGGTCCCTGCCTGTGGCTTACAATCTAAAAGACAAAGACAAAGGGGGGGAGACAGGGAGAGGGGACAGTGGGAGAGACAGGGGAGAAGACAAACAAACATTCAGGCGGATGCGAGGTCTCAGGTGCGTGTGCTTGGCTTGGTTACAAAGAAGTTGGTAGAGCAGTCAGCAGGGGAGCCTGTGGAAAGAGAGAGATTGATGACATGTAGAAGTGGGGGGGGCGACAGTGGGAGAAATAGCGGTCAGGAGGTGGGAGGGGATCGGGTCAAGGGGGCAGGTGGAGGGGTTTTATTTACTCTGTTTATTTAATTAATAAATAAAATAAAATAAAAAATCACTTCCCCCCCCTTGCATAGCAGGGATAGGAGCATTAGGGATGATGGCATAGCAGCAGGACTCCGCTTGGGTGGCACTGCTCCCGAGGGCAACTCAGGAGGGCAGCTCGCACCCCAAGTAGGTGCTTCTGCACTTCCACCTCAGGGCTGCCCTCTTCTGCTCATCAGGACAGCTCTCCGTTCCTCAGGCAGGAACTTGCTGCAGGGTTGTCCCTCAATCCACACCTTTCTCCCTCTCCCCACTGAAGGAACTGGCACTAACCTCTGACCCGGTGTTCCACCCATCCCCACTCACCAGTTCCTGGAAGTCCAACACAGGGAACCTTTCATCTGTATGATTTCTTTTTGCTGCTGTTGTCAAATGGCTTCAGTATGGATTGGTCATACTGGGTGGGTGATCTGTAGATTATGGTGACCCCAAACAAGAGTCTTGCCCAAACGTGTCTTCAGTGTACCTCTGTTGTGGTTCGTGTCTGCAACCATGGGACTAAAAATGCTTTTGCCAGGTGCTCCAATTTGTCTAACACACCAGCAATAAGTAGTTCATTCTGAGTATTTGGAAGGCCTTTAAGAATGAACAGGTTCATGCAGATGTAGCCACTCCACAAACTCCCACCGAATCGGTCTCTCTCCCTCCTGCTCCATTTGCAGCTAAAACCAAACATCACGACACAGAGGTATTTAAAATGCAAGCTAATAGTAAATGACTTTTGGGGTACGTTTGTACCCTATACAGTTTAAAAAAAAAAAAAAAAAGATTTATTTTTTTTAATGCTAATTTGACCTGCTAATTGACCCCCTGCATTGTGTACCTGAGTTCAGGTTAAAAGGGCATAGTTAGAGAGCCACTAATTTAGTTTTTGCAAAAGATAAGTTTCCATAGTACAAAATTACCCTACAAGATCTGATAAGGACTTAGTGTTTCTGCTTTTTCAGTTTTCCCCACAAGAGTCTCCATAGATATTGACAGGAAAACTTCTTTCATAAAAAAAATATAATTCTTTCAAAATTCAAAATGAGCTACTTAAAGCCAAGGTGCTACAGCTAGCAAAATCTTAAGGGACTCTTAACTAATCAGAGCTCAGTACAGCTGTTAAACTCTGGGCTGGATTGTGTCAGGATCCCAGTGTGACAGAATGTTACTTTACATTGCATAGTAGGAGAAAATTATTATTGTACATATTTGTTAGTGTAATAGGGTTGACTTGGGTGTGGAAATTAGGTATTCTTTTTAGAAATCAAACTCTGAGTGTGTTGTAGAGATGTGCAGACTTGTTAATTGGGAAGGGAGAAAGAACTTGGAATCTCTTCTTAGGGCCGTGATTCCACCAACAACTTCTAATCAGAAGCAGCCCCCTTGAAGGACTCCAATGGGGATCCTCTGTAGTAAGTGGATTGTTGCCTTAAACTATTAGCTCTCAATTATCCTACAGTGAAATACCAAGAAGCTGTTGTTTTATAAGCTAAGTATGCACTTAAACTAATACACTGTGTTGTTCACACAGGATGGTATATGTAATTATAAAGGGTGAAACCTTAAAAGATGTTATAAGTGCTGTGAAGGCAGGGGTGGCTTGTAGCAATTGGCTTGTAGATCTTGCAAACACATCTGCTCAAGTACCATTCTCTTTTATTTTCATATAGCACATGTTTGCCTTTCACTTGAGCTAAATGATTTGCTGTAGGTTCCTTTTGTTTCAGGGGAAAGTGCATGTAAACAGTCGTCCATGAATCATAGACCTCTTACCATTTTTAATTAGTTGCAGCTGCAAAGGAACGGTGTGTGTTTCAGAACCTACTCTAAATGATTACACACTGCTGTGATCAATTTAAAAAACAGAGATCAATCCTCTATTTATGTTTATGAAAATTTTGCCGGGAAGTTATAAATGGATATCACACTGGAAAGAATGCTTTTGTCGCATCACCCTCTCCCCCTCTCCTCTCACCATCCAAAATTTAGTGGTTTTCCCCCTGGGGAAATTTCAGGAAACATGATTTTTTTTGTTTTTACGTTAATGAAGTTGAGTCACCAGCAATATATGCCAGGGGGCTGTCAGGAAAAGTGCACTTCTCTAACGTTGGGGGCTGTCTCTTGTATTTTTCTAAATGTGCAGTATCTGACTGTCCAGCGCTGATAGGATTTTTCTTGTGTGGGGATCAGAATGAGACAGCTGCCACAAATGTGTTATACAAGGGTGGTGAATCTGTGGCTGCTTTTTTTTGTTTGGGGTTTCTTTGGCTCTCTTTGCAGCTCCAGACCCTACCCTCAAGCACTGAAAGAGGGATTTTTTGGGAAGGGAGTGGAAATAAGGGCATACACTCAAGGACAGGGGATGGATCCATGACCTAGATCTGTGATCTGGACCCTCCTCTTCCTCCACCCCACACCATCGTGAGCAGATCTTTTAAGCACGTTGTCTCCAACTTCTGTCCGGCCCATGAAGCCTGTGCTAGTGTTCGAGGTAGCCTGCAGGAGGGGAAAGGTTCCCTATCTCTGGTGCAGTTGTTTTACAAAACATTTGTAGAAGATCAACAAAGCCGGAATCTAAGCATTTTTTTTTTTTGAGGGGGGGCAATAATGTAAGACCTTTTTATTCAGTCAAGCGTTCAGCAATCTGGGATAGAGGTTGGGAGGTAAGGATTGAGGATTTTGAATTGGTTTTAATGTATGTCTGTTTTTTTGTATTTGGTGTAACTTGCCCTGAGCCCTAGTGAAAGGGCAGGATATACATTTCAATAATTTGTCATTGTTATTTATCTGCAGGCCTTTTTGATTATAAATTATTAATCTATTTTAAGTAACTATGAGGAACAGTCTGAAATGTTTGTTTGACTTTTAAATAGGACAGTTTAGTTAGAGGTAGTTTTGAGAAGCTTTAATTGACCCATCTTTAGAAACCAGATGTTGGTATTGCTTTCAAGAGGTGGTACCTTTCTGTCTTTTGAAAAAACCCTCCACTTGCCCCCTGGACCCCATTTCTTCTTGCTTCCTGACCTCCATTGCCTCCACCGTCACCCCTCCCCTCCTGCATATCAACCTCTCCCTCTCTACTGGCTCTTTCCCCTCTGCCTTTAAACGCACCACCGTCACCCCCATCTTCAAAAAGTCCACTCTGGATCCCTCTGAACCCTCTAATTACCGTCCTGTCTCACTCCTCCCTTTTGCCTCCAAGCTCCTTGAATGAATTGTCTACTCCTCTCTGCCAACTCCTCCCTTGACCCCCTCCAATCTGGCTTCCGCCCCCTTCACTCCACTAAACCTCTCTTGCTAAGATCACCAACGATCTTCTTGTGGCTAAATCCAACCGCCTTTACTCTATTCTTGTCCTCCTTGATCTCTCTGCTGCCTTTGACACTGTTGACCACTAGCTCCTGCTTCACTCGCTTCACTCCCTTGCATTCCGGGACTCTGTCCTCAACTGCTTCTCCGCCTACCTTTCTGACTGCTCCTTCAATGTATCTCTTCCTAACTCCTCCCCCTCCTCCTCACTACCCCTCTTGGCCGGGGTTCCCCAAGGCTCCTTTCTGGGCCCTTTCCTTTTCTCTATCTATACCCACTCCCTAGGCAAACTCATTGCCTTCCACGGTTTCCAATACCACCTATACGCTGATGACACTCAACTCTATCTCTCCACTCCTTCACTCTCCCCATCTGTTCAAGCTCGTCTCACCAACTGTCTCTCTGATATCTGCGTCTGGATGTCTCAACGCCAACTCAAACTGAACATGGTGAGAACTGAACTCCTGATCTTCCCTACCAACCCTTCCTCTCCCTCTTCCCTATAAATTACCAGTGAAGGGGTCTCCATCCTCCCCGCCCCCCAAGACCCCAGCTTGGGCTTCATCTTTGACTCACACCTCACCTTCAAACCCTACATTGACTCCGTGGCCAAATCCTGCCGCTTCTCCCTCCACACACAGAAAAGGTATATAGAAGCAGAGTACAAAAACCAAAGTCAACAACAGTCTGCTTCAAAAATAGATTCAATTCAATACAATACACATACAATGTAAGCTACAACCAATAATGCTTTTTTCCAAAAGGAAAAAAGGAAAAGAAGAAAAAGAGAGACCCATAGCATCCAGAAAGGTTAGTTTGTACTATAAAACCCCTAAGGAGTATTGTATTGAATTGAATCTATTTGCTACTGTTTATTAATAGAGAAAAAGAAGCTCTTGAACACCCCTGAAGAAGCCAATTGCAAAACGTTGGACTTTTGTATTCTTGCAGCATCATTGCTTTGATCACTTGACTGTATATTGTCTCATTCTCCTAATATATCTTTTTGGATCTGTTTTAGAACATATATATATATATATATATATTTGAAGCAGACTGTTGTTGACTTTGCTTCTCCCTCCACAACATTGCCAAGATCCTCCCTTTTCTGTCTGTCTCCTCTGCCCAAATTCTCATCCATGCCCTAGTCATCTCATGCCTCAACTATTGTAACCTCCTCCTCGCTGGCCTTCCCCGATCCCACCTTTCTTCCCTTATCTCTGTTCAAAACTCTGCTGCCAGGATCATCCACCTAGCCCGTCGCTTTGACCACGTGCAGCCTCTCCTTTCCTCTCCTCTCTCCACTGGCTCCCTCTTCCCGAGCGTATTCTGCACAAGCTCCTCGTTTTCATATATTTTATTGTCACAGCAAAAAATTGCTATTTACAAAATTTTTAAAATACAAACAAAACATATCGCTTTGCTCTAGTGAAAAGAAAAATATATTTAAAAAACCACTTTTAAATAGACAATTAAACTCATCTAATCAAAACTACAGAAAGTAAGAAGCATACCATGGAATAAGTCAGCCCATACAATTTCTTGAGCTACATTGCAGATTGGGATATTTTCCTATGTTTCTCCACCAGCAAGAGGAACATTGCTATAGATCTTGTATGTGATATTTCGGTTAGAGTATAGTTCCATTTTCTCATTTGTCTCTAACTCTGCTGCCCCTAAAAGTGAATCCAACCAAATTGCCCTCAGGGTAGAGTACTGCGGGCACTCACAGACCAAATGGGCCAGTGTCTCAATAACCTGGGGGCAAGCATTACATACTCTCTTGTTCCATGGAGTCCCATCCCTTCTGCCCATAACCTGGGCAGTTTCAAAGAGATTGAATCGGAATAGCGTCCACATCCTTCTAAGCCTAGCATCTGGAAGCTGATCTAAATAAGTCTCTGTAGCTATCGAAGTTTTCATCACAGGATAGTATGGTGTGAGCCGGGTCTCCTTAAGTAATGCTAAATCTTTATTATGGGCCCACTTTGTTATTCTGCTTTTGAGCTCCCTTTTGGTCAGCTTACAACTTATGGTTCCATCTGACTCAACTGGCAAATTTATTTCTGCAGCTAGACCCTTAACGAAATAAAGCCAAGAGTACCTTGGGACTCCGTCGTGGTTCTTTTGTTCACTATAGAATTCACTTAGAAGCGAAGCATCATTAAGAGACACAATCTTTAACCAAAAAGCAAGAATTCTTGCACAGAAGTGGGCATAGACTGAGAGAGCCCCTGTTTCAGCTCGAAGCATCACTATAGGAGTTGCTCTCAGGGCTTTCAAAAGTGTACGTAAAAAATGATTCTGTGGAGTTTCTAGAGTATTAGTATATCCCGCAGCTGTCACCTCTGCATCAAATACTAACTGCGGAATGACCTTGACCTCCAAAATGTCCCAAAGTTGGCTAACAGATGAATGCAGGGTGGAATAATATAACGTCGTCAAACCTCCCACTGTTTGTGTGGCCTTAGCAACTTGAATTTGATTATTTGCTTTCCATGATTTGGAGGCAGCAAAAATGACATCCAAATATGTATAACGTGAGGTGTGGGCTAAATCTTGGTTGCCAATCCTCCATCTAAAATTGGCTTTATTTGCGCCAAAACTCATAACCTTGGACAAGCTCCTCGTCTTCACCTACAAAGCCCTTCACAACCTTGCTCCCCCCCTACCTCTCTGCCCTGATCTCTCTCGGAACCCATTCAAGCCCTTCGCTCCGCTTCCATCCCCTACCTCAGCCTCCCACTCCTCCCCTGCTCCCCCAGCCGCCTTTGTCCCTTCTCCCTCACTGCCCCGCATGCCTAGAACTCCCTCCCTGCCCTCATCCGCCTGTGTCCCACCCACCACACCTTCAAGTCCCTCCTCGAAACCCACCTCTTTTCCACTCTGCCCTTCCTAACTCCTGCTAATCATCCCCACCCATCACTATCCCCCACCTGTTATCTGCAAACTCCCAATTTACTGTAACCAAGCCAAGAACGTGTACCTGAGCTCTCGCATCCTCATGAATGTTGCATCCCTTGTCTCTCCCTCTGTTCCCCTTTCCCTGTCTCCCTTCCCTGTGTCTTTAGATTGTAAGCTCTCGCGCAGGGACCATGTCTATCTTACTCTTTGTAAAGCGCCAGGTACATCGCTGGTGCTATATAAATGCTTATAATAATAAGAGTAATAGTGACAAACAGTATTGCTTACACTGAGTGGAAGAATGCTTGCTTGGTTTCCAGTCTAAACTTGATATTGCAGGCATTGATGGGATCTATGCTTTGGATTAGCAGGACTACAGAGGGTGTTAACAGATGAGAGATTAGCCCACTGGAATCCGAGGTCACTCTGGGGCGCACCCATGCAACCACCACTGACAGGTTTCATGCGACAAACCAGATGTACAGACAGGTGTTCCTCTCCACCGCCCTCCACCCTCCCACTCTGCACCGATACATGGTCGCTGCCCTAATTGCTCCATCTAGGACTTGATGGTACTGACGGACTTGCCTCTGCGTGGAGGCTGTGCACACCCTGACAGGAGGCCGCCATGTGGGCGCACATTCACCTGCATCAGCCAGCATTTGCCCTAATGGCGGGATCCACATTCACCAGGATGACACCATGAGTGGGGGCTGCAGGGCAGGCAGGTGCAGGTGAGCATCTGGTGGCCACCTAACAGATGGGCAGGAGGCTACCCATCTTGAGGGGGCTAATCTGGGCTACTGTCTCTTCTGTTTTCACCCAGAGGGTCACAGCTTGGCATACTTCTGCATTAAATGCCATATACAAAGGATAGAGTGAAACAGAGGACAAATCAATAGTTTCCTTTCAGTGTTTGAAGTGTGTGGTAGTAGAAAATGGTTTGTGCTCCTATTCTAAAGCTTCTGCTAGCTAATCTAGGCTGTCCTTGTTATAGATTTAGTGAAAAAGACTGGTGAAATATTTACAAGATCTCTCTTTGAGAGAGATTAATCTTATATGTAATGGTGATAGAAGCAGACTATAATTAATAAACCTCTTAAAAACATGAGATTTGTATACAAGAATAGAACATGCATGAAATACTGTATGTAACTGCTTGAAAGGCTTCTGTTAGCATGCTTTCCCCCATAACTACAAAAGGGAATATAGGCTGTTTTTACATGATCACAGTTAATCCAAATTAGCTTTTAATCCAGATCCATTAATTTGGGGTTATTATTCAGGAGTAACTGTTTGCATGATCACTTTAAATCAGGAATAAGAATGAATCCTGATTTGCAGTGTGATACCAAAACCGTGGGATACCATAGAGAGATGGATGGCAAGAGGGGAGACATGTCTGTCTGCAACACTCTATGGTGCCTGGGACTCAGTCTGGATTAACTGTTCACACAATCACTAATTTAGACTGAGCTTAATCCACATTAAAATCCTTGAAAACTAGGTTTCCGGAACCTGGTTTAAATTTTGAATCCAGGATCATTAATTTGGATGAAAGTGTTCATACGATCAACTTAATCTGCATTAAGAGCTGCTTAATTCAGATTAATGCTTGTGTAAATCCAGCCATAATGTCATAATTTAGAAGTCAGAACTTTCTGGGATAATATTTAGGTTTCCTGCTGCTGCTGCTGTCACCTCTCCGTAATTCCAGTTTACTCTGTGCAGCAAAGAACACATAATGTGTACCTTGGAAGATGTTCCTGAGTCAAAAGCTGCATTCAAATTCTTAAACATCTGTGGTTAGGTTATCTTCTTACCACTTCAAAAAATACTTCCAGTTTCCACTCCTTATTATCTGTCTGTCAGATGTGATCTATGTTCTAAGCCTAGATTTGCATGTGTTGCAAACTTTTTTGGAGTTCATTGTTGAGGCTCCACATAGGTTGAAAGGGTTACAGGTTCTTGCCTACACAATATGACGGATATACTTCTGCCTTGGTTCCACAGTTGGTGTAATCTCACCGAGTCTCTGTATTCTGTGCTGGCAAAGTGATGTATAGTAGCCCACATTACAAAATGTGTAACAGTGGTGATGGGTATATTGTATTCCGGGGTTGAAATGCTGGAAATTTGACTACCTTTGATCATGAAGGTGCTATTTGTTTCGTTTTTGTTTGAAGGCTGCCCAACACTGCTGTTGTGGTTTATTTCCAATCTAGCACTTTAATAAAGTCTTTGACTCCTCCTGCTCCTTTAAACCACAAATTGAAGCTGTTGTTAAATCCTGTTATCTGTCCCTGTCAGGGCTTGCCTCTGCCGCCGCTATCTGCCATGTAGGAGGTGGGGCCAATGCAGACGTGCGGCTTGTGGCAGTGGTGGGACGCCTGATGATGCTGGCCCATGTATAGGGACGGAGCCGGGGAAACTGGTTCCGCAGACAGCTGGGAATGCCAAGGAAAGCCCCTGTCGTGCACCATCGGGAGGCGGACGGGTAGGGCCTTCAGCCACGCTGCGCTACTTAGCACGCCTGTGTGCCCAGAGGGGCGGGGCTAGCCCTATATAGGGAGAGGCTGGGAACACAGCAAGTTGCCGGTGATCAGCAACGCTGTGAGAAACTGGCCCCCTGCGTGGATAGCGAGAATTGTGAGGTATTGTGGTAACGTAGTTCGTGTGTGTGAACTTGCGTGGGTTTGTGACTGTAGTGTGTTTGGGAGTACTGTGTGTGATTGTGGGAAGTGATTAGGACCTTAGTATAATTGTGTGTAAGTCCCTTGGTACCCCCTTCTCCTCTACGTCTAGGCCCCTCCTGACCCGTGTTCCTTGGGTGAGTGTGCTCTGTGGGTACCCTACCCTGCTCTCCCTTGGGTCTATCTCCCTACTTCCCCTCACTGTTACACATGAACTCTTCCCTTTTTGGTGATTTGTGTGGGTGTAAGTGTTGGATGGTACTTCAGACACGAGTGGAAGGGCTCCGCTCTCTGCACTGCTGTCTCCTACTCCCGTGATGATCTGGCCTCATCCCATCTGGGAGGACTAGGGCCATATAAGATCCTGAGGGGTTGTTTCCTCTGAGTGGGTTGAGCCCGCTAGCCTCCAAGAGTGTGTGTCCTCCCCACCCCACCCCACCCCTGGGTGTATCCTCTGTGCCCTCTCTATACCCCTACCCTAACACTCCCTGAGCAACATCACTACTAGGTCTGGTCCTTTCTTCACTGTCTCCACTGCTAAAATCATACTCTGATACTAATGCGTATCATACTAATGATAACCATACTCTAGTTATCTTTCACCTTGACTATTACAAACTCCTTCCCCATGCACCTTGCCCCCCCCCCCAATTGTCTATTCAAAACTCTGCTGCCAAGATCATCCACCTCGCCCACTGATTTGATCATGTACAGTCCCTCCTCTCCTCTCTCCAATGGCTCCCTCTACCTGAACGTATTCAGCGCAAACCTTTTTACCTACAAAGCCTTGCCTTCTGCCATCTCTCTACACTTGTCTCCCGCTACACTTGCATCCGAAAGCTCTGCTCCTCCTCTCTTCCACCACCCTTGCCTGCTCATGACTCCCCTGTTCCTCAAAGGATATTCACCTATTCTCCCTTGCTGCCCTCATGCCTGGAACTCCCTCCTTGAACACGTTTGCTCCTTTTCCTCCCTCCCGACCTTCAAATCCCTCCTAAAAACCTACCTCTTCCATCAGGCCTTCCCCAGCTCCTCATCCCCTTAAGCTTAGGCTTCATCTTTGACTCACCCCTTTCTTTTAAACCCTATATCGACTCTGTTGCCAAATCCTGTCACTTCTCCCTCCATAACATTGCTAAGATTTGCCCTTTTCTCTCTGTCTCGTCTGTCAAAACCCTTTTTCATGCTCTGGAGTGGTCATCTCTCGCCTCGATTACTGTAACCTCCTTCTCACTGGCCTTCCCCGGTCTCACCTTTCTCCCCTTATCTCCATCCAAAACTCTGATGCCAGGGCCATCCACCTTGCCCGTCATTTCGACCACGTGCAGCCCCTCCTCTCCTCTCTTCACTGACTCCCCCTTCCTGAACGAATCCTGCACAAGCTCCTAGTCTTCACCTATAAACCGTGCTCCCCCCTACCTCTCTGCGCTAATTTCCCTCCGTACTCTAGTCAGTGAACTCCGCTCCTCTCTGTCCCCTCTCGCCCTCCCACACCTCCCCTGCTCCCCTAACTGCTTTCGTTCCTTCTTCCTAGCTGCCCCCCACGCCTGGAACTCCCTCCCTGCCCACATCCACCTCGCCCCCTCCCTTCGTACCTTCAGATCCCTCCTCTAGACCCACCTCTTCCACTGTGCCCTCCTTGCTCCCCTCTCTTAACTCTTGCTGATACCTACAGTACAATCTGTTACCTGAGGTCTGTGTACTCAAATCCTCACCACATGGACCAGTCAGCCATAATTCTCGATGTAATCAAGCCAAGCACGTGCACCTGAGAACTTGCATCTTTGTGAATGTTTCACTCCTTGTCTCTCTCACTGTTCCCCTTCCTTTGTCTCCTCCCCCTCCCCCCCCCCCGTTTGTAAGCTCTAGGGCAGGGACCGTGTCTATTCCATTACTTTGTAAAGTGCCAGGTACATTGCTGGCGCTATATAAATACTTGCTAATAATAATAATAGTCCCCTTCCTGATTTTCTCTATCACCTTCACCTATGTAACTGAGCTAAGCACATGTACCTGCGACCTCATGTTTTCATGAAAGTATCCTCGTCTCTCCCTCTGTTGCCCCAACCCTTTGTCTCCCCTCCCTCATCTCTCTTAGATTGTAAGCCCCCTGGGGCAGGAACCCAGTCTACTTTCAACAGTTGTAAAGTGCCAGGTATATTGCTGGCACTATATAAATTCTTAATAATAATAATGATGATATTTATAAAGCCAAACAAGACCGTATAACTCGAGTTCTCATGTCTGGTGTAGTAAAAATGATTTCTCACTTATTGAGCAAAGTCTTAGTTGTTGTTTTTTAATTTAAGAAATAGTACAGTGTATTCATGCTGGCAGAATAAATTCCACAGTGGTAAAACCCATTGTAAACGGCATGCACAGCCACATCCATAGAGATGTTTTGGGCATTTATTTTCCATTTTTAGGGCTGTAGTGCTGCAGAATGACACAGAGCAGATTATGGATTTGTGTTTCCAGGACATTTTGTATGATCAAAGGTTAACAAGCTGAAATTGTGGTGGCTAGAATGTTTTTACTGCTCTGGGTAGCACACCCAGATTAGAGACTTAGCAATTTAGCTTCTTTAAGGAGGTTTACTAAAAGTAGATTTAACTGGCAATCTTGTAGGGTGTGCATGTCAAATTTGTTACTAAGTTATATTTGAAATTACACGTCTTACCTGAAAATGGCAAGGAAAGTAAGCTGCTTACCAAAATATCACCCTCTCACCCATCAGACTTTATGTAGTCTGGACCTGGATGTGCGCGTGTGTTGAATTATTTGGAGATGTCCCAATTTGAGATCTAGTCCATTTTTTAAGAAGTAGTTTCAGCAGTTTTCTTTCACCATATCTCTTTGCCCTTTGGGGAGTTACATTTGAATCTAGATTTTTAAATTTTTTTTGGTAAAAATCTTTTCTTTCTGTTGGGAGGCGGGGGGGAGGGGGGTCCATGTAAACCAAGGCCTAATCCAGCAAAATATTCCATGCAGATTGGAGTTAAAGTGGAAATGAACAATACCAAGAAAAGGAAACTAACTCTATTTCCAATTGGTGAAAATATGCTTTTCTCATTGTTGTGGCCGTCTTCGAAGTTTTCAACTATGGGTGATTTCAGAAGTGACGTGGTGAATGTCCACCACAGTCAACCTCAGTCAAACGCGGGGGTGTGTGTGTGAAAGCGCCGTGCATGTCTGTTTGCTCGCATCCAGATGTTCACCACAGTCAAATGCGGCCCGGGATGAAGCTAACCAACCACGCTTCATGAGGTCGGGGCGGGAGGAGGTCCAGAAGTGTGGTGAATGGTCACCACGGCAGAGGTGAATGAAAAGTAACTTCTGAACGGAAACCCGCAGTCGCGGTGGAAGGAATTGACCCCAGCCGCAGTGCATTCTGGGGCTCGAACCGCGGTCCACGTCTCCACTGCATGTCTGTTGTGTTCCCCCGGCCCATGTTCTCTCTGATTGCCCTCGGGTGGTGGTCACGATCCTGTCACTTCTGTTGGGGCCGCACGTGTCACCACAGCCTGCGGTGAATCTGTTCACACCGGGGTGGGATTCACTGTGGCGAATTGGAACGTGTCACTTCTGAAATCACCCTATAATGCTGGGAGGCTAAGCAATCCGGTATATACGCGAAATCTGTGTGGGCGTTTTTTCATCAGTCTTTAAATAAAATGCCTTTTGCTAGCTAGGTAAAGGATTTGGGCTTCTCTCTCCCTCCCTCCCTCATTATTCATCAAACATTGTGTGTTAAAGTATTGTATTCAAGCCAGAATGCTACCCATTAAACGATTGGCCAAGCCTGGAGCTCAGAAGGAAATCATGTTCCTTTTTGTTGCTGAATGCTGTTAGTATTTGAATCTTGACTAACTCATCCTGTTTACATCCAGTGTCTGCCCCTTGCTCTATTGAGCTGTATTCTACTGTAGATGTTTCATTGTATGTACTAGTCTCACCCTGCCCGTGTATGATACAGCAGTGTCCTGGCACACCAGAGAGTTAGCTTTATGGCATGACAGCCAGTTAACACTCTGAAGAGTGTAACAGATTTTCAGTTGCTTCAATCCTACCCAAATTGTAAAACTTCTGAAGTGTAATCCATTTACTGTTAATCTACCAAGCAAAGTAGTTCCATTCTGGTGGTTTGGAGCAGGACAGTAGGTTTTGTTATTAAATCCACTGTTCCTGCTGACGTGAGCACTAGGTGCTCTTTAGCTTCTCTAACACTTCGTCCTGCACTGCATCCTAAATGTGTAACCCTGACGGTTCTGGAATGAAGTGTCCAATCTCCTTTCCCCACCCCCACATCCCACTCTTTGACACTGGAAGTATTTTGAGTTTCCGGCCATCCATCCTTGCTCTAGGACGTGTGGGGAACCTTTTTCCTCATGTGCCCACTTTGAACATTTGTACAAGATCCACGGGAGAGTTAGGAATTGTGGGTGAGGGTTCTTAAAGGATGGGGGAAGGAAGGGAAAGGTCCAGATTAATAATAGTTAATTAGTGTAGCAATGTGCCTGGTGCTGAACAGTTGGAGCCATCCATATTTTTGTCCCTTTTCCTATTGCTGGATCTGGCCCAGGAATCTCATTTCTCCATTCAAACACTGGGAAAAAATGAGCTTGGGGGAAGGGATTGAAGGTAGGGACTGGATTAATGGACCAGATCCAACAACAGGAAAAGGGACAAATGAACAACCAACCCCCCAGTGCCTCATGTTTCTCTTGTGGGCCAGAAGTTTTCCACCCTTGTCCTACGGTATTATAGAAGACTTGAATCAGGGGTGTGTAGCTATCCTAGGGACAGAAGGGACATTTGTCATGGAGCCCAAGCTGAGGGGCAGGCCCACAAATCCTGTCCTGTTGCAGCCCAGCCGGGTGGAGACTAAGCACAGCAGAAGCACCTGCAGTGTGCAGCACGCATGGAACCCACTTGGCAATGCAGCACAGGACCGGAGCAAGTGCTGGCGGCTGGGCGGGGGGCGGGGAGGAGAGTCAATTTATTGCACCTAGGCCCATTCCAAACTAGCGACACCCCTGTCTTGAACAAATTATTTTCTTTCTCTTCTGTTGCCTCCAACCCTTTTCTTCTGCTGCCTGATAAGCAGGGAGGGGGTACTTCTGTAGTTGATGCACAGTGGTCTGCATGTTTTGCACAGCATCCAGTTCATGGAGTGAGAGTGATGCTGGACTCCTGTTATGGTTCGGGCTGTCTTCAACTACACTGGCTTCTGCAGCTGCTGTTCAACTCCAAGCTTTCAAACATGTAACACCTGTATGGAGCAGTTGCATTAGCAACTGGAGTACATAATTATAATAATTGTCTAAGATTTGATAACATTTAAGAACAAGCATTAATTAGAGCCCTGCGGTAGGTATTTTCATCTTGCAGAGAGGAAAAACAAAGTCTCAGAGGTTGTGACTTACACAGAATCTCATAAGAAATTCATGCAGAGCTGGAAAGAGAGTCCAGATCTGACTAATATAGGAATTGTGTCATCGACTGGTTTAAATCAGTGAGAGGAGGAATTGCTGAAATGGATCAGGAGGGCTAAAATACATTTTGGTGATGACTGACAAAGCTAGGAACCAGTAATTAAAATGGCAAAATGCCGGGTTATTAGTCTAAGGTCTAGCTTTAAAATGGTCATTAAAAAATTAAGTTTATTTTTTTTAAAAAAAGCAGGGAAGTGGAAACAATAAGGTATTTACTATTTAGTGTGTCATTGTCATCTCCCCCATCCCCTGCCTTATGTTTAAATCACATTCCTGTAGTTCAATCCCACAGTTGCACTCCTGTACGATGCGAAGCCCTATTCACTTCTGAGGGTCTCAATATAGTGTAAGTTGCAGTTTTTAAAAAATAAAATAAAAATAAATTTTAAAAGTTTGTACATCATCCACAAAATAGGACCTTTTCCATGAGTGTGTTTGAGTTTGGGCTTTGATTTAAAGCCTTCCATGGTGGATGTAGTTTTCATTGTAAAATCAAATCTCCTAAATGCTGTCTGCACAAAGTTTTGTAGAGATCTGGATCTAAAGATGATCTGGGGAAATTCTTAAAGTAGTAAAAATTTAACTTTTCATACACCTAGCTATGCCATCTGAAATGCAGGAGTACTTAAATGTTCCAAACAGACATCAGTTTGACTTTGGCTGTTTTTACACGAGACACTCGCCCTGCATATCCACGCAGTGGACACGTGGGGGAGCACCCGTGGAAAAGTGACAGTGGGTGGGTGCGCACTCCTGCGGCCCACCCATCTCCACGTGTGAAGCAACCGATGAAAAGCTGGGTTGCTCCATGCATGGAGATGGGTGTGTGCTCGTCAACACCTTCCCCCACGCACTGCCCCCGCAGCCGTGCACACATGGACCACTCCCTCACTGCAATCCGTGTAAAAATGGACTTCCTTTTCATAGGCTGTTACACAGTTTGGTTCCTATACACAAGCAAGCTGCTGCATCAGTTAGGTTGCAAATGTTGTAGGGAAATGTATAAAACCATACTTGTATGCATAGCTATGAGAACATTTCTCTAGGGTAAACAAATTCAATTCTCTCTCTTCCCCCCTCCCCTCCCCCCTGGTAATATTTGAACAGTTGTGAAGCAGGATAATATGAAATTTGGCTCCCATCACATTGTGCATACACAATAAAATGAGTCATTCTTTCTTGGGTAAGCTTGTTTCTCAGACCAAGATCCATGTGACGTTCCCTCTCTCAGGGAGTTCAAATTAGTCACAGTTTGAAATCTAGTATAAAAAATAAATTGCTGTTCAGGTTATTGAGGTTTTATTTGCAGGGTGTTTTGATTCTTCTGCTTTTCCCTGTTTTAAATACAATAACAAACTTATAAACTACTTGGGGACCTAATCCTGCTGCTGCCAACATATGCAAGTTGACTTAAGTGTGCGCAAGTACAGGTCTTTGATTTGTACTGGCAGGAGACTGACTAACCATAAAAGGTAACTAAAACTTTTAAATAAGTTGTGTGTGTATATATATATAAAACACAAATCTCCACAGTTCCATATCTAGCTTCTCATTGTGGCAGTTGGTAATATTTTCCAATTTGATGATTAACTGCCATAACGTTTTTGTGAGACTAGCATCTACTCAAACAATATTACATTTAAAGTGACTAAGTGTGCAAAAGTAACTTTTATGCAGGTGTACTCTGCCTCCACAAAGCTTAAATGGTGGTGGCTGCAATAGTTAGTAATTATTGTAGTATCTGGTCATCTGTAACAATATTGGAATCAGTTCTGAAGACGATAGGAACTGAAGAAATCAGAAGAAAGCATGAGATTTTTTTTTAAAAAATTGGGTGGAGCTATGAGTTGTGAATGAACGTAATGCTAACGTGGGATGCCTACTAATATGAATATGGAAAGTAGTACTGGTCAGTTTTTAGGATGTTTTACTTCAACAAAGTAAGCCTCAACCACATGTTGAGAGAGACTCCATTGGTAGTGGAGGGTGCAATAAGCAGCCTTTTCAATTTCAAGAATGATTACTGGTATTGGCTACACCCTGGTGCATGGGCAACTTGAGTGCTGTCTGTGACTGTCCTATGAACGGAATGAGACAGGGGTCCTGTAGGGCTTAAAAACAGTATGTTATCATGTAATCGAACACTCATTCTATAGGGTACATGCAAGGGGGATGAACTAGCTTGCACAGACAACCTTCATTCAGGCACTTCTTAACTTTTTTTTTATTATTGCTTTACTTTGCAATCTTTCAATAGCATTTGTTAACATAAGGAAAATAAACAGTATATAATAAGGTGCAGACAGAATGAAAGACTGGCTTAAAAAATGTACAACATTCGTACAGTGGTCCTTTTGTCTGACTTTTCCTGCTATTCTTGTTCTGCCACCATGTCCAACAGTTTTATTAAGGATATCAAAACAAACTGAAGTCATTCAAAGTTAAGCATTAAACCAGGTTATTGGTTATACTTTCCTCTCACTCTTAATGCGTGTGCATACACTGCCAGTGCCTATAAAGACATAAGAAATCATAATGGCCAGCCATCATTCTTGATGTAACCAAGCCAAGCTCATGCACCTGGGACCTCGCATCTTTGTGAATGTTACAATCCTTGTCTCTCCCTCTGTTCTCCTTCCTTCGTCTCTCTCCCCACTCCCTTGTCTCTCAGATTGTAAGCCCTAGGGCAGGGACCTTGTCTATTCCATTACTTTGTAAAGTGCCAGGTACATTGCTTGTGCTATATAAATGCTTGTTAATAATAATTAATAAACTACTTTTGGATGAATTTCATAGGTGGAGATAGTCATGCAAAAGTATAGAGTACACATTCTCTCAAGTTCATGACAGACCCACTGATGCTCCACAGGCAGAATTTGGAAAAACATTCTGTCCCAGAATACTTTTATCAATACCTCTTCGGTATTTTCTCTGTCTTTATAACAGAGGTAGGCAAAGTACTCAACCTCAACAGCCATGTACCAAAATCTTCTTATGGCCAAGAGCAGCAAACTGCATGTATATATTTCATCATCAAAAATCCTCTGGTTTACAATAATAAAGGCTCTTGCAAATTCAGTCATTCTATAAAAAGCATGGAAATTGTACTGCCTTAACCTGAGACCCATGCAAGCACTGCAGTAAAGATGTTGTACAGTCTTGCATATTGTGCTTGATTCCAACTTAGACTCCATGTCCCCACACTTTGCCTTGGTCTTCCAGTCCCAGTCTTCTTCCTCTGCAGGTTGGGGGGTAATACTGAAGCTGAGGAATGGAGGGGGGTGCTGAGGCTCGGGTGCAATGAAGTAAGGCACAGGACCAGCCCTGGCTGAAAGCCATATTTCAACTGCCCAAGGGCCACGTGTAGCTTCTGAGCCACTCCTGTTCTACACCTTCAGTTAATGGAGATCTTGGTATCAAATTTTAGTCTGCCTTAGCTCAGCTTTAGTATCAGATTTTAGTCTGCCTTAGCTCAGCTGTGTATTTCTTGCCTGAAATCATTCTAGTTCTTACCTGTTGAATAAATGGAGATGAATATATCCGGTTATTAGCTCTTGAGCTGCTGTAAATTGATTTAGCTTCATTAGAGTGAGAAGCTCTTCCGATGATTTTGATGCTAGGAAGGCTTAGGGCTCTAAGACAACATTCGTGGGTGTGATCCCAAACCCCTGTGCAGGCATGTGTATTTATTTACCCGGGTGGCTTGTGTGTGACTTGCGCGTACGCCATAGTCCCAACAGCATGGGGGTGTGCAGGGTGTGAACACTCTGCTTGTACTGCGCACAGGGTTTGGGATCAGCCCCAGTCTGTAATCTGTGCTGGCTTCCTTCTTAAGGGGGTTTCATGCTCTGTGTTGGCTTCCCACTTGGAATGTTATATGAATGAGCACAATAAGGAGGTGAAATTTTAGGTCCCTGGTTTCATGTAGACTACACCTAAAAGTCACTCCTTACCTTCTATCCTGGCCTTGGGAATTTTAAAACTGTATTTTTAACATTTCAACATTTCCCACTGTCCCCTCTCCTCTTCCCCTTCTCTACGCTCCTTCCGTGACCTTCAAGCTATTGATCCCCTGGACTTTGCCTCCTCTCTCTCTCCCCTTCTTCCTACAGTCTTCTCTTCCTCCTCCCCTGACTCCGCTGTCTCTGCTCTCAACGCCTCTCTCTCCTCCACACTTGACTCCCATGCCCCTCTCTCTTCCCGCCCTGCCTTCTCCCACAACCCCCGTCCTTGGCTCACCCCTAGTATCCGCCACCTCCGTTCTTGCACTCGTGCTGCTGAACGACTCTGGCGCAAATCCCATTCTCACGCTGACTTCCTTCACTTCAAATTCTGTCTCTCCACCCTTACTTCTGCTATCTCCCTTGCTAGACAACACTACTATGCCTCCCGCATTGAGTCCTGTTCTCGGGACCCTCGCCGCCTGTTCTCTACCTTTGACTCCCTCCTCAAGCCTCCCTGTCCTCCCCCTCCTTCTTCCCTTTCTGCTCAGGATCTTGCCTCCTTCTTCACCTCCAAGATAGACAAGATCCGCCTCGACATCGCTTCCCACTCCTCTCTTCCCACTCCCACCCCTCTCCCTCCTCCCCCTCCTTCTCTCATGTCCTCCTTCTCCCCTGCCTCCCTTAAGGAAATCTCCTCTCTGCTCTCCTCCTCCAACCCTTCCACTTGCCCCCTTGATCCCATTCCTTCCCGCCTCCTCACCTCCATTACTCCCACTGTCGCCCCTTCCTTCCTGCACATCATCAACCTCTCCCTCTCTACTGGCTCTTTCCCTTCTGCCTTCAAACATGCCACAGTCTCTCCTATTCTCAAAAAGTCCACTCTTGACCCCTCTGACCCTTCTAGCTATCGTCCTGTCTCACTCCTTCCTTTTGCTTCCAAGCTGCTTGAACGTGTTGTCTACTCCCGCTGCCTTGACTTCCTATCCTCCAACTCCTCCCTTGACCCCCTCCAATCTGGCTTCCGCCCCCTTCATTCTACTGAAACTGCTCTCGCTAAGATCACCAACGATCTTCTGGTGGCTAAATCTAAACGTCTCTATTCCATTCTTGTCCTCCTTGATCTCTCTGCTGCCTTCGATACTGTTGACCACTCACTCTTGCTGGATTCCCTTCACTCCCTTGGCTTTTGTGGCTCTGTCCATAACTGGTTCTCCTCCTACCTCTCTGACCGCTCCTTTAATGTGTCTCTCTCCAACTCCGCCTCCTCCTCCTTCCCCCTCTCAGTTGGTGTTCCTCAAGGCTCTGTTCTTGGCCCTCTCCTCTTCTCGATCTATACCTCATCCTTAGGCAAACTCATTGCCTCCCATGGCTTCCAATACCACCTCTATGCTGATGACACTCAACTCTATCTCTCTACTCCCTCTCTCTCTCCCTCTGTTCAAGCTCGTCTCATCAACTGTCTCTCTGACATCTCTACCTGGATGTCTCAACGTCAACTCAAACTCAACATGGCTAAAACTGAACTCCTTATCTTCCCCCCTCATCCTTCCTCTCCTTCCTCACTGTCAATAACTATTGATGGAGTCACCATCCTGCCTGTCCCCCAAGCCCGTAGCCTAGGCTTCATCTTTGACTCAGCCCTTTCTTTTAAACCCTACATTGACTCTGTTGCTAAATCCTGTCGCTTCTCCCTCCATAACATTGCTAAGATTCGCCCTTTTCTCTCTGTCTCGTCTGCCAAAACTCTTGTTCATGCTCTGGTCATCTCTCGCCTCGATTACTGTAACCTCCTTCTCACTGGCCTTCCCCGGTCTCACCTTTCTCCCCTCATCTCTGTCCAAAACTCTGCTGCCAGGGTCATCTACCTCGCCAGTCGCTTCGACCATGTGCAGCCCCTCCTCTCTTCGCTTCACTGGCTTCCCCTTCCTGAACGAATCCTGCACAAGCTCCTAGTCTTCACCTATAAAGCTCTTCACAACCTTGCTCCCCCCTACCTCTCTGCACTTATCGCCCTCCATACTCCAGCCCGTGCACTTCGCTCCTCCTCTGTCCCTTCTCTCACCCTTCCACGCCTTCCCTGCTCCCCTAAGCGCCTTCGTCCCTTCTCACTTGCTGCCCCCCATGCCTGGAACTCCCTCCCTGTCCACATCCGCCTTGCCCCCTCCCTTCATACCTTCAAATCTCTCCTTAAAACTCACCTCTTTCGCTCTGCTCTGTCTGACTCTTTATCCTGCTGAGCCACTATTCCTATACCTACGATCGGTTTACCCTTATCCTTGCAACATGGACCTGCCTGCTGTCATTCTCATCGTAACCAAGCCAAGTACGTGCACTTGAGACCTCGCATCTTCATGAATGTTAGACCCCTTGTCTCTCCCTCTGTTCCCCTTCCTAAGTCTCTCCCCCAGCTCCTGTCTCTCAGATTGTAAGCCCTAGGGGCAGGGACCGTGTCTATTTTATTACTTTGTAAAGTGCCAGGTACACTGCTGGCGCTATATAAATGTTTGTTAATAATAATAATAATACTAATAATAATAATAATAATACTTAATCTGTTACTGTGGTGATGGGGCTCCATGGAAGAATCCACAGCTGGATTTTTCAAAGTTTAAGGCACCCACGTACCATTTAAATGTTAATAGGAACAGGACAACTAATTCCCTCCAGTATGCTTAAAAATTTAGACTTCTAGATTCCAAACTACCTATTTCAAACTACCTTTATAATTCGCAGTGGTGGTTATGCTCCCTCCTTTCAGTGTTCTGGCCAGCATCTTAAATATTTGCAAAAATACACACACGGCTCACAGTATTAAAAAATACAAACATCCATATATAATGTGTGTGTGTATTTTTGTAAATAGCTGGCCAGGATGCAACGTCCAGTGTTTTGACCTAGATATCGGCCGGTCTCTAACCTTCCCTTTATAGGGAAGGTTATTGAACGGGTGGTGGCCCAGCAGCTGCAGGAGCATCTGGACCGGATTAATTTTCTCGATCCCTCGCAGTCTGGCTTTCATCCGGGATATGGCACGGAGACTGCGCTTGTGGCCTTGGTCAATGACCTCTCCCGTGAGTTGGACTGGGGTCGTTCGACCATGTTGATCCTGTTAGATCTCTCGACTGTGTTTGATACCGTTGATCATGAGTTGTTGGTGACATGGCTGCGGGACCGGGCAGGGATTGGTGGGACCGTTCTTGAATGGTTCTGCTCTTTCCTGGCTAGGAGAACCCAATGTGTGGTCCTGGGTGATTTTTCATCTTCTCCCTGGGGCCTCACATGTGGAGTCCCGCAGGGTTCTATCTTGTCCCCTCTCTTGTTCAATGTGTATATGCAGCCTTTGGGGGAGGTTGTTACGAAGTTTGGTGTACGGTGTCATCAATATGCTGATGACACCCAGCTATATCTCTCTTTTTCATCCGACTCAGGCCCGGCAGTCTTGGTGCTTACCCAGTGTTTGTTGGCTGTGGGGGATTGGATGAGGACGTGCCACCTGACGTTAAATCCTGACAAGATGGATGTGATGGTTGTGGGGAAGGCTGGGGGAGTGGTGGTCCCCATCATTGGTGGGGTCCGTCCTGCCCTGGTATCCCAGGCTCAGAGTCTGGGGGTGCTCCTGGACCTGCAGCTCTGCCTGGATGTCCAGGTGGTGGCTGTGGCAAAGGGGGCATTTTGCCAATTATATCTGGTGCATCAGCTTCGGCCATGTCTCAGACTTGGATCTGGCCACGATTGTCCATGCTTTTATTACCTCGAGACCGGACTACTGTAATGCACTCTACGTGGGGCTACCCTTGGTGCTGGTTCGGAGACTACAGCTGGTGCAGAATGTGGTGGCTCGTCTCCTAACTGGGATGGGCCGACGCGAGCACATTACACTGGTGCTTCGATCTCTGCACTGGCTGCTGATAGTCTTCCGGGCCCAATGCTTTTGACCTTTAAAGCCCTAAACAACCTGGGCTCAGCCTATCTGCAGAACCGCCTCACCCGCCAGATCCTGGATTGACCCTTGCAGTTGGCCAGGGGCATCCTCCTTGAGGTCCCCTGGGTTTCTCGGGTGTCTACCCTGTGGAGGGCATTCTCTGTGGCACTCCCTCCCGCTGGAGATCTGCCTGACCACCGACCTCCCCTCTTTCTGTAGACAGTGTAAGACCTGGCTGTTCCGCCGTGCCTTTCCTGAGGGAGATGGGCTGGGTGGGTTGGGTTAGGGTGTGGTAGAGGGTAATTTGTTTTATTGTGGGGTTTTCAATTGTATTATTGTTGTTTTTTAATCTGTTTTAATATGTTAGCCGCCCCAAGAGGAGGGCAGACAGTAAATATATGGGGAACGACTAGCAGGCATTGGGAAAGGCGGTGAGGAAAAAGTGGGTCTTGAGGAGGGATTTGAAGGAGTGGAGGGAGGGAACAAAATCACTCTCTTGGAAGAGTTCCTGGTGCAAAAGAACCTTGATCTGTATTACTATCCTTTATTGTGGAATAATAATAATAATAAATAATTTTATATATCATCCCACTGCCATGGCACTTGGAGCGCTTTACATAGAACAATTTAACACAACTTTTAATCCTCACAAAAACCCTGTGAGGTAGGTTAGGCTGAGAGAATATTCTGGCTAAGGCGAGATGTGAACCGGGGCCTATGCTACCACAACAAACATGAAGCACAATCATGGCTCTATTGAAGTCAATGGGTAAACTCCCATTGACTTTTAATGGAGTCAGGACTATGTCAGATGATAAATGAAACCATTTATAGTTGAGTATTTATTAATATAAATTTGTTTTATATAGCACTTTCAGTGTTCAAAGTGCTTTATAATCCTTATCTAGTTTACCTTCACAACAGCTCAAAGGTAGATCATTATTCTTCCTATTTTTACAGATGGGGAACAGAACCAGAGAGAGTGTGATTTGCCCAAGGCCACCCAGTGAGTTCAAGGCTAAGTTGGGATTTGAACCTTGGTCTCTCATGTCCAAGTCCAATAAATACCACCTCCAGTATGTTACACTGGCAACAGTGTACTTGGTAACAAGTTATCTTTCCTCTCTGCCCTCACTGCTCCTAAATTACGTTATGTGCAGCCTAACAATCATGACACATCAAAAATCTGTAGGAAACAAATTGAAAATAGAAGAATGAGGGGCCCAATTCACCTGAATGGAAACTTGAAGATGGAGATAGGGCAGTGTGCTACTGGGCGCTCTCTGGTATCTTCCGTGCAAGACTCAGAGTCCTTGGTTGGAGTATTGGGCATGCAGATGGAGAATGATAACAATGATTTTATTAATTTAGTAGTAACTTAATTTTATGTTTTTTAAATGGCTGCTAAAGGAAGTGTGGATTAGTTTTTTCTTAAAGTGCTTGTAAAAAGCATACTGCTGGATAAGGGAATTTTAAACACTTTTCTGCAGGCCGGACTTATCCTGAAGCTCTGATGCATGCACAGGCTGCCATCTGAGGCATGGAGGGAGACAATGGTGGCACCCAGCACAGAAGTAGAATCTCTTCCTCCGTGTTTGGCACTGCTGCAGAGTGTCTTTGTGTGGGGCTCAGGGGCAGAATACTGCTTCTCCAGGTGGGGATGGATGGGGGGGGTGTCCCCCTCTCTCCAGGCTGCAGGTGGTGCAGATGAGGCAGTGCAATTGCATTGGTGGGGGGACAGGGTGCCATGACCGGGAGAACGAAAGCGGAGAACAGAAGCTCAAAGAATCTGCTCTCTTCCCCCGCCCTCACCCCCTGCAAATGTGCTGCCCTAGGCAGCTGCCTATGTTGCCTGCCCCTAAATCTAGCCCTGATTTCAAGTGTGCTGGCTTAGGAGGCTAGAACATGGAACGTACCTTTTTTGTGACAATAGTAGGTCTCTGACTCAGTTTTAGTTTTAACTGAAATTGCCTGAAAATGGCTGTTCCAATTAAAACCGGATGATCTGAAAACTGGGCCCGTCTTGGTTCCCAATTTTTGGATCTTATGTTCCCATTGAAGTCAATGGGAAATCCCCCCCCCCCCCCTGAGAAAACCTCCTCTACCCACACCACCTCACTCCCGGCCTCGGAGGGTGGTGATCCGTTACCTTTAACACCCCCACCCGCTGGGGCCTGGCTTTACCACCCATCCCCCGAGCCCATTTACTTACTGCTGCTGGTCCAGAGGATGGGGGTGATTCTTGGAATGGCTACTGGTTGGGCTGCTGGCTCCGCTGCTGGCAGCCAGGCCTCCTCTGCTGCTGGCTGGTGGCAGGATCTGACTCGCTGCCAGGACACCGGGCCTTCTCCTCTGGCTGCCTGGCAGCGGAGCCAGTTTCCACCACAAGCCAGCTACTTTGGCGCACAGCTGGGCCTTCTTCTCTTCTTCCTGGTCCGCTGCTGGTCTGGAGAATGAAGAGACTGCTGCCCATTGCAGCAGCGCACATGCGCAAAATGGCCACTGAGACCATTCTGTGCACATGCAACCTTAATCCAAAACGGTGCCGGCAACATCGGTGCCATTTTGGAAGAGGGCATCCATTCTGCGTGTGCATGGCGGTCATTTTACGCATATGTGCTACCGCTTGGGCGGTGTTCTCTTCATTCTTCAGGCCAGCGGCGGGCCAGGAAGAAGAGGAGAAGTCCTGGCAGATGAGCTGCCAGGTGGTCAGGTCAGGTCTTCTCTGCCACCCCCCAGCAGAGAAGTCTCAGCTGCCTGGCAGTGGAGCAGACTCCCACCACCAGCCAGCAACAGAGGAGGCCCAGCCACTGGCAGCAGAGCCGGCAGCCCAGCCACGGCCCAGCCAGTCACCCCCATCCTCCGGACCTGGACTAGTAGCGGTAAGTATGTGGGTCCAGGGGGTGGGGTTGGGTAAAGCTGGGCCCCAGTGGGTGGGGCTGGGGGATGTTGGGGGGTAATGGATCCCCACCGCCACCCTGTGAAGCCAGGTGTGGAGTGGTGGGGATGGGCCTAGGGGTTTTGTTCAGTCCCGGATCCCTGGGTTTCAGCCAGTTGGTCCCTGGGTTCTCTTTCCCATCGAAGTCAATGTGAAAATTGGCTTCAATGGGAAAAAGAACTGAAACAGACACACCAAAATTCAGAGATCCAAAACCGAAATTAGGCCCTGTGTCCCACCCCTAGAAGATAGTATTCTAAAAGAGAACAGTCATGAAAAAATCTCCATATTGATGCCCTAGGTAATCAAAGTACCATTAGGCAGTGCAGAATGCGGCGGCTCGTCTCCTTACGGGGACGGGCCGTCGGGAGCATATTACACCTGTGTTATGAGTTCTGCACTGGTTGCTAATAGCGTGCTGAGCCAGGTTCAAAGTTTTGGTGTTGATCTATAAAGCCCTACACCGTCTGGGCCCCTCATATCTCAGGGACCGCCTCGCCCTCTGCGCCCCAGAGCGGCTCCTTCGGTCTGCCAGGGGTGCCTTCTTGGAGGCCTTCTTGGAGGGCCACAATGGAGAGGGCATTCTCGGTGGCCGCACCGCACCTTTGGAACTCCCTTCCGGAGGAAGCTCGCCTGGCCCCATGCCTGTTGACATTCCGGCGGAGTTGTAAAACCTGGCTGTTTGCCCAGGCATTTGGGGAGGGTGGGAGGGTAGGGTGAGGGGTTTTTAGCTCCCCCACCTGATTTGTGAGATATTACTTGTGATATTTATGATATTTTAGCCCTGTTTTAACATTTGAATGTTTTTATGAAATGTTTTAAATGGTTTTTATTGTATTTTAATTGTTGGAAGCCGCCCCGGGCTGCTTTGCAGGAGGGGCGGGGTATAAATGTATTAAATAAATAAAATAAAATAAAGATTCCCAGAGTTCAGTGCACAGAATGGATAGTCCTCATGTTTATCCAAACTGTCCCTTTAATGCAAATGTCTTAAATGTTCCTGAAATACATTTTCAGTTATGTGCTTCATGAATGATAATCTTTAGCACATTTCTGTAAGGTTAAGTGAATTACATCTTTATAGATGGTGAAACAGGAAAAAGGATTAATCACACTGTATGGGGGCCACAGTAGTGTGTCAGCTGAAAAACTGGAAGCTTCCAACAGTATTTAACCTATACCATTCTGTCTTCTTAAACGGTATCTGTTTACCATTTCTTTTGTTTAAACTTCTGTTAATTATCAAATATTATACTTAAAGCTTCATTTCTTTTTAGTCCTTTTTCTGCATGCAGTGAAAATAGTGTGCTAAATTTTGTGAAATTAGTTATTTCCATGGCAACACACCAGCATCAAACACAATATTATGATGTAGTTGGATAGCTAAGGGAGAGGAGAGAGCTTAGTTGGGATGCATACATAAATACATACAACAGAATGGCAAACTAATACACTGGGTGATTTCAGAAGTGACGTGTTCCAATTCACTACAGTGAATCCCACCCCGGTGTGAACGGATTCACCACGGGCTGTGGTGACATGTGCGGCCCCAACAGAAGTGACAGGATCGTGACCACCACCTGGGGGCAATCAGAGAGAACATGGACTGGGGGAACACAACAGACATGAAGTGGAGACGTGGACCGTGGTTTGAGCCCCAGAATGCACCGTGGCTGGGGTCAATTCCTTCCACCGTGACTGCGGGTTTCCGTTCAGAAGTTACTTTTCTTCACCCCTGCCGTGGTGACCATTCACCAGACTTCTGGACCTCCTCCCGCCCCGACCTCACGAAGCGTGGTTAGCTTCACCCCAGGCCGCCTTTGACTGTGGTGAACATCTGGATGCAAGCAAACAGAGGGTGAAAACAGACATGATGCTAACCACCCTTGGTGGTTATTTATGCATGTTGCAGGGCTATATTGGTGCCCTACGAAGCCCTGAAACATGCATAAATGACCACCAAGGGTGGTTAGCGTCATGTCTGTTTTCACCCAGACATGCACGGCACTTTCACCACCACCCCGCGTTTGACTGAGGTTGACTGTGGTGGACATTCACCACGTCACTTCTGAAATCACCCACTGTGTTTGCTTAAAATTGATCTTAGCTGATCTTTAAACATATAGTTTCCTTAGCTTTACCTTTTTTTTCAGTTTGATCCATTTTGATGTTTTACCGTTTAATGCTCTTTTTTTTTTTTTTTTTTTTTTTTTTTTTTTTTTACATTTTAAAAAGTCTTCAAAAGAATATTTATTTATATTAAAATTTATATCCCGTCAACAGACGGCTCAGGGCAGCTCACAACTTGCACATTTTAAAACAATAAATACAGTAACAAACATAGACAAAAAGGGAAATATCCCCTCTAAGCAAACATAACTTGTGAAGTAATATGCGGTAAGGATGGTATCGTATTTGTAATAGATACTTCCAACAGGGACATAAGTACAGGTGGGCAAGTGGGCCAGTGTCCCAGGGCCTAGGCTTTTAAGGGTACTCAGTAGAGCCAGCCCCATTGGGACATCAATACATCCTGCATTTTCTCTTCTGGAGCTGCCTGTGCCTTCCCCAATGAGGCAGGAGTCAGTGCCGTATTTGTCAGCAGCCGCTCCCTCCCAGTCCCTGTTCAGAATGGGAGCTGTCTGTGGAGTATCCAGTTCTGTGGAGGCTCCTCAGGACAGCAGTGAGTGGATAAGGGGTTGGATTTGGCTCTGCAGTGCAGGCTGTAATCGCCCTCGGTTCTTGTAATGCTTAGTTCCTTTTGGACTCATTCTGTTGTTGTACCTCCCTTCTCCCCCTTCCCCAGGCCTTATATCTCCCATACCCTAATTCCCTCCATGCCCTCATCTGTTTCAGAGCCTTGCTCCCCCCTCCCCCCCCAAGTACCTTACTCATTTCCTGTGCTCCGGCCTCCCTCTGTACCTGTCCCAATTTCCCCCTTGCCTGATGCCCCCATGCCTTGCCTTCTCCTTTCCCTTCCATCTAAGTTGGTGTAGGACCCGGAGACCCTATTAAATGTAGCTGTGCTGCTAACTATGTAGTATGCACTTATAATTGGGCGCCCATGATAGCAATCGGCAAATCAGAGTGAAGACAGGTCCTTGCTTTATAATAGTTAAATGGAAGAAACTCATGCGTCCCAAAGGTCTTACGTCTATCAGGGAAAGAAAAAACTTCCTAAGAGTGGCTGTGAATACATCTCATGCCTCTCTTAAGCTGCTTGGTGTCCTTTCAATATATTTTAAATATTTACATTTTATATTTTCAAATTTACAGCAACCATACCCATTCAGATGTGAGATTCTTCCACACCTTTTTCGTTTGTATCCCTTAGTTTGACTTGATGGGAATTATTTTGCATTTTGTAATAAATTAATTCAGGGCCAGTCACACGATAGCATGTAACTAATAAATCATGTGTCAGTTGTGGCTATTCTGCATGGCAGGACCCATTTCCTACTTTTCAGTAACCAGCTGCTTAATTTGCTTGCCTTGGTTGCACTTGTCTATTAGCATGATATTTGAGTTGAGGACAATTCTGTAACAACTGACAAAAAAAAAATGTTGTTCTTACAAGGTAGGATGGATATAAAGGGATATTAATTAGATGAAAACAGACATGCACCTTAACTCCGCTTTAACATTTCTTATGCAGGTTTGCAGGGCTGCACAGGGCGCTAATATATGTTGTTGCGTGTATTACGTGCATGTCGGTTTTCACCCATTGTTCATGTCTCCCATATAGCTTTCTTAGGTAAATATCATATAGTGCTACTGAAGAGTATATGCGTTTGTTTTAAATTGTCTGGTACCTTGTGTGTCATTCTAACTTAGATTTAATTCTGTAGTTTTTGAAAAATCTGTTTATTATTATTTTATTTATTTATTTATAAAATTTCTACCCCGCCCCTCCTGCCACGCAGCTCGGGGTGGCTTCCAACAAGTTTTTATAAAACACAATAAAAACAATTTAAAACAACCATAAATATTATAAAAATAATTAATACAGGGCAGACTAAAAACCAAAATTAGGTGGGGGAACTAAGCCCCCACCCTACTCGCCCTCCCTCCCAAAGGCCTGCGAACAGCC
>QEPC01000754.1:1927037-1942431 GCA_003113815.1 Sphenodon punctatus
CCCACATACTATCCTGACGGGCATAGAAACACCACGCTGTTGCCACGTAGAGAGAGCCGCTGTGAAAGATACCCAGCGGATGCGAAAAGAGTGTGAGACCCCCTTGGTGCTCTTGCCCCCCCCCGGTGACAAAAAGATGTCATCCAGTTTGCCTAGTCATAAAGCATTCTACACACAACCGAGGGAGGGATGATGGGGTGGGGCGAATGCAAGCCTTCAGGGAGAGAGAAGTTGGAGTACGGGTGAAGGCTATGCCATGATCTAAAGGAACCACGTGTTAAACTTGTATATAAACATGAAAATAAAAGGAACAGGTCAAGGTTGAGCCAGTTGCCATGGAGATTTAGCTGACTTCATTCACTGTACTTCCAACAATCAGTGCTTAGCCAGCTACAGAAAAAGGATTCTGCTTGTAAACTTGCTCAGCCATGAACCTTGCCTGCAGGTCAGTTATGGTTCCTTTCAAGCAATGCTCCACGCTCAGATGGGATACATTCAGCCCTGCGGTGGAGAGAATGAGTTAGATAAGCCTACTCTAGCTCAGTAGCAGCCTGCAGGGGAGTAGGTGGCTCCTTCAGCCCCATGGCGTGTGAGAAACAAAGACTTGAGTCACAGGCAGGTGACTCAGCTCGAGGAGAGAGTGAGAATTCTGCCATGGGGTAGTAGCTGCCCCAGGAGACCAGATGGCATTTCTGTCAGTCAGATTCTGCTGTGGGCCTTCTGTGCAGCCAGGTACCAATAGGCTCTGTGCAGCATGCCAGGATGGGGAGGGACCAAGCTAGCAGGCTTCCAGTTGGCTCTGTGCTCACAGTGGCCCCTGCTCCTGTTGGGCTCCACTGCCTGAATCGTGCAAATTCTGCGAGGACTGTCATTAAATACCTTGGTCTCACACAGTGGACTAGCACACAGGCTCCCTGGATGCGGAGTTGTTGGAGAATGCAATTAGTAGCCCCTAGGGGGCTACAATGTGGAGCGATTAAATATTAAGTTGCTAACTTAACAGACTTTACAGCTGCTCTCACCACAACTATTTAAGGACTTCAACCAGATGAACTTTATTATGTACCAGCCAATCACATGGAGATTTCCTTAGCGCTGGGGGTGGGGTGGAGGGGAGAAACAGTCATCTTATGGGGAAATTCTCACACGATTGGTGGATTCTCTCCCATCCCTCAACAAATAAATGCTATAAAATGCCTTCTGTTAAAGGTGGCTAATCTGGGGGTGGGGGGGTGGGAGGCATTGTGAACTCTTTCCCCTTCAGGAGCTGCTGGGACAGTTAAGGCTAATTTCAGGCTCCTTGAATCACTGGATGAAATTCACGAGTTTGTGCACTTCTCATTGATTTTGCCTAAAAAAAATAATTAAAGAAATAGTAAGCTACATTCCCCACCATCAGATATTGCTGTGATGAGATGGTAGTCAAGGTGTGTGTGTTAGGGGTTGGCTACCAGGACAGCAGGCAGAGTTGGGCGTGGGGAAAGGAAAATGTAAATGTGTGGGGGAAAGGGTTGGACAAAGGGAAAACTTAAGGTGTGGAAGGATTGTAGAATTGTTTCCTATTGCTACTGTTGTGTTCTTTCTTTTTACCATATTGACTTGTGCTCTGCTGCTTAATCCTTTTTATAGAAATGGTGGAACTCCGCCTGCTGTAAAAAAATAAAAAATAAAAAAATGGATTTTGCTTGTGCCAGGGTGTTGGGGGGCCCCAACATTTTGTGTGTGTGCTTTTTGGGTTGCTTATGGCAGCACATGTACAGTGTTGCAACTAGGGTGATTAAATCTTTGGATAAGATCAGATGGCAAGCTGGCAACCTACAGGCAAGAGGAAAGAGAATTGTGAAGCAGAAGGAGTGCAAGCAACTCAATCTTGTCTGCTAGTGCCAGAGTTTAGAGCAAGTCAACAGAGGATGTAGAGAATTTTCCAAAGGTTTTACATCCTAGCTCTTAGCTTATTTTTAAATTGCAAGCTCTTCAGGAAGGGATTACCTTTTGCTGTGTGTATGTACAGTGCCTAACACAATGTATGTTGGGACTCCTTGGGCACTAGCACAAGAAATCTGGCATGTATGTATGTGGGGGGAGGGGAGGGAATGGTTGAGATGAGTTCCAGAATTCATCTGCGTGCTGTAAACATCATCCACTTAGGGAGGAATGGAAAGTTGTCTATAGTGGAATGATGCATCAGTTCTATTAAAGAATAAAGTACGAATATTTAGTCAAGTTATTTATGTTGCACCATTCTCTACTTTATATAAAGACATAGCCAACCTGTGATAACTGGCAAGTCTGCCCAAGTAGGGGTATTCCAAGTTGAAGAACCAACTTCATTGGATGACTTCATTGCCAGTATGTTCTATTCTTGTTCCTCAACCCTGCATCATCATACACTTGCACAGAGGTCTGATAACCTCATAAACTTGGTTGGATTCAAGTGTGTGGTGGTGAAGCTTGGTAAAGGATTTGGTCCTAAATTACCAGTAGTTGTCTGAAAAGCTTTCTTGTGTACTACAGGAGCTGAAAAATCTTAGATCCTCTGATCTCAAGTCATTGGGTGAAAATAAATGAGATCATAGCCCATGTTAGCACCCACCATGTGGGTGTTTGCCTGCCCATCTATTAGGTATTCACTAGATGTTGGCCCACATCCCCCACACAGCCCCCACTTGCTCCCTGCTCACAGTGGTGTCCAAAGACATTGCAGGCCAGTGCGTGCTAACGCATGCCCACATTGTCACATCTAGTTAACTAGGTTTGTCCACAGCCACACCCACATCCAGGTCCGCTAGTACCACAGAGTCACGCCTAACGTGTGCTAGAGGGGAGAGAGTGATTTTGTGTGTGCTCAGCTGACAGACGGTTGCAAGAGGAGAGAGTGAGGGAGTGCAAGAGAACTCTGATGGAAAGGAGGGTCACAACCAAAGGTTTCTTCCCTGGCTGTGACACCCTCCTCCTCCTTTCCATCAGAAGCAGCGCTTGCATGCTCAGGCAACTGCAAGAGGAGAAGGTCCTTCCTGCACACCCTGCTTTCTCCTCTTGTAGCCACTTCTCAGCTGATAACTCTATCCTCTTGCAGCTGCCCAAGCATGAGAGTGCTGCTTCTGATAGAAACTGGGGTCACGGCAGGGAAGAAGCCTTTTCTGGCTGTGACCCCACACTTTCCATCAGGGCAAGGGAAAGCACTGAGTGACACCACCAGTGACAGCTACCACCAGCACATGAAATGAGTGCAAGGGGCTGCCCATACATTAGCTCTACACGCTAGAAAATGTGAGTGGGGGGCTGAATGGACCGAACACAAACTCCAGTGAGCTATTGTCTCATTTGAAAACACCCGTTGTTGACAAAATACACACAGAGAAAGTGGAGGCTGTCTATTTCTTTTTCTGGCCTTGAGCATTTGTGCGTGTGCTTGTGAATGAATTAATTTTATTAACATGTTAGCATATGTCATGATTACGAATCACATTCAAATAAAACATAAAAAGACGTACAAAATATGAAAACTAATTTCATGGAACAATAAATATTACCAAATCCCAGAGAAAAAACATTGCTAAAAGAAAATGTATGGGCATGCAAGGACTTCAATAACAATAATCTCAGATCAATACCAGCTAACCTCAGTTTTCCTCAAAGACGCTTCCTGTTGACAGAATAAAATGCTGCTTTAAGATCAATTAATGCTGCAAATGATCTACTCTTTCCAGGAACACCATACTTCCTAACTAAATGGGAGAGGACAAAACCGCTATCTATAGTAGAATAAACCAGACTGTTCCTCTAAAATCAAATTCTGGGATTCTGCCCATGTTTCTAGCTTCTCCAATAACAGTCTAGTATCAATTTTAAAGGCAACATCAAGCATGGAAATATGGTGATAGTTCTCCGGTGTCTATCACCTCTTTTAAACAGGGACAATTGGTTTCCAGAACTCTCTGGGGGATTTAATCCACTGACCTTGATGGCTACTCAGTCAGTGACCTGGTCGCTTTGTGGAACGGTATTCTGGCCATCAACACGGTTGCACCCAGGTGTCTGCCCCCACCACTGCAGAAGCATAGGTGCCCTTGGTATACGGGGGACCTGAGGTGGTTGAAGCGGGAGGGTAGGCAGTTAGAGTGCAGGTGGCGTTCGACTCAGGCTGAAGCCGACCGATTAGATCATTTTTGAAGGACTGTGCCGTGGCTGTGATGGAGGTATATGCAAAGTCCTGTCCTACAGAGTGGTTCCAGGTGGTGAATGACCTGGTTAATTCAGCAGGTCTTTCCTGTGAACTTGTCATGTATTTCCCCCTGTGACATTTTTATGAATTACTTTGCAGATAAAATCGCTCCTATTCACCTTGACCTGGGTGCTGCTGTTTCAATTGCAGAGTCAGAGTTTCAGGTTGTGGAAGCTCAGCCTTGTCCTGCTTGCTTGGATCTGTTTCAATTTGTATCACCCACCAATGCGGGTGGTGTGTTTGGAGCAGTGTGGGTAACCAGCTGTAAATTAGGGGAAATGAGAGCAGGAAAATGACAGCAGCATCATTTGGTGGTGTTTCAACACTGTGGCATCTCAAATGCAACAAAATGATCTAAAATTTGCTAGGCTGCGTGGCGATCTTTTCTGACTCTAAGTTGAAGTGTTATCAGGCAAGCTGGAGCCAGGTTTTAGGTATTCTGTATTAAGAACACTAAAATATGCTCCACTTCCTTTGCTAATTACATATAATCAGTATAAAACTATATGCAATTGCTTAAATAGCACCTCCATTCTGTTCAGAAGACCTTTCTTTCCAAACACCACAGTCATGTTGGTAAACTGTCTGAAGCAGAAAATATTCAGAAACACTTTGGAAAGTGGCAGCTGGATCAATGTAGAACTTTGGTCATGTATTTATGGACATGTAAAATCAATTACTTGTATTTCCTGTCTCACATTGGCCCTCTAAAAATAACTTAAATTGCTAGCTGTTTGCATCCCAGCTCAATTCCATGGTGGAAAAGCATGATAAAGTTGCTTCCTCGTGGCTGCTCTGCCCTTTTTTCTGGGCTTTAATACTCTGCCTTTCTCAGTAATGCTTAGTTTTTTCAAAACTTTCATGCTGTGTAAGAAACAACCATTTTTTTAAAAACTGCAGCAGCAATATTTAGAAAGAAACCAAACATATGTGCATAATAAGGCTAAACCCAACATGCTGTTTTGTATTCACAAGACTTATCTGCATGTTCATTCAACTAAATTAATATTTGAATGAATTTTCCTTAGTGTAATAATAGTAAGTAAGTTTATTGAAGCGTGATCAAAGGTCATTGCTTATAGACAAACATAAATATGCAAACAAATAAGCAAGCAAGCAAAAGAAATCAACCAATACCGATATTGACCAAAAGACAAGGCAAAAACATATAAAATAAAAACAAACTTTAAAACTAAAAAGGGCAAAAAACAAAAAAAAACAAAAAAAAAAAGACCTCTTAAAAAAGGAACTTTCGGGTATGGCCCTATACATACTCAGATAAGAGTAACTGCAACACAAAAGAAGAATAACAGCGATTTTTGCAAAACATAAACATTTTAAATCTGGGGAATCAATTCTAAATCCATCTCTCTGTGGGCCAGTTACAATTTAACAATTGTCAAATCTACCAAAAGAGTTATCCAAGAAGACCCGGAATAAGAATAAAACACAAAACAAAACAAAAAACCCTAGGGGTAAAATGAAAACTAAAATGTTTCTTGCAACCCCCATGAAATCTCTCGGGATCTCACTTTGGATTTCAGGCAACTCGTGCAATTGGCACGTGAACAGGTAACAAGTATAAATTCAAAAACAATTGCTAAAACAATAGCCTGATACAAATTTGGTCGCTCTCTTTGTAGAAGTCAATACAAGCAGATTATAACAAGTATAACAAATATTACAAATATAACAGCCCCCCCACAATACCGACTAAATTAAAACAAGAATGGCATGACAGATTATTACCATGAACGTTGTAAGACGTAAGTTAACTCGGGTTGCTTTTAAATGCCAGGAAATTTTCCCTAGCATGAATCATGTGTGTCATGAAGGTGGCCGTGTTTTGGATTATAATTTTATCAGAGCTATCCAACAAGAAAGCAAGAATTACTGATTCTGCCTGACCCGGGAGCTTGTCTAGATGTTCCTTCAAGTACTTTTGCCTCAAGCTGTCATAAAGATGGCAGTGGAGCAACATATGCCCAACAATTTCCACTGCCTGCTTATCAAATGGGCAAAGCCTTGAAGCAAAGGGAGTACCTGCCAGCCGCCCCTCCATAACCTGACAAGGCAGAGCATTGCAACGGGCCGACAGGATTAGATTTTTACCCCTAACTGAGATTTGTGCCTGGAGGTAATTGGCCATCTGCCCTAGGTCAGGAATAAAAACGGAATACAATGACATGTGGGGAGAAGCAGCAATTGTACCCATTTCCATTTGCCTGTACATATCCCGTGACCTGGTTTTAACCTCCCTAGCAAGAGCTGCTGGCGGCTTATGGGCCAAGTATTCTAATGATAGCCCCATTTGTGGCAAAAGATCTTGTATGCAGTCCTGCCAAGGGCTACGAAATCCGTCTAACCCTATAGCACACAAAAGCTCCAAGGAATGGGGGTCTATCGTTCTGCACCACAACCCAAAGGCACGTTCCATGGCCATTTGATACCAGCTAAGCTGGCCACATTCAGCTCTAATTGCTGCATATGGCGTACCTCTAGGTGCGCGCAGAAGGGCCCGTAGGAACCCCGCCTGAGTTGAGTTTAGTTTATGGGCACAAAGTGGGGCCCAAAGTTCGGCCCCATACAACACCTGGGCCTATACTTTGGCGTTGTAGGTCTGAATAGTGTGCAGAACAGCCGATCTACCTGCCTGGGTGAAAAAACCCAGAACTGCTCAGGAGGGGCCCTTAGAGGTCAAAATGGCCCGTTGAACGTGGAAATTCCACGTTGTAGACTGGTGGAACAGTAGGCCCAAATATCGGTAGCTGGGGACCTGCTGGAACTTTTGTCCCATAATGTCCCAGTTATACTTCCTCCTCTTGGCGGTGAATGCCACCATCTTTGATTTTGAAGTGCTGATAGTAAGTTTCGTAGCTCTGCAAAATGTCATAAATGCCGCTATCTGCCGTTTCAAGCCTACTTGCGTTTGGGAAAGGAGAACTACGTCGTCTGCGTATAGAAGACACCCTATCACTTTGTCCGCTATTTTTGGTGGAAAAAACCTTGGGGCCGTCATTAAAGATGCCACAACATTAGTGATGTGCTTTGTTTGTTTAGTAACTTTCAGTTATTTTATTTATTTGGTACTTCAGTGACTTTGGCAGTATTACTTTAGAGCAGTTGCACACTGTGCTGCTAGCCAACGATGCTATTGTACCAAGAGGTCATATTGTTACATTAAGTAGTAGAAAACTCTAATAGTGGGTGTCAGATTGGAACTTGAACTTCGGGCTGTGGGGCTTTCAATACTTCGTTACCTGAGCCCCAGTGTCTGGTTATACTCCTGAAAAGCCTAACAGTTCATTGTGATCTGGCCATATATCCAGGCTCCTCAACATGTCAGTTTGTCCCCAACTATATCAGGCTCTATGAGGAAATTGTCTGCACGGTGCAACAACTACCTGGCTTGTCTTCAAGACCAGACAATGCTGCTTGCTCCTGGATTCCTTGTTTCTTGTCTCACGACTTGGCACCGGGTACTACCTGAAGTAGCAGTGTAACTTCATTTCTGAACTCATGTCTTATGTCATGGTTCTCCCTTTTACTTGGGACTTGTCATCTGGGTGCTTGATAATTTTCTGAGAAGTTTGTTGAGAGTGCAGCAAGGCGTCCCTGCGGCTGTAGTTCATGCCGAAACGGGGACGCTACCTGTAGCCAGCCTGTGTAAGCTTCAAGCCCTTAGGTTCTGGAGTAAACTTTTTCATCAGGATTATAACTCTTTAGCGACACTATGTTTGAAGGAGGAATTAGAATACGTAGGAGTGGGGAACTATCCTTGGCTCGCTTGGATATCTTTGCAATTGAGGAGTTTAGGGTTCTCATTTGTTTTGTTCCAAGATAAAACAGCTGCCTTGCAGAAATTATTGATTCAACAGCGAGTCTTGAATACTGCCAGACAAGATGATTTAGCCAAGCTCTCCACTTGGAGGGTTGCCCCATATTTTCATCATATTAAAATCACTCATAAGCTGGAGCCCTACTTGGATATTTTACCTAATCTGACTCTCCGTAGGGCCTTTACATGCCTGCGGTTCCATCTGCTCCCCTCTGCGGTCACTGAAGGAAGGTATATTCATACTGCCCATGAGTCTCGCACTTGTCCCTGCAATGCCCTAGAGGTGGAGGATCTGCGTCATCATTTATTAAATTGCCCGATATACGACAGCATCAGGGCTACCTGGCTTGAGCCTATTTTGAACTCATCTTCTTACACTTCTGACTTTGGCAGAATTTCAGTGTTGCTAGTTTCAACTAAGGAGGAAACTCTAGTGGCTGTTGCCGTATTTGCTTTACTTGCCATGAGGGAACGGATGTCTTGGGTAGAATAATCTGTTTAATTAACAAGATGGTCCCCCCGCACCCCCCCAGTTTCTAGTAGTTACTTTATCATTGTTGCCTTTTCCCCTTCTTGATTGCAGATTGTATTTGTTTTAACTTTTTTGTTCAATTGCTCCTTTTAATTCTGTATTTTGTATTTTTTTTTTTTAATTGATTGTACTATTTAAGGCTATAGCGAAAGCTTAATGCCTAATAAATTATTCTATTCTGATAAGAACAATGTGGTCCACCCTAAACCTATCAAACATCAGAAAAAATATCAAAAGAGAACATGTGCACCAAGGTGTTAAGCATGGCAGCATAATCCAAAATAACGTTCTTCTTTGAGGATCTCTGCAAATTCTCACTAATGGGATTAACTTCCTGCTCCGCAGGTACCGCAAAACCTCTTGTCAGCAGTTTCCAGGCAGAAGATGTCCTGGAAAGAACTTGAATAAGGTGAGGGCTCCGTTCCCCCCTCCCGCCCGGGGAAAAGCGCAGGTTTCAGGTCGTGCGAGAGCGGGAGGCTATAAAAGGGGGCGGAGCCCTCGCCACCTCAGTTCCTTCCAACCACGCCGCTTTTCAGCACCGTCAGTAGTTTAAATAATTAATAAAAAGAAGAAAAGTGTAGAGGATTTTTCTTCGCTACTGAAGATCCTCTACCAGTTGGCTTCGCCCGCCCTCGGGGCCTCCCCAGGGCTCGCCAGCTTCTCTAGGGCCCGCGAACCATGCCCAAGCAGCCGGGCTTTAAGCGCTGTGCTTCTTGCTGAGCCACGCTCTCCGTGAGTGACCCTCACAATCTCTGTCTCGCCTGCTTGGGAGAGGGGCATAACACGAGGACCTGCCCCTACTGTGCCAAGTTAACCTTGCACACCCAAAAAAGAGAGCCCTGCAGCTGCAGGAAATCTTGACAAAGAGGGCTCTTCAGGACGGTGAAGACAGGCCTCTGTCACTCTCTTCTCATTCAGCCCAGATGGATTCGCCTGCGGTCCTTACCATGCAATCCCATGATCCGGTCCCCGTACAGACGACTTCGGCTCTGGAGCTGCGAGCGGCCTCTCCCTCACACTCTGTGACCGCTGCTAACGCCGGCACCCCTTCGCACTCTGGGACCACCGATACCACCATTTCCACTGGTACCGGTTCAGCTGCAGCCTCAACCAAAGACTGTCACCGACGTCCAGGCGAGCACAAGAAAAAGAAGAAGAGATCTCGGAGTGCCGATGAGGCGGCCCTGACCCGCCCACTTCTGGTCGCGACTCTATTTTCACAACGGGCACCGGGGCCTTCTCCGACACCTCTGGCCCTGGCTAGGGTGGAGGTGGCTCCAGTACCTCTCGCTGCTACCATTCCGGCCCCTCCGAGGTGGAGGCGACTTGACTGGGGTGGAGGCGACTCTGGTACCGCCGGTACCACCTGAGATACCTACACTTTCGGCAGTGTCGGCACTTTCGGCACCAGCCACGCAGCAAACCTCTCCGCTTCCGCTCCCCCCCCACGGGGCATCACGGCTACTTCCAATCTGCCTCTCAGCCTCTATTCCAAGGGTGCCATCAGTCCCGCTCGGGCTCTCGCTACAGGGATGAAGCCTCCAACTTTGAGCCGCTGACTGGAACCGACCTCCAGGAGCTTCCACATGGGAGATCGTTCCGAATTTCTCGAGACCACTGTTCTCAGTTCCCTTGCTCCTGCTGCTCCCCTCACGGTGACTCCCGGTACCGCCAGGAGGATTTTGACTTGCAGTACCATCAGGGTGATCTCACTCACTACCGCGATTATGAGCGCCTTGAGTACCGGTACCATCGACACCCATCATGTTCCCCCTACCATTCTGAGAGGGATTTTTCAGCCTTTGACCAGCAGGCTCACTACCGACCGCCACTCCAATTAGTGCCTCCCGCACCGCCTCGAGCACCTCCGACAGCCACGGTCTCCAGGGCTTCTCCGGATTCTTCTGAATGGCCGCCCATCTCTCGACCCTCTTCACAGCCGTGCCATCGACGTGCCCAGCAACCGTTGGTACCAGCTGTACCTCCTCTACCTCCAGTGGTGCAACAGGCTCCAGTAGCCCCCCCTGCCTCCACCTACCTACAACAGCCAAGGTTAGACCCACCAAGAGGCCTTTCTCTCATGGACTCGCTGCTAGTTCTGGCTCTGGCAAGGGAACTGCCCCCTCCTGTCACGACCCCATTGGAGCAGGAGCATTACATTTCCTCAGAGTGCCGCCTCTGTATCTTCCTCCTCTTCGCTGCATGACAAGGATGAAACTATTCCCTCCGCCCACTCCCACCCCCCGATGCCATATCGGACCCCAGGTCCTCCCTCTCCACCGAGGACACCAAGGCCTTTCAGAGCATGCTCAAAAGGCTAACCTCCGCTCTTCCCAACCTATCCACTAAGATTGTCAGGAAGTCACAATTGGGGCCGGTTTTTGGAATCTTAGGATCTGGAGATTCTGGGCAGATTATGCTCCCTATCTTGGATCAATTGCTAGAGCCTTCCAAGTCAGTGTGGGCTAAACCTGCTTCTGCCTTACCCACCAACAAGTTAGCGGACTCCCTTTATGCCATACCTAGGGAGAGAGCGGAGATGTTCTATAGGCACCCTGTCCCTAACTCCCTAGTCATAGCCGTGGCTTCTTTGAAGTCTAGGGTGGGCAGGCTCCAAACGTCCCCTGCAGATAAGGAAGGTAGACGCCTGGATGTATTAGGGCAAAAGATTTTTTTCTTCGGAAACTCTTTCCCTCCGAGCTGCAAACTACGGCTCCGCCCTCTGCGGATACCAGCACTGGCTTTGGGCTCAGTTGAGTAGAGCTTCCGACCCAGCCCAAATCCTAACCCTACAATAGGAGGGCATGCAGATAGCCAGGTTCCAACTTACGGCTAACATGCATATAGCTGACGCCAATATCAGCGGTATGGCCTCCGCTATCACCCTCAGACGCCACGCTTGGCTGCGATCCACCGCCCTAGCTCCCAAAAACAAGACCCGCATCGAGGACCTCCCCTTCGATGGGGATGGTCTCTTTGCGGCTTCCACCGATGAAACTTTAAAGAAGGTTAAGGAGATGTGCCAAACTGCCAGATCTACGGGGGTGATTCGTTCTACCAGAAGAGACCCTTCTATCCCTCCTCTGCCTCCTATCCTTACCATCCCTACCAGGCCAGACATCGCTACCAGCCTTCGTTTCAAAGTAATAGGAGGTCTTCACCCCAATACCAGCAACAACAGCCGTCCTCCTCCCAGTCCCGTAGGCTCTTCTCAAAGCAGAGGGGCAGGGGCAAGTCCTCTTCCACCTCAGCGGCTGGACCCCTCCCCAAGCAGCGTTTTTGAAACAGTCCAGGTCAAGGGAGTTCCTCTGAACTTTCCCCTTTTCCACAACCATCTCCGGCCCTTTTACAATCTGTGGGCCTCTCTTACCTCAGACCGTTGGGCTAAAGAAATCATTGCCTGTGGGTATTCTATTCACTTCCACGCTCTGCCGCCCGACTCCCCTCCCCCTCCCAACCTCAAATACTACTTGAGGTTCAGGAACTTCTTACCAAGGGGGCTATTGAAGAAGTCCCTCAGGCTCAGCGAAATACAGGTTTCTATTCCAGTTACTTTCTCGTCCCTAAGAAGGACGAGGGCTTCCAACCTATACTCGACCTTCGCCAACTAAATAAGTATATTCAGAAGTTTAAGTTTCGCATGACCTCCCTTCCCATTATCTATCTGGGCCTCCAAAAGGGAGACTGGTTGGCATCCCTTGACCTGAAGGATGCTTATATTTCCGTTAAGGTCCCTCATAGATGCTACTTATGTTTTCTTGTAGGCAGTCAACACTTCCAGTATTCCGTGCTCCCCTTCAGCCTGTCTACAGCCCCCAGGGTGTTCACAAAGTGCGTTACAGTGGTCGCGGCCCACCACAGAACTCTGGGCATAAGGGTATTCCCGTACTTGGACGACTGGCTGTTTGCGGCACCATTCCCCCTCATTTTAACAAACCATCTCCACCTGGCTCTAAAGATCCTGCAGGATTTGGGGTTTGTCATCAACTACAAGAAGTCTCATCTCCTCCCGATGCAACATCTTCAGTTTATAGGGGCAGTTCTCGACACCACACAGACAAAAGCTTTCCTACCCAATGACAGATTTCATGACTTACTCGCAACTATACTATCCCTTCAAACAAAGCCAAAGAGATCAGTGTGCTTCTTCCTTCGCCTCCAGGGTCTGATGGCAGCAACCACAGCAGTAATACCCTACGCTCGTCTCCACTTTCGACCTCTCCAAAATGGCTCGCTCGGGTCTACGACCCCACCTGTCATCCTCTCTCCATGCACATAACCATCTCTCAGGAAGTCTATCACGCCCTTCTTTGGTGGACCAATCCTCAACAGGTGCTTACGGGCATGCCTTTCAACACCCCCCCCTCCTCTGCACGTCTCCCTCACTATGGATGCATCGCTCACAGGATGGAGCACTCACATCGACCACGTCACGGTCCATGGCCTGTGGTCTCAAGAAGAGAGTCTCATGCATATCAACGTACTAGAACTTCGCGCCATCCGATGGGCGCTTACGGCTCTTCTCTATCACATCAGGGGATGCAATGTTCTAATTCTAACAGACAACACCACGGCTATGTGGTATATAAACAAATGGGGAGGGGCGATATCCACCCTCCTCTCCCTAGAAGCTCAAGCCATCTGGGCATGGTGTATTCGTCACAACATACATCTGCACGCAGTCCACCTAGCAGGAGAAGACAATTCCCTAGCTGATCAGCTCAGCCGCAGATCCACCAACCAACAGGAGTGGGCCCTCAATGACTGTGTCCTAACAGATATTTTCCGGCTATAGGGCACCCCCACCATCGATCTCTTTGCCTCTCGAGAGAACGCAAAACTCCTCAATTTTTGCAGCAGGACGGGTTGCGTTCAGGGCTCGATCTCCGACGCCTTCGCCATTTCCTGGAAGGGGCCCTTGCTATATGCGTTTCCCCCCATCCCTCTGATTTACAGAGTCCTGCACAAGATCCAGTTAGATCGTGCTCACGTCATCCTGATAGCTCCAGCGTGGCCCCGCCAACTGTGGTATCAAACTCTCCGAGCCATCTCCATCGATGTAGTCAATCTCCCTCTCTTTCCCACTCTTCTATCGAAGGACCAAGGGTCGGTCCTCCACCACGACCTGCGGTTGCTCCATCTCTCCACCTGGTTTATCAAGTTCTGATACATGACGCCTCTCCTGAAGTGGCTAGGATCCTGCTCAATTCCCGTCGTCCCTCAACCCGAGCTTGCTACGCAGCAAAGTGGAACCACTTAATTACTTGGTGTGCTTCCCTACCCTGTGATGTACACAATTTGTCTATGAATCACGTTTTTCGATACCTGTTACATCTCCATGACTTGGGGCTGTCCATCTCTTCCCTCCAAGTACACCTTGCTGCACTCTCCTCTCGTCTCCATCCAGCTGGCATGGAGACACTCTTCTCCCATCCCCTCATGAGAACCTTCTGGAGAGGGCTAGTCAACTCCTTTCCTCCCACCTCCCAACCTACACAACCATGGGACCTCAATCTGGTCCTGACCGAGCTGATGGGACCTCCCTTTGAACCCATGGCATCTTCTTCCCTGGAGAACCTTTCAATTAAAACTGCTTTCTTACTAGCCATTTTGTCTGCTAGGAGAGTTTCAGAGCTCTTCGGGCCTCCCCTCCATACACCGTTTTCCATCTGAACAAGGTAGACCTCAGGACAGATCCCTCCTTCGTCCCTAAGGTGGTTTCTCCTTTTCATCTAAACCAGACCATCTCCTTCCCTGTGTTTTTCCCTAAGCCATATTCTTCCCCTACGGACCAAGTTTTCCATACTCTGGATGTCAAGCAGGCGCTATCCTTTTACCTCTCCCGCACTTGCCCTTTCAGAGCTTCTGATGCCCTATTCGTGTCCTATGGTGACCAATGTATTGGAGCCAAAGTTACATCCCAGAGACGCTCTAAATGGATTTTACTCTGCATACGAAGGTGTTATGAACAAGCAGGCAGGACCCCCCACCCCCCTTTCCCACCTTCGTGCTCACTCTACCAAAGCAGTTGCCTCTTCAAGTGCCAACTTCCGTGGAGTCCCTATACAGGACATTTGTAAGGCAGCCACGTGGGCCTCGGTGAGTACCTTCACCAAGCACTACTCACTGGACATGGCCATGACGACAGACTCGAGCCTTGGCAGAGCAGTATTGCGATCCATACTTCATTGACTTCCTCGACTCCCTCCACCAAAGGTATGTCTTTCTCTGCTACTCACTCTCCCATTAGTGAGAATTGCGGAGAACCTCGAAGAAGAAATAGAGGTTACTTACCAGTAACTCTGTTCTTGGAGAGAGCTCTGCGAATTCTCACGACCCGCCCGGCCTTCCCTTCTGTCTCGGAGGCAAACTCTGGTCTTCCTGAGATGGGGTTGGAAGGAACTGAGGCGGTGAGGGCACCGCCCCCTTTTATAGCCTCCTGCTCTGCTCTTGAGTGGGAGCGGGAGGGGGAAGGGAGGGGTGGATCCCTCACCTTATTCTAGTTCTTTCCAGGACATCTTCTGCCTGGAAACTGTTGACGAGGTTTTCCGGTACCTGCGGAGCAGGAAGTGAATCCCATTAGTGAGAATTCACGGAGCTCTCTCGAAGAACAGTTACTGGTAAGTAATAGGGGTGGGACCCCGGGCCCATTACCGGCTACCGGATTTACCGGTTACCGGTTCCACGAAAACCGGATTCCCGGATTAAATCCGGTATACCGGTACCGGATTTATTCCATTGGTTTCAATGGGGCGCTGTGTCCCCATTGAAACCAATGGAATAAATTCCTCCCCCTCCC
>QEPC01000754.1:1942531-1974698 GCA_003113815.1 Sphenodon punctatus
AAAAAACTGTTTTGCTGGGGCTTTAATTTTTTTTACATTGCAGCCATTTTTAAATGGCTGCAATGTAAAAAAAACCGGTACACCGAAATCCGGTACCGGGTCCGGATTACCGGGTCGAATCCGGTAATGCCGGTACGCCCGATACCGGCATTATCGGATACCGGTAGATCCGGAATTCCCACCCCTAGTAAGTAACCTCTATTTCTTTAAGCTGCTGGTTTTTAACCAGTAGGTTTCATGGGACCCATTTGTGGGCCCTGGTAGGGTTTTAGGTGGGTTCCAGGAGAGGCTTAGTGCAGGCCAGAGCATCCTTGAGAACCCCTGCTACAGCAGCAGCATGTCCCTTGCCATGTCCCCTTCTGCCACTTGTCATGACCACCTGTGCTGCTGAGGAAGTGACATGATTTCCTGCAGCCATGGCAGTGCACTCCAAAATAATTTAAGCTGCTGGTTTTTAACCAGTGGGTTACCGTGGGCCCTGGTAGGGTTTTAGGTGGGTTTCAGAAGAGGCTTAGTGCAGCCCAGGACAACCTTGAGAACCTCTTGGTTTTGGATATTTTTAAGGTGTGTCCTGGCCATTAAAAAGTTGAGAACCACTGCTTTAAACTACAAGCCAAATTGGAAGATAATTCAAAAGCTAAATGCTCTTTTCTTGAAGGTGTAATTGTAGTTTGGCTAAGCTATTGTTCCCTCTAGGAGAAACAAAAATTAAGTTAGCAGAATCTGGAAAAGTTGCTATCCAAGAGTACCAAAGGGAGGACATGGCTAATTAGTGACATGCTTGGAGAATTCACACCTGGTGGGCAAGCTCTTTTAAGATACCACTGAAAAGTGCCCCAAGCATATTGTGTACAATCTGGCTTTAATTTTGTTAGACAGCCACTATATTATTATTTTTTGTCATTTCCTTAAGTGGAATCAGATTCAGTGATGTAGATGTTACACAGGGTTGCTAATTATTTTCTTAATACACTACAATTGTGCTGAAAAAAGGGAACTGGATAAAGTAATAGGTAATTGGAAATTAGTTCACACTGAGTCTGGGCTAGACTGCAGGGCATAAACAGCTTTGAGGAGCTTTGTTGGTTGTCACGCATAGTGTAGTAATAAGACCAATCTAACTCCTTCTGAGAGAACTTTCACAGGCCATAATGCTATGCATTTGATTAACACATCCCACTCTAAGTGTTGCCAAACATTGCTAAACGAAAGTGTTGAGAGACTTTAACAAGAACATCAAATTTGAAATAGCAAATGAGATCACAGTTACGCTCCAACAGATTTTGCAGAGACTGAGACCAGGATGAATATCAAAATGTATCAAACTTGTTAAAAAGCAGACAAGAAGGCCTGGTATAATACAGACTGACCAGAGCAGAAGATACTTCAAAAACTGCTCGGGTTCACACACATGATCAAATATATATTTAGAAAAAAGTGTGCCAATGCATGTTGAGGTTTTTTCCTCCCCTCCCCTTCACAATCATTGTCATTTTCTCTTGGCTGGCTTGGAAAAGGGCTGTAAACGTATTATTAGATTGGCTCAGAGAGCGAGAGAGTAATTTGAAATCCAAGTATGCCTATTTTGTGTGTGTGTGTGTGTGTGTGTGTGTGTGTGTGTGTGTGTGTGTGTGTGTGTGTGTCATTTCTGGGAAAGAAGACACTTTCATAACATGCCACAGGTTTTGTCCCCATTCTCTTGTATGATTCTTTGAGTAGGTTTCTCTCTTTAGTCCTACTAAAATTTCCAGTTGGAGAATGGTCAACAGCTATCTTCTCAAGGTCTTGTTCACACTGGACTTGAAAAGAGTTTAGAAGCTATCTAGTCTAGCCCACCTAGGCAGCTAAAGTAATTTTAAACATTTTTACTTAAGAACTCAAACTCTCTCTCTAGTGGATCAAGGTCCAGCATTGGTGGATTTTATGCATCAGATTTGGGTACAATAATTTCAAAGTATTTGGAAGTGGGAGGGAACTTTTCTTATTTTGTTTAACTATGTTTCAGGATGATGGTCAGATTTTCTGTTGCTGCATTTAGTCCTTGAGCTGTGATACTCTCTTTTTTGCGGTGAGCAGCAGCTAAAAGTAAAATGTTATATTTTAATGTATTAGCAACAATAATTCCAATATATTCCTTTATTACCTCCCTACTAGACTACTGTAATACACTCAATGTGGGGCTGCCCTTGGGGACGGTCCGGAGGTTGCAGCTGGTGCAGATTGCGGCAGCCCGTCTATTAACGGGGACGGGTCGCTGTGAGTACATTACACCGGTGCTCCGTTCTCTGCACTGGCTGCCTATTATCTTCCATGCCCAATTCAAGGTGTTGATAATGACCTACAAAGCCCTAAACAGCCTGGGCCCCGCTTACCTGCAGGACCGTCTGTCACGGGTTGGAGGGCCTGCACCCCCCAGTTTACCAGGTTTGAGTGACTCAGTTTCCCTTGCACACAGCTCTCTTGAATTAGTTTCTCCCTCTGGCTAATTCAAGTGTGCCACAATGAAACTCCTTTGTCACACAAGGGCCCGATCCTTCCCTTTTACATACTCTTTACTCTCTGGGTTCGCAAGAGCTTGAGGGCTCTTGTTGCTCAGTTGTGTTCCAATGTTAGACACAGATACTACTTCATAAAGATAAAATGTAAGTTTATTGATTACATACATAAGCAAGTAGAATGACTGGGCACTGGCTTCTTAGTTGGTAAAGAGAAAAATCATGTCTCTCTGCTTGTGTTTTCCTCCAGCCTGCTGCTGACAGGCAGGCTTTCACATGTAGATCAGCTCTCAAGATGGCTTTAGGATAGAAGAGCCTCTAGGTGACTCACTGGCTCATTTAAATAGTTTTTCTCCCCCTTTGTCTCTGTTCCCACCTTTGGGGAATCGTGGGGTCGGTCACGTACCAACCCAGACAAACACAAAGGCCCATCTAAATCTCTACAGCGTTCCGTCTGGCAAGTGTTCTGGAATACACATTTTGGTATTTCCTGTAGCCTGATGATGCGTCAGAGCCCTAATTTGAGTTCTACAGCTCTCAACTGTAACCTTACTTACATGGGGAACCTTTGGCATTACATATTTACCAGACTTGTAGTCTACATGTAGTCCCGTGTTACACATGTGTGACCCTATGTTCCTCCGTGACAGCCCCTCCTGTAAGATTGCATCATGAAGTGGGCCCAACAGGGTCTCGTAACATGCTGAGACTGGCGTGTCCTTCCGGTGTGTGTAGGGATATATGCAACCTCCCTACCTCCTTTCCATGTGGTTGAATCCTATTAAAGTTAGCCCTTTGGTTTTCCAAACCCTCTGTCAGCCCTGTGGGACTATCATGTTCACATGTTTTCCACCATGTTGTAGTGAAGTGATCCTGTAGATTATACCCTTCAAGGTACATCAGTAAGTGTTTGCATAAGACTGTGACAAATTGGTGGGAACGCCATGTTAACAACCTTTGTTCCCCATTCACAAACTTTGGCCATGTTTCCAGATTTTCTGGCAGCCTGTTTCTTACTGGCTCTGTCTGTTCCCATCAGAAGTATTATTAGGAGACAAAAGAAGAAGTGTGGAGTAATTTTTACACTACTGAGCACCCCGCCTCTGTTGTCTGTGTAATTCTGCATTTCCAAACACTTTTCACCAGGAGTAAGGTTGTAATTCCCAGTGTTATCATGTGGCATTCGTATTTCCCCCTTGGCTGTGATGCTGTGCGTTGATGTCTTTGCATTCACCTCAATCACCCAGCCAGAAACTGTTTCTGTGGAGGGGCGTTTGTCAGCAGCCTCTCTTGTGCCCTGCCCCCAACTTCTGTTTGTACCTCCCGGATCCCTTGGGTCGGTATAACCATGTTTTTCTCCTTTTGGGGAGTCTGACTTTGTGACATGGGTGTGAGAGGAACCTCCACGTATCCCTTCAGATCTTCCCACACCAAACTCCGGAGGATTTATTTTACCGAGTGCAGCGGTTTGAGTCTGGACTCTATTAACTGTTTCCTCCCCTCCAGTTTCCACTTCAGTGACGTTTCCCTACTCCTTAGGTAAGGCAGAGGTGCACAGTTCACTCTTAGACTGATGCTACTGGCCCTTTAGGATCACAGGGTGGTGCACTTCTATTCCTGGGGAAGACATATCCCTCGTTCCCCCCCTCCATCCCTGGAAAAGTTTCCTGTACATTCCCACCTCCTCCTAAGGTAGAATTCTCCACCTCCCGGCTTGCCTGTCTCTGCTTGGGTTCAGGTAGCCGCTTCCCACCGTCTCTTAAGGTAGGACAACAAACCTCTGGGTCATTCTGCAACCCCCTGGTTTGAGTAGGGGCGTTTGCAGCCTCTAACTCTCCCCCTCCAGTGGTTACTCAGTTTGATTCTGCAGGATTGGGTCCCTCCTGTGTAAGGTGGGGTGCCAAGTCCTGGGCTTCAGAATCGGTTTAACCCATTTGCTTCACTCCCTGGAGTTCCCCATGTGAGACACAGACTTGCAGTTCACTCCCCGAGTCTTGTCCTCCCCTGCCTTCTGGCTGGTTTGGGGACTCCTGTTTGGGGTTTTCCTGCCCCTGAGTGGAGTTCACAGGTTGGGATATAGGACCTGTAAAGCCTTCCTGTAACCCTTCCCCTCTACTAGGGTTGTTCTGTGACTCCCCATGTTTTAGGGGTAGAGGTGCAACTTGTTCAGGGTTCTCTGAGTCTTGTTGCCCCTCACGCTTCCTTCCCGGGTTGCTCTCTGGTTTCCCGTGTTCCTGGGAGTGGGCTTTCGCCAGCCTCCATCCCAGCCTCCATTTGTTTATATCATTCCCCACCAGCGTTTCATTTTGTGCTTTTTTTTGGGAGGACAGCAACTTGGATTGGTCCTTTTGTCCCTTGTCATTCTAACTCTACAGTGGCTGTGGGCAAAATATCCCGGATGCCCGTTGCCAGTGATACAACAGCCTTTCTATGAGTGTTTATTTTATGTTTTGGGATCAAGTCTTCCCGTACCATCACAATTTGTCCACCATCGTCTATTCTTCCCACACAGTGTACTCCGTTAATCTTAGCAGGTTTTTGTAGTAACTGATCTCCTGTGGGTGGGTTAGGAATGGTATAGCAATCATTAACACCTCTGGGGACTGGTTGAAGTACAGACACAAAATATTTGCACTGACAGTCCCAATAATCTCATCAGCCTCTCTTTTGGGGCTGTGAAATTCTCTTTTTGGGGGGCAGTCTCTTACCACATGCCCTGTTTGCTTACAATTATAACACTGTCTTGAATCATTAGTAGGGGATTGGGCTCTTTGGAGTCTGGGTGATCCCGTCTCCCCACACCTCCATTCTCAATTGGTTTGTTCTGGGTTAAGTTTATTTGTTCAGATTGTGTATTGTACCCATTCTGCTTATGGTAAAATCCTTGTTTGGATTTTTCCCCATTATGTGGTTTCTTTTCCCCATAAGCTGAGATAGTATTTGAAATATACTCATCTGCCCTCCTCCCAGCCTGTTTGACATTCGTGATCCCTTGATTAAGCAAGTGTGATTTGAGATTAGGGGTACAATTATTTAGGAATTGCTCAAGGATTACAAGGTCCATTACTTGCTCCTTCGTAGCCTTGTTCATCTAACCACTTCCCCCCGTACTGATGTAAAATTTTTCCCATATCTGAATAAGATACCATCTCCCTTCTTAAAGTTGCGTAGTTTCAGGCGAAAAGTTTGTGGAGTGATTCTGTACTCCTCGAGAACTGCTTTTTTTGAATTCTTCAAAAGTCAATGCTTCGTTTTCCACAAGATTTATGCTGTACACATCTCTTGCTTTCTCGGGGATCTTGGGTATCACCAAACTGATCCACGAGTCTCTGGAATCTTTTCTCGTTGAAAGATGTGCTGGGCAGTTGTGAAAAATTTATCTATGCATTCGCTTTCTTTGTATATGGGCAGAAGTGCTGAACGGTCTCTGATTAGTTGCCTCCTGTCTCTTTCTGGGATGCATCCCGAGGGTAGTGTGGATTGCATTCCTGCATCTACTTGTATTTTTAGGAGAGTGAGTTGATGTTCTCATTCTCTCTGTTTTTCTTCCTGTTTTATCTTTTCCAGTCTGAGCTCATGTTCCATTCTCATTCTGGCCATCTCAAGATCAGGGTTAGAGCCTCCTCCCTCTGGTTGCTGGTCAGTTGGAAGGGGGTTTTGGGGTACGTTTGGCAGTGCATTTCCATCTCCTGGTTGCTGGTCGGATGGAGGAGAATTTGGTGGAGGGGGATTTGCTGGATTTGCTCTGCTCCTATCCGTTCCATTCGTGCTCACTTCAAATTCCCGGATCAGCTGCTTCAGTTGCTGCTTAGTTTTCCCCTCTGTTTGGAGGTGTCTGGCTTGTGCCTCTTTTTCCAATTCTGGCTTCAAGAGCTTGGAGAAATGCTTTGGGAGCCCTATTTTGATATCTGTTCCTGACCCAAAATTAAAATTAAAATAATAAACTCAACGCACTCGGCTCAAGGATCTGCTTATTCCACCCTCTCAGAGCTGAGTTCCCGACTCCTGGGGCTTTCAGACTCTGCAGGTATGGGATTTACTCTCCTCAGAGGAGTCCAGTCACCTGGGTATGCTCCTCTACTTGCTACACATTGGTCCACAAGCTAAGCTTTACCCTTACTCGTTGGGACACCACTGTCACGGGTTGGAGGGTCCGCACTCCCCACTTTACCGGGTTTGAATGACTCAGTTTCCCTTGCGCACAGCTCTCTTGAATTAGTTTCTCCCTCTGGCTAATTCAAGTGTGCCACAATGAAACTCCTTTGTCACACAAGGGCCCGATCCTTCCCTTTTACATACTCTTTACTCTCTGGGTTCGCAAGAGCTTGAGGGCTCTTGTTGCTCAGTTGTGTTCCAATGTTAGACACAGATACTACTTCATAAAGATAAGAAGTAAGTTTATTGATTACATACATAAGCAAGATAGTTAATAGAGTGGTTACTAGAAATCAAAGGTAAGCATAACGCATTCCTGATCTATACTGTTTGAGTTCCTAAATAGGCATCTTACCCTATAAAGGTCCATAAGCTGCTTGTTCCTCAGTCATAAAGGTAGAATGACTGGGCACTGGCTTCTTAGTCGGTAAAGAGCAAAATCATGTCTCTGCTTGTGTTTTCCTCCAGCCTGCTGCTGACAGGCAGGCTTTCACATGTAGATCAGCTCTCAAGATGACTTTAGGATAGAAGAGCTTCTAGGTGACTCACTGGCTCATTTAAATAGTTTTTCTCCCCCTTTGTCTCTGTTCCCGCCTTTGGGGAATTTTTGGGGTCGGTCATGTATCAACCCAGGCAAACACAAAGGTCCATCTAAATCTCTACAGGGTTCTGTCTGGCAAGTGTTCTGGAATACACATTTTGGTATCTTTGTATTTCCTGTAGCCTGGTGACGCGTCAGAGCCCTAATTTGAGTTCTACAGCTCTCAACTGTAACCCTACATACATGGGGAACCTTTGGCATTACATATTTACCAGACTTGTAGTCTACATGTAGTCCCGTGTTACACGTGTGTGACCCTATGTTCCTCCGTGACCCCGTCTCAGGCCCTGGATTGTATTGTGGCCCCTGCAGTCAGTCGGGGATGCCCGACTCAGAGTCCCCCGGGTTTCCCGGGTGGCAACGATGGGGAGGGCGTTCTCGGTGGCCACTCCCAGGCTGTGGAATTCCCTCCAGATGGATGCCCTCTTGGCCCTGGACCGCCCCTCTTTCCGAAGACAGTGTAAGACCTGGCTGTTCTGCTGAGCATTTGGGGAGAGGGAGATGGATACGGTGGATTGGGGAGAGGGGTGGGTTCTGCCCTTTTTGTATATTTTTAATGAATTTTAATATGTATATTTTGTGGGGGGTTTATTATTATTATTATTATTATTATTATTATTATTATTATTATTATTATTATTGTTAAAGTCCACAAATGCTTTTGATTCTGTACTCCGGAAGAATCTATGAGATAAACTAATTCAATTGGGTATTGATAGTAATTTGCTGGCCTTAATTATACAGCTGCACTCTGGCAATACAGCAAGGATTCGTATACCCTTGGATGGCAGCTACACAGCACCAGTAAGGGTAAACAAAGATGTACGTCAAGGCTGTGTATTAGCTCTAGAGGTGGGAAGTTCGGTTCCCCTGGTATCCGATACTGCCGGTATTTTGCGTTACCGGCAGTATCAGATTAATCTGGTAATTGGGGGTACTGGTACCGGTTCCCCGTGCCGGATTTGTTTACATTGCGGCCATTGAAATTAATGGCTGCAATGTAAAAGCAAGAAAGGGGAAAAAACTTTCCCTCCCCCATCCAGGCTGCGCGGGTGGAAGGGGGGACACCCCCCACCAACGCTGCTCAGCCTGGATTTTTAAAGAATTTTTTTTTAGCCGAAGTCCCTGCTAGTGCAGGCTCTGGGCCGCTGCCATGCCAGCAGGTAATAGGGTTTAACACCCCCCACACCCCAGGGATCACCCTACCCCCCCCACCCAGAGATCGCCTACCTTTTGAGCTCCGGGCGGCGGTGGCTGCATGGTGGTCCGGCGGCTTCAGCGCTGGCTGGCTTCAGTGCTATACTAGGCCTACCAGAGCCTGCACTAACAGGGACTTCGGCTAAAAATTTTTTTTTTAAAAATCCAGGCTGGGCAAGGTGGGTGGGGGGTGTCCCCCCTTCCACCTGCGTAGCCTGGATGGGGGAGGGAAAGTGTTTTTTTGTTTTTTTTCCATTTATTTCAATGGGGACAGTTGCCCATTGAAATCAATGGAAAAATACCAGTACCGGTATACCGGTTCTAATCCGGTAAATCGTTTTTTGGGGGAACCGATATCTGTTTTTTTGTGTGAAGTCCCACCCCTAATTAGCTCCATTGCTATTTAACTTATATACGAGCAACCTGAGTGAAGAATCAGGATCATTGTGCACCAAGAATTAAGTCCTATTCAGTTCCGGTTCTCCAGTATGCTGACGATACTGTGTTGTTATCGCAAACCAGAGGAGGATTAAAAATTTTGCTTGACACTTGCGGGGAGTATTGCTCCAATAAGGGAATGGAGATAAACCTTACAAAAACTAAGATCATGATGGTGGGAAAAAGAACTAGGAAGTACACCTGGACCTTGCAAGAAAAGAATTTGCAACAAGTAGACTCCTTTTGTTATCTAGGGGTAATGTTTCGTAAAAATGGAACATGGAAAGAGCATTCTAGGTATATAACTGGAAAGGTGAAAGCCCCTGCCAGGGCAATTTTAGCTATGGCAAGGCACTCGGTAACAGTCACTACATCTAAGGTTTTGCAAATATATAAAACTAAGGTATAAACCGTTTTGTTATATGGGCAAGAAATAATACCCGAGGAGAAAGTTAGAGTTAGAGAGAGCCCAGTATAAGTTTCTCAGACAGCTGTTGGGGTGCCACAGGTGGTTCCAGGGCCTGTTGCGAAGGTAGAAACTGACTCTTTTTCAATTGGCTGTTTAACCTTTACCTTTGGACTTAAAAAAAAATTGCACTGCCAGGTCTTGGGGTACATATGGCCCCTATGGGAAAAACCCATTATAGGTGGGGTCTATTTTATTCCCAAAACATAGTCTGTGTCCCACACCTTCAAACTAAGCCCTGGGAGCACACACACAAACACATGAAAGAGTCTGTTTTATGGGGATTGTTTTCACTCCCCAAATTCGCCCCAAATGCAAATTCTCTCCTGCAAATTACTGGCTCTGCCTTATAGTCAAGCTTTTCTAAGGACAGTGGAGTACACTCAGCACCTTTATAGCCTGCTTATTTGCATTTCTTTTGTTGTTGCCTCGGATGCTTCAGGGCTGCTTTGCATTTCTTTGAAGAAATAAAATCTAACATTCCCTGACTTCTTATCTCCACAAACTGACCCCAGAAGGGAAACTTAAACCTAGGCTGAAGAAATGAAACCTAACGTTACCTGAACAAATGAGACAGAAAAGGTCTGTGTAAAACCAAATAGGAAAACTCCATTGACACATTGTGTGCATTTGCACCCTGGCACTTTTTTGGTCATTGGAGACAAACAATAAGAGAGATGTGGCTGAAATTTGAGTATGTTATGGCCAGAGGTACCAGTGACAATGTCCTAAAAGCTCAAACTTCAAGACCTACTAATTAACATATTTTAATGTTTTTTGTGCTCAGTGGGGTCGGTTTGACCCCAAGCTCGCATCTGGCTCTATTGAAATATTGGATACGCATACTACAGCAGGATGGTAAATTGTTACCCCATTTATGTCTTATGGAGAAGCTTGAGAATACTAGTGGGATAGTTTATCCGTGGCTTAATTCCCTTTTTATATATCTAGCTAAGGCAGGTTTTTCCGTGCAGGCATTATGGCAAATGTCCCCAATACAACAAAAAAAGTAACTAACGGAGAGGACACTGGATGTAAGAAGACAGGAGGATATGGCAGTTTTGGCAGCCTGGAAAGCGGCGCCCTGGTTTGGCCGGGTCAAGGAATCTTTTGGTTTAGAGTTACTTAGATTCAGTGGACTCACGGGAGCTGTGCAGGAATTACACTAGGCTATGATTTCAGCTCATGGAGACCGCTGTAACCCAAGCCCGATATAACGTATTTCCAAACGCCTTTCGAAGGTGTATTTGTCATATGGGTGACATAGAAACTATAGAGCATAGCCTTTTAAAGTGCCCCCTGTATTCGGTTATAAGGGAAACATGGATTTCGCCATTATTCTTCGAGAAAGAACACTTGGATTTAATCCATAAAATGAAGTATATCTTGAATCTTTCTAAAGTTGAAGAATGTACTGCTGTTGCCATTTTCGTTCAACTTGCCTCTAAGATTAGAGTAAATGAAACTTAAAAGAATAAAGGATTGGTGACAGTTGTAATGTTCCCCCTCCTCTCATGTAACTAATACTATCGGCCTCCTTATTGTGGAAGCTTGTAGCAACCGTTTCTAAAAATAGGTCATTTTTGTGTTCAGGAAATATTTTCAGTGTTGGCAAAGAGTTTAGGTCGTATAATCTGCATAATGATGGAATATGAAGGTACAAATGATTTAAATTGATTTTTTGTGTCAGTTTAGTCGATATGTAAATGAAAATGTTTACCAAATAAGTTGATGTTAACGAATATGTTTTTATCAATATAAATGACTTGGTGGCCATGGCGAAAGCTAGCGCCAGATAATAAACTTATTACTATTACTACTACTGCAATGCCAGCAGGCATTGCAGCGCCCAGAAAGCCCCCAGCAGGCATTGCAGCGCCCAGAAGCCCCCAGCAGGCATTGCAGCGCCCAGAAAGCCCCTCCAGGTGAGCAGGGCCCCACCCCATAGCCACAAGCCAAAGGTGCACGCCCGCGCCCAGCGGGCGGCAACCCTTGGGCGGCGACAAAAGGGCGCTGGCCGTTTTGTGGCCGTTGTGCGGCCGGAGCGAGGACAGCGAGGGGCCACCCCCCTGACAGCACGCACACGACACCTGCAGGCCTGGACTCCCCCCGATACTGAACAGGTAATACCTATGATGCCTCCCTATACCTCCCTCACCTCCTCGCCCTCTCTCACCTCCCTCCTTCTAGCCTCTCTCACGCACCCCCTCCTTCTCCCTCTCCCTTCACCAGCAGCCTTTCTCCAGCCAACCTACCCCTTATCCTCACCCACGCCCATCCCCCCTCCCCACCCTCATCCCCCCTTACCCATTCCCCCTAGGCCTAAACCCGGCCGTTCCCCATCCCCCAACCTCATCCGCATCCCCTGCCTTCCCAAACACCAATTGCCTTTTTCCTGCTCCCTCTGGAACTGCCGCTCGTCCGTGGCTAAAGCTCCCTTCATCCACGATCTCTTCCTCTCTCGCCCCTTTCAACTCCTGGCTCTTACGGAAACCTGGATCACGCCCTCCAACTCTGTTACCCCGGCTGCTCTATCCTCCGGGGGCCTGTCGTTCTCTCACCGCCCCCGCCCTGAGGGCCTGGGTGGTGGTGTGGGCTTGCTCCTTGCTAAGCACTGCCAATTCAAAACCCTCTCCCCTCCCCCCTCCTCCTCCTTCCCTTCCTTTGAGGCCCACTCTGTGCGCTTATACTCCCCTCTACACCTTCGGGTTGCTGTCATCTACCGCCCCCCGGGTTCCCTCTCCTCTTTCCTCCCGGACTTTGAATCCTGGCTCACCTTCTTCCTCTCCGATGATATCCCCACTCTTATCCTTGGTGATTTCAACATTCACGTTGACACGCCCTCCGCCCCCTCTGTTTCCCGCTTTCTCTCTCTCGCTTCCTCCTTTAATCTCCGACTCTGGACCGACTCCCCCACTCATACTGACGGCCATTCCCTCGACCTCGTCTTCACTCGAAACTGTTCTCTAACTGACCTCTCCTTTGACCCCTTCCCTAGTTCTGATCACTTCCTCGGCTCCTTCAGCCTTTCCCACCGACCCCCCTCCGCCTCCCCCTCTATGCGCCCCTTCCGCAATATGCAGGCCCTTACTCCCTCGGAGTTTGCCGCACATCTTTCCCCCCTTCTCCCCCCCGTTTTCGCCTCCTCCTCCCCTGACTCTGCTGTCTCTGCTCTCAACGCTTCTCTCTCCTCGACCCTTGACTCTCTTGCCCCCCCCTCTGCTCGCCCCGTCCGCCCCCTCGACCCCCGCCCCTGGCTTACCCCTGCCATCCGCTACCTCCGCTCCTGCGCCCGGGCTGCCGAACGCCTCTGGCGCAAATCCCGCTCCCTCCCTGACTTCCTCCATTACAAATTCTCCCTCTCCTCCCTCTCCTCGGCTATCTCCCTAGCTAGGCAGCGCTATTATGCCTCTAGGATCGAATCTTTCTCCCGCGACCCTCGCCGCCTTTTCTCTACTTTCGACTCCCTTCTCAAACCCCCCTGCCCTCCCCCGCCCTCTTCCCTTGCTGCTCGGGATCTTGCGTCGTTCTTCACCTCCAAGATTGACAAGATCCGTCGGGATATTGCCTCCCGCCCCCCTCCGCCCCCCGCTCCCCTCCCGCCCCCTCCCCCGCCCCCCTCCCTCCTCGCATCCTTCCCTCCTGCCTCTCTCCAGGAAATCTCTGCTCTTCTCTCTTCATCCAACCCCTCCACCTGCCCCCTTGACCCGATCCCCTCCCGCCTCCTGACCTCTATTGCTCCCACTGTCGCTCCCCCCCTTCTGCATGTTGTCAATCTCTCCCTTTCCACAGGCTCCTTCCCCTCTGCCTTCAAACATGCCACTGTCTCCCCCATCCTCAAAAAGCCTACCCTGGACCCTTTCGATCCCTCTAGTTACCGGCCGGTCTCCCTCCTTCCCTTTGCTTCGAAGCTCCTGGAACGTGTCGTCTACTCCCGCTGCCTGAACCTCCTCTCTGCCAACTCCTCCCTCGACCCTCTCCAGTCCGGCTTCCGCCCCCTCCACTCTACTGAAACTGCCCTGGCCAAGATCACCAATGATCTACTTGTCGCTAAATCGAAGCGCCACTACTCCGTTCTTGTCCTCCTTGACCTCTCTGCCGCCTTTGACACTGTCGACCACTCGCTCCTCTTGGACTCCCTTTACTCTTTGGGCTTCCGTGGCTCTGTCTTTGACTGGTTCTCCTCCTACCTCTCTGACCGCTCCTTTAATGTCTCCCTCCCCGAGTCGACCTCCCCCTCCCTTCCCCTCTCGGTTGGGGTTCCCCAAGGTTCTGTCCTTGGCCCTCTCCTCTTCTCTATCTACACCCGGTCCCTTGGTGAAATTATTGCCTCCCACGGGTTCCAATACCATCTCTATGCTGATGACACCCAACTCTATCTCTCTACCCCCTCTCTCTCCTCCTCTGTCCGCTCACGCCTCGTCGACTGCCTCTCTGATATCTCCGCCTGGATGTCCCGACGCCAACTCAAACTGAACATGGCCAAGACTGAACTCCTCATTTTTCCTCCCTCCCCCTCCTCTCCCTCTGACCTGACCGTCTGCATTGATGGGGTCACCATCCGTCCTGTTCTCCGTGCCCGCAGCTTGGGCTTCATTTTTGACACGCACCTCTCCTTTAAACCTTACATTGACTCTGTGGCCAAATCCTGCCGATTCGCTCTCCTCAACATTGCCCGCATTCGCCCCTTTCTATCTGTCTCCTCGGCCAAAATCCTTGTTCATGCCATGGTTATCTCTCGCCTCGACTACTGCAACCTCCTCCTTGCTGGCCTCCCTCGCTCCCACCTGTCCCCCCTTGTGGCGATCCAAAACTCTGCCGCCAAGGTCATTCACTCTGCCCGTCGCTTCGACCATGTGACGCCTCTCCTCCTCTCCCTTCACTGGCTCCCCCTTCCTGAACGTATCCTGTTCAAACTCCTGGTTTTCACGTTCAAATCGCTCCATGACCAAGCTCCCCCTTACCTCTCGGACCTAATCGCCCTACGCGCTCCTGCGCGCGCTCTCCGCTCTTCCGCTGTCCCCTCCCTCGCTCTCCCTCGCTTCTCCTGCTCGCCCAACCGCCTTCGTCCCTTCTCCCTCGCTGCCCCGCATGCCTGGAACTCCCTCCCTGCCGACGTCCGCCTCGCCTCCTCCCTCCGCTCCTTCAAATCCCTCCTCAAGACCCACCTTTTCCATGCTGCCTTTCCCAATGCCCTCTAGTCTTTCCCCTTGCTCTTACTGTCAGCCCTCCTCTGCTGACTGCTGCTACCGACCACCTTGTAACCAAGCCAAGTACACGCACCTGAGACTTCGCATCCGCCTGAATGTTTGTTTGTCTTCTCCCATGTCTCTCCCGCTGTCCCCTCTCCTTGTCTCCCCCTCCTTGTCTTTTAGATTGTAAGCCACAGGTAGGGACCGCAGCTGATTATATGTTCTGTACAGCGCCAGGTTGTTACTGGCGCTTTATAAATGTTTAATAATAATAATAATAATAATACTGTTGTATGTTCTGTAAGCCGCCCCAAGCTGCTCTCTGAGCAGGAGGGTGCAGGGTAGAAATATTAAATAAATAAATAAATAAATATGAACACTCAACCCTTTCCTGTGTCTGTACCTTTATATTCCAGCAAATAAGTTGCTGGGATTTTTTTCTTGCCCAAGTTAGACCTGTAAAATGGCCTCATATTTTCATATAGGTGGGGATGTTTCCTTCCAAAAAACTTAGTTTTAAAGTAAGAAAATCGATTTTGGAGGAAAGAGGATACCTGCTAAATTTGCATATGGTCTCTTTAATTTGCCTCCAAAGCAAGCCTAGAGTTTTAGGCAGAAGCGAATCTTTCCACTTAACCCGAGTCCTATAGATACCTACATTAAGTTGTGAGGCCTTATTGGCACTTGAGTTTAAACAGTGGGTAACTTCAACTGTCAAGGCCAAATGATCGCTGTCTGGGCGTGGTATCAGTGTAAACGAAGAAAAATCTACCTTAAACTGATAGCAGGTGGAAATAACCTTAGCTCCCCTGAAGAAAATAGCAAAACCCCCATTGACTTCAATGGGTCAGTGATTGCACCCAGGAATTCAATTGTCTGTGGATTTTTTTTTAACATACAATCACTAATGAGAAGGAAACAATGGGTATCTTCAGATTGACAGGGAGCCCACTCCCATGGCCACTACCAGTTAGTTACCAGCTCTGCCCAGTGCCACATCAGATGATCTGGCAGTGTCCCTGAGCCATGGTCTACACGTATGGCATGCCCCCACCCCTGCATCATAATAGTTGTGAGCACTTACCCTACGCCCATGACTCCATACTGCTAAACGGGGTAATGGACGGATGTGTGCAGAGCTCATTGTGGGTTTGCCCAACAGATGGGTAGGGGGTGCCATGTTCAACCGTTGCCCTAGGTTTGGCTGGCCTGCTCTGTGCGGCATGCTCCTGGATGTTGTGGAACACATTGTGCTCGGCTTCCCCGGAGGAGCCCCAACCTGCTCCATGGTGCACATCTGGCGGGCACCCTTCAGACAGACCAGTCAACTCGGGGGTAATGGGGGCATCCATGGGCACCCCCAGAACTGCGGCCCATCTGTTTACACCCAATCTATCGTTAGAATAATCGCTTAATTAAGTGCACATATCTACTCATGATGAGAAAGGGATCAACTGAAAAGCATAGTACCGTACTTTATTTCTAGTGAGCATTCCTAGAACGTTTGCCTCTTTGCAAAATGGAGTTGAAGAGCTCCTACCACCTCTTAGCAGAGGACAGATGGGTCAGATCAGTTGCTGTCTGTTGATGAGACTACCTTACTAGATAGACCACGTAAGGGGGTAGACAAGCCACAACCTCACCTAAGGAAAGATAGGGTGTTTTCAGACAAGATGCGCTCCACCCACTACACCCCCACCCCACGTTGCAAGGCTGCCATGTTGCCCTGTGAGTGCCCTGTAACATGTATAGTGGGTGGGGAGCGTCTTGTCTGAAAACGCCCATAGAGATTATTGTTGAGGAAAACAAGCTGTGATAGGAAGGATTACTGGAAGTAATGGGTTTAAAATAAGAGTGTGCAGAGGAGGGATGTCTGCATCTTCTCAATGAGAAATGAGACTTATAGGCTTAGAAGGCATCATGAGCAGATAGGTGAAGTTGAGAATTAGGGGGAAGAGAGAAGAGTGCAAAAAGCAAGTGGATTGGAAAAGCTCAGCGCATGAGAAAATAGGAGTCAAAGAGCCATTTTGTGTGAGTGGGCGATTCTGTAGGACATTTACTTGATTCATATAGAATTAAATTTCTATAAATTGAATGCCAATGACACCTGTAATAAAATAGAGGGTTGGAGATGAAAATAGATGCGAGTTTGAAGTGCTTAGTAGCTAATAGCTATAAATGAATGCGATTCAGGGTAGGGTTGATATGACTTGCATGACGGGAAAGACCTGTAACTTTTGCAAGCTGCAGAACAATTGCTAGAGTGGCGTCAAAGAGGGTGTAAACTGTGGGGAACAGTCGCAACAAGGTTTCAGTAATCCTGAATCTTACCTGCCTCCCATGCTGCCGTCAATGCAGGCCCTGAGCCTGGAAACACTTTCTTGACTCCACTTATTATGCCTCCGTCTCCTTAGTCTCGTCTCTTTAAGCAGTCTCTTCTCTAAGCAGACTCTCCCTAGCCTCTTCTCCTTAGTCTCTTCTCTATTTATTTACCCTCTCAACTAGTACTAAAACTAGGGGACACTCCATGAAACTCACAGGTGGCAGAGTAAAAACAGACAACAGAAAGTATTTTTTCACTCAGCGTACAATTAGGTTGTGGAATTTACTGCCAGGGGAGGTGGCCACGGCCAGTACTATAGCTGAGTTTAAAAGAGGTTTGGACAAGTTTCTGGAAGATAGTTCCATTAGCAGCTATTAGCCAGATAGGATTGGGGAACAAAACCCTTTACTGTCGGGAGCCTGGGGATGACCCACAGGGAATGGATAGCATGGTGACTGGCCACTGTCAGAGGACAGGATGCTGGGCTTGATGGACCATTGGTCTGACCCAGTATGGCACTACTTATGTTCTTAAGCCTTTTCAAGAGGACTTATAAATTTTCTGGCCTTCCTATCTAATTTTTTTTTTAAAAAAAGAGGTGGCAGACAGGCCCTGGGGAAAAGATAAGAAACTCATTGAGATACTGACTTTGTGAAGGCAAAGGGATATCCCAGGAAAGAATTTTGTCTGCAAGAGAGCTAAAATTCTGAGCCTTCATAGGAGGAAAAAGCTGTGGGGCAGAGTTACATTTTTAGGAACCCACCACATAAATGAAACACATTCTGATGTGACAAATTTAAATTTTTGAAATCTCATAACAAAATAATTAATCTGCTCCACCACATAACAAGGTCCTGGCAGGCAATTGCTTGCATTAGGAACAGGTCAGCTGAAAATCTAGTATCCAGACTGTTGAATCAGTATGCAGATGGCTGTTCATGACCTGATTTTAGAAATCTAATACAGTCTGCCTTTTAGTTGTTAGAGGTTTGTGCACGCGTGCACGAAGGATTTTTGCTCTATTTAATATCCAGGACTAAAAGCAATAAAGCTACAAAGATAATCCTATTCAAGAAAATTTAATATTTTAAATTACAACTGATTTTTAAATAGATTATATTTTACATTCGCATTTATCAGGTAACATTGTGCATTGTTAACTTAAAAAGAAAATCATCATCGCCTGAAAACATTATATAAAGGAAAAAGCAGTAATATCAGCATAGATAGACTCTTTTTACACGAGATGCGCCCACTCGTGCTCGCGTAGTGGACATGAATGAGTGTGTCCTGTTTGAAAGTGGCAGGTGTGTGGGCATGCACGTGCGCTCCCGCATAACACCCACCTCCACCTATCGCCCCCGCACGGTGCAACCAGTGAAAACGCAGGTTGGTCTGTACAGGAGGATGGGTGTGTGTCCGTGTGTACCTACCCTCCCATGTGTCAACCCCGAAGCAGCGCACCCATGGACTGACTGCCCCCTGCCCAGCCGCAGCCGGTTTTAAAAGGGCCATAGTTTTTAAGATGCTGTGAATGAGAAACTAGCATCAGAGCATAAAACTGCTTGTCAGCTTTTGTGGCTTATATCATATCTTTTTAATTATAAAAACTTTCATCTTGCAGACCTATACCTGTGGATGAAACAAAACCACACTTTTTCTTTGGATACTTTTAATTACTATAATCTTGGGTGAACTTTGTAACAGCAGCAGGTTAAAATTTTAGAAATTAAATTGACTCTCTAATATTCCAATAAGTATATCTTTCATTAGTGCATTTTGATCTATGAATACATTGCTTAACTAACCAAAGCATGCGGTCGGTACATGTCATAAAAGGATTCCATGCCAGTTCTCAGCAGTGGTACTGGGAGTTTCAAATTATCAGTATTCTGCAGTAAAAGTAGTCCATTGTTTAAAAATGCCACGGCACAGCTGATATATTATTGTAAGCCTTGCCACGTGGGGGGGAAGAGCACTTAAATCTCAGTAGTGTGAACTTTGCATGGTGCGTGCATGTTGTGTGTTCGCTTTTGTTAGCATCTAATCATTTGGTTCAGAGTTGTTACGAGTTGAGGATTTCAGAGTATGATGAAAGCTTTCAGCATAATGATGAGGAAAAAAAATCCATCTGCCGTAATATTTTTGAACTTGCTGCTGATTCATGCATTATCCTTCCATTTGTAGGAAATGGAAGGATAATACTCTTCTCAATTATGTCATCTTGGGCAAAGCCTCAAAGTAAGACTTACAATTAATTTCTGGTAGATGTTGAATTGCGTGTGTGTGAAGCTTTTACCATTGTTTTGTGGTGGTCTTGAAATGCTTGTGACGTGAGTTTTCAGAGGCCGTTGTACTAAATACAGCTGAAGCAAAGTGAATCATTGTTGATGATAGCTTGTATCTGTTGCCCCTTTCAGACTGTGTTGTTTCTTTTCTTGAGTTTCTCTGCCTACTGCCTGTAATTGAATGCCAGCGTGTAGGAAGCCCAGCTGCTGTTGTTTTTTTTCTTTTCTTCTTTTTCCTTCCCCACTGGTTTTTTGTTTTGTTTTGTTTAAACCAGGTAAAGTTCTATTCACCCAAGCATGCCAGAGAATCAAATTGATCATACTTTCAAATGGCATTTCTATTTGCTAAAAAGTATGGTGCAGTGCATAACTATATTTACCTTAATGGGTTTGTGTGGTAGTAAACTCCTTACGGCATAAAGAGCATGATGTGTACAATAAGGTGTTTAGTTGCCCAAAGATAGATATACAACTGTTGAAAAAGTATGTCATGCATCAAAGGGGGAAGAAGGGTTAGCAAACTTGTAACATAGTTGTATAGGTATTGGTTCTACATGCCACAATCATATTTGCCTCTCCAGTAGAATTGCTCTTAGTACAGGGTTTCTAGCTGCCTTAGGCACATTCCCTTGCTTTTTCTTTTTTCTCCTCCTGTTCTTACCACCTCCTAGTGGCCTATAAATTTTCTCATTCTGCTCATCTAGCTGTCCTCTAGGGTGCCCCATGTCTTGGTTATTATTTCCCTGTGCCTCTCTACTTCTGCTGCGTCCCTCCAATGTTTTCTGCTGTTCTCCCTTGTTGATTGGCCGCAGGACCTCTCTCAAATAGTACTAGAACTAGGGGACACTCCATGAAACTAGTTGCTGTCAGATTTAAAACAAATAAAGGAAGTACTTTTTCACTCAATGCATAATTAACTTATGGAATTCTTTGCCAGAGGACATTGTCAAGGCCAGTAGTATAGCTGGGTTTAAAAAAGGACTGGATAGGTTCTTGGAGAGTAGGTCCATCAATGGCTATTAACCAAGTAGCTTACGGGATGAACTTCTTACTGTTGGGAGCTGGGAGTGAACAACGGGGAATGGATTGCCCATTGTGACTGTTGGTTCTTCTCCTCCCATGTGATGGAGATTGGCCACTGTCAGAGGACAGGATATTGGTCTTGATGAACCATTGGTCTGACTCAGTATGGCACTTCTTATGTTTTTAAGACCCAGCAATTGGCAGTCTGGTGTTTTTGTACAAAAAGTGTCATACGTTTTCATGTGTGCGTGCATACTCAGGCCTTCCCATGCGCACACACATGCGCTTGTACTCACTCACTCACCCACCCACCCACCCTCCCCTTTTTTGGTGGGATATTCATGGATTGGTGACTGAAAGTAAAGTGGTGGGGGAAGGGTGTTCAAAGCCCTACAGGAAACAGCCACTCTAGGGACTGAATTACAGGCAGGGAGAGGGCCCAGCAGAGAGAGAGAGAGAGAGAGAGAGAGAGAGAGAGAGAGAGAGAGAGAGAGTCCTGTGGCCTTATGAATGCTGGACAAAAAGGCTGCCAGGACTGGTCTCCTACGGGTGGAGTGAGGATCTCTGACACCACGCACACGCACACGCGCACACACACACACACTGGCCCTGCATAAGGTTAGCCCTGACTAGAGACCTCTAGAGTGAGGAGGACGAAGTATCACAATGTTTGTTTGCTCCCATACTTTGCTGTTTTATCATTGCCATTTAGCTAGATTTCAGTGCGTACAAGTCTTTCCCCTTCTTCCACCCTCCCCCCTTCTTGTCAAGCTAGGTTTTGTGACCGAGTACTGTATGTTTAAGGAAATCATCATGATTTTTCTCTGTCAGCCTTCTTTCCTCCTTGACTTACAACTTCACTATTTACGGAAGACCATATCAACTTGCTTAGAGCAGCAATCGAGTACCTGGCAAGTCAGGCACCCTGTTGAATCTGGGGTGCCCGACTTGCCTTGGTTGCATTTGGGTACCAACTACCATGCTGTCAAGTACCCAAACGTGACCTGACCGACTACCCGACCCCCACAGGCTGACTCACCTTGCTGCTGGGCTGCTGCTCCTCATTTCTCCCTGATTCTCCTCAGCCAGCGCACTGCTCAGCTGACCTGAGTACTTCCCCTGCTCAACTTTTTCTGAGTGAAGGGGGAACAAGGAGGCCTCTTCCCACCTGTATGCACTCCCCTAACAGGTCCCCAGGGGGACCCATATCAGAGGTGTGCATGGGTCCTGTGCGCACACCCCATTTTGGTTCCCTCTCCGAACGGGGGACAAATTGGAGTAGTGCATGCAAGTGCAAAGAGGCCTCCTTATTTCCCCCGCTTCTCGCTCAGAAAAAGCTGAGCAGGAAAGTCACCAGCTCAGTTGAGCAGCGTGCAGACCAGGAAGGAGCAGGGAGCGGCAACCAGCACTGGAGGAGCCAGCAGTCTGGTGGTGAGGGGAGTCAGTCTGGGGAGCCACGGGTGCCGGTATCAGCATCCTGTGGCATTCCAGGACACCCCAGTAATACCAGCATTTTGGGGCACCAGGTACCTGTTGGGAGGCAGAGTACCCCATTGGGTGCTTACTGGGGGTGCCCCAAAATGTGTGTTACACCCATGGGTAGAAAATGTGCTACCTGCTGCAGCTCTAGTCTTTCTCCCATGCTGTCAAGCTGGGGTTTAGCTTTCCCTTTTTAGTTTTCTGTGATAATTTGAAATACAGCTCTATTGGCCATAGCACAACACTTTTGCTCATCTTCAGTTATCTACAGAAAGGAAAGCATGAAAATATGTGATTTCCAGCAAAAGAGAGAGGCTCTGCTGTTTGGTATGCGCTTTATTTATTTATTTTCTTATATTTATACTCAGGTTGGCTAGCAGGCATATAAATACAATAACATAAATATAAAATATATAAATATAAATACATGAAACTTATAAAATACAGCAGAAAAAATCCTACTCTAATCGGTGTAAAAAACCGCTCTCTGCCCACTATCCTATCCCACCCCCTCTCCTTTCCGCCAAATGCCTGATGGAAGAGCCAGATTTTACAACTTCGTTGGAAAGCGAGGAGATCCAGGCTGATGCGAACTTCCGCCAGGAAGTGATGGTGCAACCGGCGAGACTGCCCGCCTGTCTGTCTGGATTGGCCAGTAATGCAGGACCTCAAGGATGACCGCCCAGGGGGCAAGGCGATCCCTCAAGTAAACAGGGTCCAGGCCATGTAGGGCTTTAAAGGTCAAAACCAGCACCTTGGATTGGGCCCCGAAGACAATAGGCAGCCGGCGCAGTGCTCGGAGCACTGGTTGAATGAGCTCCCTGTGGCCCGTCCCAGTAAGCAGACAGGCCACTGCATTTTTCACCAGCTGCAGCTTCTGAACCGTCACCATGGCCAGCCCCACATAGAACTCATTGCAATAGTCCAGCCTCGAGGTGATGACAGTATGGATAACAGTACAGTGGCAAGATCATAGTCTGAGACATATGGACAGAGCCTCCTCACCAGATGTAATTGGCGAAAGGTGCCCCTGGCCACAGCCAACACCTGAGAATCCAGGCATAGCTGCGAGTCCAGGAGCACCACCAGGCTCCACACAGATGGAACCAATGTAGGCCGAACACCCCCAATAACAGGAGTGTTCTCCTTGCCCAGATCACCAACCTCCCCCACCAGCATCACCTCTGTCTTGTCGGAACTGAGCTTCAATCGGCTTGACCTCATCCAATCCCTCACAGCAGCAAACACTGAGACAGCAAGGAGACAGCAGGGCCTGGTTCAGTTGAAAAAGAAAGCTACAGCTGGGTATCGTCAGCATGTTGGTGACAACGAACTCCCCAGCTGCGTACAACCTCCCTGAGCGGCTTTATGTACACATTGAACAAGAGAGGGGACAGAATGGAACTCTGTGGAACCCCACATGAGGCCCCCAGGAGATGAACTACGGTGCCCTAGTACCACCCGCTGAGATCTACCCACGAGATAAGAGCAGAATCATCGACAGATGGTTCTGTCCATCCCGACCAGGTCCCTTGGGCAAGTCACCAACATCTTGTGGTTCACAGTATCAAAAGCTGCTGATAGATCTAGTAGAACCAGCAGAGTCATATGACTTATATCCAGCTCCACCAGGAGGTCATTGACCCAAGGCCACCAGCTCTGTCTCCATGCCATAACCTGGACGAAAGCCCGACTGTGTGGGATCAAGAAAACCAGAGCTATCCAGATGTGCCTGCAGCTAACGGGCCACCACCCGTTCAATAACCTTCCCTAAAAAGGGAAGGTTAGAGACAGGCTGATAACTTGCCTTTAGCCCTGGAGAGTAAATGTTTTAAAGTTTGTTCACGTATTAGGGTTGATGGCAGTGCTCATAATTTTGTGTGACATTCTGGGTAAAAATGGGCCAAATTCACAAGCCCTGCATTGCAAGCTACACAGTAAATAGGTGTAACCTGCATACCAAAGAGATGCAAAGGCAGCAGCGTAGCAAGAAAAGTTGTGAAATTCCATATCAACCTGAGCTCTCCTGCTAAAGTGGATGCTGCTTAAGCATTTGCATCCTGTTAGCTGCCCGTAAAAACATAAGTGCCATACTGGGTCAGGCCAATGGTCTCTTAAGCCCAGCATCTTGTCCTCCAACAGTGGCCAATCTCGGTTGCTTGAAGTACCCAACAGGTCACTATGGGGCAGTCCATTCCCTGCTGTTCACTCCCAGCTCCTGACAGTAGGAGGTTACGTTTCCCAAACCTACCTGGCTAATACCTGCTAATGGACCTATCCTCCAGAAACTTGTCCAATCCTTTCTTAAACCCAGTTATACTACTGGCCTTGACCACATCCTCTGGCAACAAATTCCACCACTTGTATGTTGAGTGAAAAAAGACTTTCTTTTTAAATCTGCTACCTGTTAGTTTCATGGAGTGTCTCCCTAGCACTATTTGAGAGGGTAAAATATTAACCATTCCCTATTAACATGTTCAACACCACTTGTGATTTTATAAACTTATATCCTATCTCCGCTGTTGTCTCTTCTCCAAGCTGCAGAGCCCCAATCTAGCCAGCCTTTCTTCATAGGAGCCGTTCCATACCACTTATAATTTTTGTTGCCCTTCTCTGTACTTCTTCTATTTCAGCAATATGTTTTTTGAGATAGGGTGACCAGAACTACACACAATATTCAAGGTGCAGTTGCACCATAGACTTATATAGTGGCATTATGATATTTTCAGTTTTATTCTCGATCCCTTTATGAATAATTCCTAACGTTCTGTCTTTTCAGCCTCCACGTATGTTACACACTCTTGCTAATGGTCGCTTTACAGCACCATGTATGTTCCTTCTGACTTTGGCTCACTGTCTGCAGACTATGGTTTGCTCCAGATGGAGTTGTAAGCTGAAGCGACTCCTTTAGCAGTGAAACCTTTTGGGAAGTGGAGTCTGAAAGAGAAATTTGTCTCATCGAAATGAATTATGCTAGACTGCAGTCTGATAAAAAGCTACACTTGTAACAGTTTAGATTTCACTCATTTCCCCCCGTTTTCATAAATAAGCTTTGTATGCTTACTCTCATCCTACTTTCCTTATATCTTATCAGTGACGTGTGCCTTAGACCATGTGACACCTGATGACAATCTCTAGGTTCCCTGGAAGTAAAGTATAAACAATAAGAGCACACGCAGAGTGTGCATTTCCTTAAACTCTTGGAATGAGAGAGGGTTGTCCTTGAAGTAGAATTATTTGCCGATTTTGTTTTATGGTGCTTTGTTTTAGTTAAGTTGTGGGGAAATTTACCCAATTTCTTTTGCTTTGACTACAGTTGTCCTGGGCAACTGTATGTGCTGTAGACTTTTAGCCACTGAGAAAAGGAAGAGGACCAGATTACTATTGAATATTTTAAGGCCAGGCTGCTTTTAAACATGCCACATGCTGAATTTTAAACACTCGTAGCTGGTTGCACCTCTGTTTTCTAATAATCCATCCTCATTTTTCCTAGCATTTTTATTATTATACAATTCATATGCCTGTGATTTATGTTGTACTATAATTGATTGAGCAAACTGTTATTGAAAAATAGTGATCATGCTTGGCACATCTATATTGCCTTAATGCAAACATCTTAGTGTTTTGAAAGCATTTTCTGTGTTAAACTTCAAAGCATCTTGTGAAGTAAGTATTGATAACTTCACCATATTTTGAATAGGTGACTTTCCTCATTGATGCTGTAGGTCCTTGCTCAGTTCCCCTATTTTAGTTGCTTAGTGTTATTAGTGGTTGCAGTAATACTGCCTAGTGTTTTTGAATGGGCACTGCTCTACTAAGTGAATCAAACCTATTCTAAATAAAGACATGAAAAAGCCAGTGTCTGTCCAAGCAAACATGTTGTGAATTTATATGACTTAGGTCTACAATTTTTAAAATGTAAGAAAATTCTGACACCGCAAAGTCTGTGTTTATTAGTTTTGATTTTTAATTGCATTTTTGTTTGTTTTTAGGAGAAGCCAAAAATCTTCCTACATATCCGGGGCCAAACAAGATGAGAGATTGCTACTGTACTGTAAACCTGGACCAGGAGGAGGTTTTCAGGACCAAAATAGTGGAGAAGTCACTATGGTAACAAATACTTGTGTGTGAATATATTCAATTGGCTTTCTAAACAGCCTAGTGCATTTCTATTTATACTCTGCTTCTCTAGTCTTCTGTATGGATATAGAAGACTAGAAGATTTAGATACAGATGTGGATATAGATGATTTAAGAGAGAGAATATATATTTTTAAATTATTTATTTTATGGAATGCTGAATAACATAGTGGAGTTTTCAGCAGTAAGAACACTATAATGATCATGACTGTGGTCTGGCGTCCGACTATGCATCCCCCCCAATGTATATGTGAAGATCCTTCTCCTAAGACTGGTCATGCTGATCAGACTGCAAAGCATCTACTTTGAATGCATCTCTTTGTCTACTTTTTAGGATCTTTTCTGTTGAACTCTGCCTATGCTTTCTAACCAGTATCCTTTAATGTGGCTTTCAAGGAGTTCCATAGCTTGTTTTTGTCATAACTTCACAACTTCTGCTGTACTGGAGCTGTAGCTCACAATGGAACTTCTGATTTGAGCAGTTCTCAGCATCAAGAGATTATAGACAATAAGAATCCTCTATGTGGGGAGTAGAGAAACCATTTGAATTATGAGATAACCAGTTCAGCCCACTGAAAGTAGCAGGTTTTTCTCCTTTGGGAAGGGTTGATGGTGGAAAAAGAGTATTTGTATAAGAATATATATAATCCTTAGCTTGGATTATAGATCTCTTGGGGTCAAAAAGTTGTCCTCTCCCTATCACTCTCCTTTCCTTAACAGGCTGCTCTTTGGTGGTGGTGGGGAATGCTTCCATGGCCTCCCCTAGCCCCTCCGCCCCATGATGCTTTCAAGGATGCCAGCACTAATTCAAAAGTAGGTTTGTTGTGATCTGTTTTCAAGAAGTCGTAATTTGGTAGTGGGACTTTTGATCCTGCCCTCTGTTCATTCTTGAGGCTAAGGCCTCGTCTTCTCCTATTGCAGCACTTGATATAGTTAGGCGGGTTACAATCCCCCAGTGTGGACAGTTAGTTTAAAACCTCTATTTACACTGATGTGACTTACCATGGCATCAATGCAAATACATGGTTTATCTTAGAGCTTTCCCATGATGCATCTATATTAATGGTTGCAATCTACGCCGAATCTTGAATCTAGACAAAGCTCTAATGTGCTTGGATTTGAGAACAGATGGAAATTAGTCTTAAGGTGCACAGATACTAATGGATAGGGTACACTGTAAGAATGTGAATGTAAAGGGAATAGTTTATTACTCTAGAATCAAAGTGGTGGAATTTACTGGAAGTTTCAAACTGCTTGAAATGCAATGCCCTTCAGGCAAAAGGGGAAGGAGGAATCACAGGAACAGTTTCCAGGTGTATTTTAAGATATTAACATCTTAATTAACAAGTTGGGGGGGGGGGTATGTCTTGTGCAGGCTGCTGGTGGCAGCAGAATAGCCGGTGGACTGGGGAGTGGCTTGGGGGGGTGAGGGGCCATTGGGTGAACAGCCAGGTTTAGGGGGCCAGGTCTGGGTGGACAGGGGGGGGGAAGAGCAGCCATAGGTGTGGTTCTTGGGCCTGGACGGTATGGTCCATGGGGTTGAATGGCTCGCGCCCCTACGGGACCTAGGTGCCTGCAGGAGGTGCGGCATGCCATCCCCTGTATGGGGTGGAGGGAGGAGCTAGGTCCAAGGTCCACCGGTGGGGGGGACTGTTGCTGCTAAACGCGAGTTCCATTGTCAACAAGGCCCCAATTGTCCGGGATTTAATCTCGGATGGGGCTGTGGACCTTGCGTGTATTACGGAGACCTGGCTGGACAAGATGGCTGGACCAACTTTAGCAGATCTCGTTCCGGCTGGGTAGCCATGCAGCACCAGCCCCGCACAGGCGGCCGGGGAGGTGGTGTAGCAATTATTTTTAGAGAAGACTGACCTGTCAGGAGATATCCAGTTCAAGAGATGGCAGGTATTGAGGCCCTCCATGTGATGGTTGATTTGGCTGGAGGAAAGCTAGGGGTGTTGCTGGTATACCGGGCCCCTTCCTGTCTGGCAGCATCCCTTACCGCTCTAGAAGAGCTGGCCTCGGAGGTGGCGCTGTGCTCCTCCAGGACCTTGGCCCTGGGGGACTTCAACATCCAAGACGATGCCGGCCTTGTAGGAGTGGAGCGAGAATTCATGGCCGCCATGGCAACCATGGATTTGTCCCAAGCGGTCAACTGCCCGACCCACATGGGGGGGCACACCCTCGACCTGATCTTTAGTTCTGGCCTTGAGGCGGGTGGTCCGGTAGTGGGGGAGGTTAGGGCCCTTGTCATGGATGGACCATTATCTCCTCCAGGCCAGTGTCTCGGCGCGCCACCTCCAGAAGGGGATGGGACCAGTTAGATTGGTCTGCCCTTGGGGGCTGATGGAACTCTGCGCTTCCAAGAGGTCCTGAGGGAATTAACCTTGGACCTGGATGGCCACTCTGTCGATGAGCTAGTTCAGCATTGGAAAAGCTGGTTGGGGGAGGTCATTGACAGGGTGGCTCGGAGATGCTCCCTGCCTCTGTCTCATCACCACAGGGCCTCTTGGTTTACTGAGGGGCTGCGGTGTATGAAACAAGTAGGCAGGAGGCTGGAGCGATGCTGGCGTCGGACTCGCTCTGACTTCAACCGACTTCTCCATAGGGCCCATTTGCAGTTCTATGTTGAGGCTGTGAGGACAGCAAAGAAGGAATTCTTTGCTGCCCTCATAGCGTCTGCAAAGTCACGCCCGGCGGAGCTGTTTAGGGTGGTGCGGGGGCTGGTCAGTCCGGCCTCCCTCTGCCTGGACAGGGACTTGTCCCAGGCCTGCTGTGAGGAGTTTGTCACCTACTTTGCAGACAAGATCGCTCGAGTTCAGAGTGATTTTGACACCAGGTTGGGGGCAGTAGGTGGAGAGCACGAGGTCATGGAGGCCCCATCTGGTCCAACTTTGTGGGGGGAGTTTCAGGAAGTGACGGCAGCCAATGTGGAGGATGTTCTGGGATCTGTGAGAGCCACCAGTTGTGAACTTGATCCTTGCCCATCCTAGTTGGTGAAAGCCTCCAGGGAGACATTGGGGACAGTGCTGGCGAGAGTGGTTAATGCATCCTTACAGCAGGGGAGGCTGTCACCCTGCCTCAAGGAGGCTGTGGTGCGCCCCCTGCTGAAAAAACCATCATTAGATGTGGATGCACTCACCACTTCCCTTTTTAGGGAAGGTTATTGAGCGGTTGTTGGCGATCCAGCTCCAGGCGTATCTGGATGGCATCAGTTTCCTGGACCCATTTCAATCTGGGTTCTGTCACAGCTATGGCACTCAGACAGCGTTGGCGGCCTTGGTAGACGATCTCCTCCGGGAGATGGATGCAGGATATTCTACATTTCTTATCCTGCTAGATCTCTCTGCTGCTTTTGATACTGTGGACCATGGACAGCTGCTGAGATGGCTGCGAGACCTGGGGAGTCTGGACGGGACTGTTCTTGAATGGTTCCGCTCATTCTTCTCAGGGAGAAGCCAATGGGTGGTGTTGGGAGCTGAAACATCTTGCCCCCGCGCCTTGTCCTGTGGCGTTCCGTAGGGTTCCATCCTGTGTCCTTTATTATTTAACGTATATATGCAGTCCTTAGGGGAGGTCGTGAGAGGGTTCGGGGTGCGATGTCACCAATATGCTGATGATACTCAGCTGTACCTCTCTTTTTCAGCTGACCCAGACCCTGCTGTCTTGTTGCTATCCCAGTGTTTGGAGGCCGTGGCGGAGTGGATGCGGCAGAGCAGACTGAAGCTCAACCCCGATAAGACGGAGGTGATGGTGGTGGGGAGGGCGAGGGAGGTGTTGGCCCCCCTGATTTTGTGCGGGGTTGCCCTCCTATAGCTCAGCAGGTCCGGAGTCTGGGGCTCGGAGCTCCGCCTGGATTGACAGGTGGAGGTGGTGGCGAAGGCCGCCTTCCGCCAGTTGTATCTAGTGTGGAGACTGCATCCATACATCTCCGGGCCGGACCTGTCCTCCCTCATCCATGCCTTCGTTACCTTGAGGCTGGACTACTGTAATGCAGTCTACGTGGGCCTGCCCTTGTTCCTGGTCTGGAGGCTGCAGNTGCCGAGCCAGGTTCAAGGTATTGGTGTTGATCTATAAGGCCCTTCACGGTCTGGGCCCCTCATACCTCAGGGACCGCCTCGCCCTCCACGTCCTAGAGCGGCTCCTTCAGTTTGCCGGGGGTGCCTTCTTGGAGGTCTCCCGGGTTAAGCGGGGGGCCACAATGGAGAGGGCATTCTCGGTGGCTGGGCCGCATCTTTGGAATTCCCTCCTGGAGGAAGTTCACCTGGCCCTGAGCCTTTTGACATTCCGGCAGGTTTGTAAAACCTGGCTGTTAACGCAGGCCTTTGGGGAGGAGCGGGAAGGGTGGGTTAGTGTTTTAACACTTCCCTACCTTTTATTTTTATTTTATTTTTCCCAACCTTGTTTATATTGTGTCTTTAAGGGTTTTTAAAAAAACAAAAATTGTTGTTTTTATTAATTGTTTTATTGAGTTGTACGTCGCCCCGGGATGCCGTAGGCATGGGGGACGACTAACAAATGTTTAAAATAAATAAATAAATTCATAGTGCCAGTTAAAAGTGTTGCTTAGAATTCTTACAAAGAATTTACATTGGGAATGTTGAATCATGATATTTATGTATAATAAATTATATGAATAATAATAGTGATACTTCATAATTTTAAGCTTGTGCTTTTCTCTTGCTCTTTGTTTTGGGTCTTTCCACTCTGTGGCTTACATTGAGTCTAAGCTGAATAAGAAATATGATGTATAGCAGCTTTTTTGACAACCAAAGGTTTAGAAATGGATGGTTATCCATATGGTAACTTGATTCTACTGCGTAGCTTTAGCATCTTAAGTTTTAATGGAATTTGTTAATAATGAATAAGCAAAATTATTCCATATGGCTTTTGCTATAAGTGTGCCATGCTTGAATTTTCTTTTTTTTTAAAGTAATTTTGTTGATTTTGCACATATCTCATCTTAAAATGTTGATAACCCTGTTGCTCAGAACAAGAAATCTACCGAGTGTGCATTTTTACTGCTGGATGGTCACAAGAGGGTTTGTCTTAGTTTAAGTCATATTGCTAATCCAATAACTTTTTTCCATTGAGAAAATAACTCTGTTTATGAATTTAAACAAGCAAATACAAAATGCCTTTGGAAAACAGGAGGAGGAAATTTAGTTTATCATTAGGCATTGTTATGAAATTAAAGTGGTAAAGTGAGATCGCTCTGAATCAAATGGTTGCCATGCTCATGGGGAGCTATAATCCTTCAGGTTAATGAGTAGGGAACAGTGCCCTGGTTTCACTATTTTCTTTCCTAGAGTTGACAATCTAATGACAAGACAAATGAAAGGGGAGAGAGGAATTATTGTCCTTGAGGCAGAGAGATTTACGGTGCAGTCCTCCTCCATTGAAATCAATGGGAATTTTGCCATTGACTTAAGTGGTATTATATTATACCCTAAGTGGCTAAGGTCACAAAAGAAGTCTGTGCCAGAGTGTTGAGCCTAAATTTCCCGTCTATCCCAATACCTTTAGCACTGCAAACCAAGCACATTTCATTAGCACTGACTAGGGAACATTTCCTTGCTTTCATCACCTATTTCTAAATACGCTCACTCATCCTTGTGGGTCTTGACTGAGGTATGGTAACTCTTCTATAATCAGATGGGAGACTGTGGAGACACAGTCAAAATGTGAAATCTCTCCTACAGGCAACTTTCCCCCTCATTACTGCACTTGTCACCCATCAGAATTAGATTCTTCACCTGGTATCTCATGCTGGATCTAGCTTGCCATGAGGATGGCTTTCTTATTTCTGTGTTCTGTACAGCACCGGGTCACATGACTGGTGCTATATAAATGTTTATAATAATAATAAAGAGGAAGTAAAAACTAAATTAAGAGGAACCAGCAGTAAATCGTCAGTCATCAGGCACTTTTTGAAGGTGAGGAAGTGGGACAGACATCTGGAGGGAGCGCGTTCCACAGTGAGGGACCTGCCACAGAAAAGGCCCAATTTCCTGCCAACTTAAGGCTCAATGGCAGGATCCCCAAACAGTTTCTGAGCATGGATAGCGACTGGGGTGATGTTTCTGGAGCAGGTCTCAAATATACCCAGTACCTGTATGATTCAGGGCCCTGAAAAACAACAACACAGTCTTAAGTGGATGTGGTTTGAGGGTGGGGGCCATGGGGAGTGGGTTAGGGTGGATAGGGCCTACCCCCCTGGTGAGAGGAGGGGAGGTGGCCCTTGGGGAGGGTTTGAGGGACCCCCGTGAGAGGGGGACTCCTGGGGAGATGGGCATTGCCCCCCGGTGAGACGGGGGGGGGGGCATGGCTCAAGGGGACTCCCGGTGAGAGGGGGAGTTCCAGGGACTGGG
>QEPC01000754.1:1976914-2017545 GCA_003113815.1 Sphenodon punctatus
AGAATCCAGTGGGTGGTGCTGGGGGCTGAAACATCTAGCCCCTGGGCCTTGACCTGCGGCATTCTTCAGGGTTCCATTCTGTCTCCACTGTTGTTCAATGTGTATATGCAGCCCCTGGGGGAGATCGTGAGAGGGTTTGGGGTGTGATGCCACCAATATGCTGATGATACTTAGTTGTACCTCTCATTTTCAACTGACCCAGGTCTTGCTGTCTCGTTACTCTCCCAATGTTTGGAGGCCGTGGCAGATTGGATGTGGCAGAGCAGACTGAAGCTCAATCCCCATAAGATGGAGGTGATGGTGGTGGGAAGGGCGGGGGAGGTGCTGGCCCCCCTGATAGGGGGTGTTCGCCCGCCTGTTGCACTTCAGGTTCGGAGTCTGGGGGTGATTTTGGATTCGGGCCTCCGTCTGGATCGGCAGGTGGAGGCGGTGGCTAAAGCCACCTTTCGCCAGCAGTGTCTGGTCCGGGGGCTTCGACCTTACCTCTCCGGGCCCGATCTGGCCACTCTCGTCCATGCCTTCATCACCTCAAGGCTAGACTACTGCAACGCGCTTTACGTGGGGCTTCCCTTGTTTCTGGTTCGGAGGCTGCAGCTAGTGCAGAATGCGGCGGCCCATCTCCTGACTGGGACGGGGCGGCGTGAGCACATAACACCGGTGCTCCGCACTCTGCTCTGGCTGCCTATAGCGTACCGAGCCAGATTCAAGGTGTTAGTATTGATTTACAATGCCCTGCATGGTCTGGGCCCCTCATATCTTGGGGACCGCCTCGCCCTCCGTGCCTCAGAGCGATCCCTTTGGTCCACCGGGGGCGCCTTTCTGGAGGTCCCCCGTGTAAGACGGGGGGCCATAATGGAGAGGGCGTTCTTGGTGGCTGGGCCGCGGTTGTGGAACTCCCTCCCGGAGGAGACTCGCTTGGCCCCAGGGCTGTTGGCCTTTCGACGTATTTGTAAGACTTGCCTGTTCGCCCAGGCCTTCGGAGGGGAGGGTGGGGTGGTGGGTTAATTTTTTGGGGTGTGTGTGTTTTTTAAATTTGTTTTATGTTTAAAAATTGTTTTTAAAACGGTTTTATATTGTGTTGCCGCCCCGAGATGCCGTAGGCATAGGGGGCGGCATATAAATATAACGAAATAAATAAATAAAATAAATTTTGATCTACTGCTCTAGAGACAGCCAATGCAGGGTGGGCATAATATGATCACAACTGCCTAAACCAGCAAGCACCGGTACTGCTGCATTCTGAACAGGCTGCAAGTGATGGAGAAGTGCCAGTGGAAGCCCATAGAGAAGGGAATTACAAAAATCAAGCCTTATGGTCACTAGGGTATAGGCTGCTGTTCGGGCAAATCCTACTGATGCACCCACTTCAGCCATTTAGGTCAGTTTTTCATCTGAGGCCCTTTTAAAACAGACTGTGACTGGGGGGCGATCTGTGGGCGTGCCACTGTGGGGGCAGGGAGGCTGGGTACGCATCCATCCGCCTGCATCCCCACGCGTGCCCCCTAACCTGCATTTTCTCCAGTTGCGATGTGTGGAGGTGCGTGCTACGTGGGAGCATGCACGTGCACCCACTCACTCACCCACTGCTGCTTTCAAACGGGACACACCCTCTCACGTCCACTGCATGGGAATGAATGGGTGTGTCCCATTTGAAAAGGGCCGTAGGTGCCTGTGAGCGCAAATGAAGACCTTGAATTTTGATAGTAGCTCGCTTTTCATTGGCCTCCTAACACTCTTTAGGTAGATTCCAAGAAGGTCGCATACTCTGCTCCCTCCCCCCGCCCCCCTCAATCCATCATTATACTACTTTGTTTCATTCAGGATTTATATTATTATAGTTCACAGAGCCATTGGTCATGATTGGATCCCTGCCTAGTGCAGTGCATACAAATGTTGGGTCCATGTCCCAAGCAGCTTACAATCTTTATATTCTCTTTTTTAACAACCTAGTTCACATATCTGAGCTCTTGATTTAGTATATTTTTCTCGCCAGCTAGCATGTTTTTTCCCATGTCCTGGCCTTTATTGAGTCAACTCTTTACCTTCTCTCAAGAGTAGTTTCAGATGTCAAATTCTTCCTATTGAAGACTCCCTCAAGCTACGGTTCTTCTTTAAGGTTATGCTTTTGGTTTGGCATAAGAGAGGCTGCCTCTGCTGCTTGGATTAAATGTTTCCGTTAACTTAAAAAACAGTGTCAGCTGCAACAGGAAGATTGAACAGCTTCTCAAGTCATAGGTAAAGAATGGAGGGACTGTCACTTATCTAAAGGGGTTTCAAGGATACAAGTAGAAGCAAAAAGCATATTGTGCATGAGTCAAAAGGCTAATAGTTCAGTCCATCTTTCTGAATGATCATCCGATCTTGACTCCATGGTCCTTGAATTCTCCACATTTAAGTAAGGAGTTTTGCATGCCTTAGGGAGATGTAGCTAAGGTTGCATTGTACATTTGCCACAAGACTAAAATCCCTCAGTTGCAGATTTAGCTGCCGTATGTGACGCAATAGCTGTCACATTTGCAGGATCCAGGGTCATGCAGGATCAGGACGGACTAGTAAACAAATCCAAGAGGAGTAACTGGGACTCAAGGTGGCTTATGGTCAGTGTTCATACTTGGATTCTAGACCTCTGCTGCCTCACTAGCTAAATATATTCATTTTTTTCTTTGAGTAGCTTCTGTGGGTTCAGAAAATGCAGGAATTGCGTGTCCTGCACATTCAGCCTAGGACTCTTCTTGAGAGCAATGATGCTGGCATGCTCCTTTCCATCTCTTGTGATTATGCAGATTCTCAGTGCAAAGTCTATAAGGGGGCAGAGTCCCCGATAATCCCAGTTTCTTCCAACAGCACTATAGTACCACTGTTGGAGCTACTTTTGGTTTGCTTTTTTAAAAAATGAAACATCCTCCAAAGAAAACAAAAATCACAACGCAGCTATTGTGAGGGTTTCCTCCATTGTTGTGGGGGAACAGGTGTGTATGCAGGAGATGAGGCTATTTTTACTTTCTGCAAAGAGGGAATTCTGTTATGGAATGTTGTTCTACAACAGAAATACACAAATCCATTTAAAAGTGCAAGGGTAGGTTTTTGATATCTGCCGCTAGGGCTACTATGGTCAGAACAAATAGGATTTAGTGCTGGCAGATGAGACTTTAAGGGTCATAGTTACCTGCTGTGGTATCCTGACAGTATAAAAGTGTAAGAAGCACATGGTCGCCAAGCTTTAACATTAAAAAAAAAAAGGGAGGAAGAGAAGAGATGGATAACTTTTATAAAGCAGCACAGTGCTTTTGTTCTTGCTGTTCAGTGCCCAGTGAAAACTACCAAACTCTTTTGGAGGTGACTAAGTGTTCAAGCATGTAAATTGGCACTCCTGAAAGACTCCTCCCTCTCCCTCCACCCTGTCTTATCAGAAATATTAAAACCAGGAACAGCCTATATCTTTATTATCCAAAACAAAAAAATAACCATTAAAAAAACCCTTAAAGGCAGTACCATTTACCAAAACAAAAAAACTTTCCTCTTCAAAAAAGTCAAAAAATATTTTTTACCCGACTTAAACTCCAAAAAACATGAAAATGAATTATAATTGCAATTCAGTAAACATTTAACATACATTACAACAAAAAGTAAGCACTAAAAAGCATGGAAAGTATTTTCACTTTTTTATCTATATTGCATAATAACGTATGAACTTAATTTATTACCATAAATACTTACTCTTATTACTATTTACCACTAACTAAACGATCACATTATTTCTTTACAGGTCATTTATTCATTGTCATAAGTTGCCTATTAACATTTTTTTCAAACTGTCTTTACTCTGTTCTTTTGCGTAGAATTGCATTGCATACAACAGATTGTATAAAGTTTACACTGACGATGTCAACATTTCATTGTATAAAGTGTATACATTTTCTATACATGTAAAGGACAGAGAAAATGCAGCCTGAAAAAAATGTTTGTGGGCGACTTATGATCATAAATAAATGACCTGTAAAGAGCAAAGGTGATTTAATAGTTTCAGTTAGTGGTAAATAGCAATAAGAGTAAGGACATACGGTAATAAATTAAGTACATATGTTCTGTTAATGTTGAAGGTACGTTATGTAATATAAAGTGTAAATAATTTCCATGCTTTTTGGTGTTTAATTTTTGTTGTAATGTATGTTAAATGTATATTGAAATGCAATTGTAATTAATGTTCATGTTTTTTGGAGTTAGGGTAAAAATTATTTTGTGAAATGTTTTTTAAGAGGAAAGCTTTTGTTTTGGGAAATGGTTCTGCCTTTAAGTTTTTTGTTTTTTTTAAACTGTTAAGTTTTTTGTTTTGGATAATTTTATAGCTTTTTGGAGTGTTCCCTGTAGGGGAGTGAGTGTGTGTGTGTGTGTGTTAGGAACCTGTACCCCACTTCCCCTGGCAGGGAACCTTCCAGGGTAGGAACTCACAGGGAAAGCTCACTTGCATAGAGCCCTAGCACAGGTGTGTTGCCAGGGTTAGCTTCTATAGTTGGGGGAGGGGAGCTGCTGTCTGAGCTGACCAACATAAAAGTTGCATAATACATACAACTTAAAAGTTGTACAACCGTTAAGGTGCGCATATATTAAGTTATTTGCTGAATATCTTACAACACTTGTATATATACAACAGGTAACTTAATATGTCCACAACTTAAGTTGTGCAACCTTTAAAATTTGTACTTCTCTGGAAGTCCCTTTGCATAGTGGTGCTGACCAGACAGACTCATGGATTCTCTCCATCCAGGAAGCAGATCTATGCAAAGGAGCCACACCAAATGACACATTGTGTCGTCTAACAATTCACTGTATAGTGCACACATTATGTTGTGTCAATAATATAGGATATATTGTATTATAATTTGACAAATCTGAAAAAGCAAGCACAGCTACTACTGGGACAGGAGTGTGTTAGCCTGCCTATCTTAGTGCACTGAGATTGTCTGCATGTTCACCCCAAAGTGAGGTGGCTGCACATCTCCTCCAGATCTTCAGACAGATGTGTATGGCTAGCTAGCCCTTCCTGTCCCCTAGCAGCAGCCAGGATGTCAGTGTGTGCTTGTCCCAGGAGATTAAGCAGTAGCACTTAGTGGCCATCTCATACTCCAAGGCTGTGAAGTTTGGGGGCTCAACTCGTCGTTCAGGGGGGGGAGGAGATATGTATCGCTCAAAAACTTCCCCACGGAGTGAATAAATAAAAGTTGTGTAACTTTCCATACCACTGTGCATTCAGCACTAGGGCTGGAGGATTCAGCTGCAATTTACTCTTTTTTAAAAACAAAACAAAACAAACAACAACAGATTTGTTTATCTCTAACATCATGTAATACCCCTATGTCACAGTTGCACATGCACCAGTCACGTCACAGAGCTGGTTAATATCACCTTTCAAAATAAAGCTCTGAGAACTGGCTTTGTTCTGACCATGAGCCCAGAAATGCTGTTGTGGCTGCTTGCTCTGTGATTGCAGGATCTGTGCATGTTGTACCTCTGAGATGCCTTTGGCCTGCCCCGGAGACCGAAAGGCTCTGCAGAAGTGTGATTCCTGAAGCAGAGCCCTTGCTAGGGTGGGGAGTGAAGCACTCACTCGCCTGCCCTGGGGTGGGATATCGCAACCAGCTCTAAAGTGTTTAGGAGGTGTTTTAATCTCCCCCAGACCTGATGTGTTTAGGAGGGTGTCGGTGGGAGCAATGGGGGCAGCTTGGGGACTTTAATTAGTTCATTTACTAGGGATGGGGTGGAGTGAATCCTGGCATAGGGGACAGCCCCCTCCTCAATTCTGACCCCTGGCCTCCAACGACGGGGATAGGGGTGGGGGTGTGTGATCCCCCTGTTTGTGCAGGCAGGGACTGGGTGGTGCTGTCCCCCTCAGTATCACCAGTTCTAGTTACTCTGCAGCCCGGCTGTACCTGCCCCACGCCTTTCCCAGTGCTGTGGTGGGGAGGCTTCGGCCGGTCTCGCTGTCCTGCTGCTGCGTGTTACTACTGCTGGCCAACCCTGGTGACTCCAGCAAGCTCGTACCCACTTCCCCCTACTCCGTCGTCAGCCTGAGCCATCACCATGTCCCTGGCTTCCTCCAGATCGAGCAGGTGGTTGACTGAGAAGTTCCTCTTCGTCTGTAGTGTGTGCATGGGGCCGGGATTCTCCAGGCGAATGTGAAGAACCGGCACGGGTTGCCTTTCCAGGACTTGGGCATAGCTGGAAGCCATGCCTCCCCCTGCCTGCGGTGCGACTAATTAGCAAGAAAGTGCAAGGAATGAGAGAGGGGGAGAGAGAAAGAAGCCGGCAGATTAACAGTACTTCTTTCTCATGGGGCACAATGAACAGCATTTAGCTCCATGGGAAAGACCGGGAGGCATATGCTGCACAGCTTTTGCTTCCTGGAATTTTCCTCTGAGCCAAATGCTGCACATTTAGCCCCATAAGAAAGAAATAACTTGCAGAGCTCCTTCCCTGGTCAAGGCCCAGGGGGGAAATCCAGAGTTCCACTCTGCCCCCAATTGCTCCAGTCCTCCAGAAACAGAGGGACCCAAAAAGTACAAGAAGAAAGAAACAAGTGAGGAGAGAGGAAGTACTGGGGTCTGAAGAACCAGGCTCCGAAGAACATGCGCTACTGCACATGCACGAGCCAGCAGAACTGATTTTTTAATCTGTAATAACTTGGTTTGGGCTGCACCAAACACTCGGACTCCAGCAGCACTTGATGGACATCTCAGGCTACAAGGCTGTGAAGTCTGGGGGCTCAACCCATCTGCAGGGTCGAGATATCAATGGTTCAAAATCTTCAGGACTCAGTGAATTTTGACCAACAGTAATTAACATTTAAATAGTTATAACTGACCGGATCTTCTTCAGATTTTGCATGTATGAAGGTCCCCACAAATATAAGCCATGCATACATTTTCAGAACTGTAGCTCAAGTAGTTTCCTCAATATTGGGGCTTCAGCAGCCCCCAATTTATAATGGAGAGTAGTTCTGCCTTTAAGTTTCAGGCTGCTACCACAGCCTGAAAATCCATATAGCTCCTTTGGCCTCAGATTAACTGCTAGATGATATTAGGCGAATACCTGGCCTTAAGCATCGTTGGTTTCAGTATATTTGTTTTCTGTTTTTCTTCTCAGTGTTGTATATTAAACACATGTGTTTTTATTTTTTTACATATGGTAGATGAGTCTCGAACTGATGTACAACTACTGACCACATCCTTCAATACAAAAGAGTCTGAGAAATAACAGTCTGGCTTGGACACTGTAGATCAGGGGTGGAGAGCCTTTTCCCTCCCATGGGCCACAATGAATATTAGCACAAGCTCAGAGGGCCTCTTAGAAATTGGAACAAAGGTACATAAGGAGTGCATTCAGAAAAAGGAGGGTTCAGATAATAGATTTATGCCATGCCTCTATCACCCTATCCTTATGTGCATTCCCTCATCTTTGCTCCCTACTCCTGAGCTCAGTCAGGTTTGGGGCATAGGAACTGAATCCTGGGGTCAAATTCAGGAACAGAAAAAGGGGCCAAATAAAAACTAGCCACAGGCCACGTTTGGCCCATGGTCCTCAGGTTCCGCACTCTGCTATGAATATTAGAATACAGCCTATGCCTTCACAAGGGCTTAAATGGTGTTTCAATTTATCATGTATATCCTAACTATGCATGTTCTACCAGCTATGTGGTAGTTCTTTGATCTGGTCCTGGACATTTTAGTTTCTCAGCCTTCCCTGTCTAATGCTCTTGGCTTCTTGCTCAGGGTCTCACTTCGAGTTCCATTGCTACCACCGAGTATACCAAAACTTCAACATACATAAAAGTCTTCTGTTCTCCAGTTCAGATAACTTCCAAAGTTCTCTACCCCACCCTTTCTGTCCCCCCCCCACCCCCGAACTTACACACATGTTGCAGAGGGTGAATGCATGTTTTACTTGCTGAATACTGAGTTGCTCAGAAACAGGCAAGCACTCTTTGCATAGACATATTCAGCCTATTTATTTTTACATCCAGCTCACACTGTGATGTGAACTCTCTTCTTCCGTTCAATCAACAAGATGAATCCGGTATTTCTAAACCATTTGGAATAGTCAGAGGATGTGGAGTGCTCTGTGGCATGCTAATGGTTTTAAAAACAAAGGCATTAAAAAAAATCCATATATAAAGAAGTTTGGATTTGGTGATTTTAATTATTATTCATCATGTAGCTTTTTTATTTCATCCACTGAAGTGCTAGTGCCAATTCAAAAACAAGACTGCTTTTGCTAACCCTCAACATTGAGAAATAGATGCAAGGTTTTGCAACGTTTAAACGAGAAATATTTTTGTCTGTATGAGTCAGCGTGTAAAATCTCTTGCCTCCGTTAATGAATGTTGATTGTTTGAAATTACTTGCTTGTAAATCTCTTTTAAGTAGTGTTAGTGTGCTTTGTGATTTGAAAGTGTTTCATTGGAACCCAGCTAATGCCCCAAGGCAATCTAGCTGTACAAAATTCTGCCTGGTTTTTTTTTTTTTTAAACCCTAAATTAGTAGACTGTCTGAAAATTCACAGCTAAGGGATCCAGTCTGCTGCATTCATACAATTCTTCTGTACTCCTCTCATCCCAACTAACACTCTTCCAATTTCCTCATCTTCCTTTTAATGTTCATATATTTTATGTCTTGCTAGCAAACTTGTGCAAAGCTTTTTCGTGAGTTTGCTAGAAGGGCAAAAGCCTTCAACACCAGCACCTATGGAGCAAGGCAGCAAGGGTCATACGTCATGAGCTTCTCCCCATGGCAGTGGTTTTTTTGTGAATGACCACTTATGTTGAGATCAAAGTAACAACAGGTGGTAACACAGGAGAAGAGAGGCATCCAGAACCCATGTTCAATCCAAGGAGTCCCACACTGCTGCTACCTCCATGGGCAGTGTTGGGAGCCTTTCAAACAGGCAGCCCCGTGCCCCACTGTTCATGAGTTTGCACAAGCTGCCTCAAATGGCACTAGCACACATTCTCTCATCACCCCACCCCCCTGGGCTACCTGACAGCTGGGCAGCTGCTCCAGCAATTGCGCTGTGTCCGGGCAGTCTGGGCAAGCACCCTTTGCATGGGCTATGGGTGATTTCAGACGTTACGCGGTCCCGATTCACCACAGTGGATTCCTGACGGGGGTGAACCAAACAACCACCCCCCGTGTCCAAAAGAAGCCCCGAACAGATGTGAGGGGACCAGGACCACGGCAGGGAATCGGACCAGCAGACCACGGACCGGGGCAGCAGAACAGACGTTACGCCGCTCCCGGGCCGGGCTGTGGTCAAAGCACTCGGAAGGCGCCGGTGCGGCTCGTCCCGGCTGCTGCTGTGTGCCCTTTAACAATCCCTTCCCGGCCTGTGTTGTTGCTGGTTGCCTGGCAGCGACGCTGCGTGCTTTGTCCCCAGCTGGGAATCATTTCCTTTGATTCCGGCTGGTGGTTGCCGGCCAGACATTACTTTTTGTTGGTTCCCATCGGGAATCTCTTTGATCACGCTTTCGGAGATGGTCCAGGAGGGAGCTCCGGAAGCATGGTTGATTTTTGACCCCATGTGAGTATTGACCATGGTGAACATCTGGCACCCGCGAAACAGAGGTTCAGGGCGCTTTGACCCCACCGCAGGATTGACCGTGGTTCACTGTGGTTGAGCGTGATCTCGTAACTCCTGAAAATACCCAGTCACTCTATGGACAGTGAGGGTGATTTCAGAAGTGACGCGTTCCAATTCACCACAGTGAATCCCACCCCGGTGTGAACAGATTCACCGCGGACTGTGGTGACACGTGCGGCCCCAACAGAAGTGACAAGATCGTGACCACCGTCCGGGGGCAATCAGAGAGAACATGGGCCGGGGGAACACAACAGACATGCAGTGGAGACGTGGACCGCGGTTCGAGCCCCAGAATGCACTGCGGCTGGGGTCAATTCCTTCCACCGCGACTGCGGGTTTCCGTTCAGAAGTTACTTTTCATTCACCCCTGCCGTGGTGACCATTCACCAAACTTCTGGACCTCCTCCTGCTCTGACCTCACGAAGCATGGTTAGCTTAACACCAGGCCGAGTTTGACTGTGGTGAACATCTGGATGCGAGCAAACAGACATGCACAGTGCTCTCGCTCTCGCTCTCTCACTCACTCACACACCTGCGTTTGACTGTGATGGACATTCACCACGTCACTTCTGAAATCGCCCTGAGATTGCTGGCATTCCCCTTAGGTGTCAGACGGTTCTGGGGTGAATGTCATCTCTCACACTCCTCTTACCCCCCCACCCCTAGCTGAGATGGACACATTAGCGCTGGCTCCAATGGAAAGGCTTCTTCCCTGGCTGTGACCCCCTGTCCCCCCTTTTCATGCCCACTGTTATCCTTTCCTAGTGGGAAAGGAGAGGAGCAGGGATCAAAGCCAACGTATGGCCACTCCAGAGGAGCTGTGTTGCAATCTTATTCTCTGGAAGAAGCCTTCCCTGGCCGTGACTCTTCTCCCCTCCCCACCCCCCTTTTCCGTTGGAGCCAGCACTAGCACACCCCTCTCAGCTGATGGCACAGCCGACTGGAAGAGGGGATCACAGATCGCACCCCTGAAAGCCTCTGGGGACTTTTGTGCTCCCCTCTCCCAGCCAGCTGTCAGCTGAGAGGAATATCCTAGGTGTGCCTATATGGGACCTGGGACTGCAGGGGACCCTAATAAATAAGACCTTGTCCCATGGTTTCTGGTTGTCCTGTTTTGGGCTGGGTTAACCCGCATGGCATGCTTCCCCTTCCTGGGGAGGACGCTGGATGGCGCTGCTCCAAGGCAAACTTCTGACAGTCACCATTCAGATAGGCAGGTAAATCCAGGGCGGGGGGGGGAAAGTCTCATGTGCTTACACCCAACAAGATAATTGGAAATGGATTCCTTTAATAGGGAATCTGACTGTAAACTGGATAGGTACAAGCAGAAGAAAGAATCCCATTACTATTTAGCTTGCGGGCATTCTTATATTTTAATGCTTAAAATGTTCAGATAAACTTAGATATAGTTTTAGAAAACTTAAGCCAAGCCATTTTGGAGAGAGAACCTGAAAAAAGTAAGTTAGAAAACCTTTCATAAGGAAAATTCAGGTAACCTTTCAAAGCACCATAAACTGGTGGGGGTGGAATTATCTAAGCAGTTTGGTAAAGGACAGGAAGATTCCTTCCTTCCCTGAGATTTGCTTTATTAAAGTTCAGGAACAGCCATTTTTAAATGGAACGCCCCCCACCCCCAGCAGTGGTCTGGGGTTGACCTGCTGCAGGGGTGGTGCGGGGAGTGGGGTAGACAGGTAGGCACCTATCCCTACCCATGCCCCCGCATGGATCCAGTTGCGTTTCTGCCAGTTGCTCTGTGTGGAGGAGGTGGGTGAAGGTGCATGTTTTGTGGGAGCGTGCACGCACGCCCACCTACCCACTGCCATAACCACTCATGTCCACTGCATGAGCATGAGTGGCCCATCTTGTGTCAAAATGGTCTTACACAAAAGTAACTAAAAAGTGTGGATTACATTTGATGTAATAACTTTTTGTTCTAGTTTCTATGTAGTAGTATTCCACTCATATAGTATTCTACTCCCATGCCCCTCTCTCTTCCCGCCCTGCCTTCTCCCACAACCCCTGTCCTTGGCTCACCCCTAGTATCCGCCACCTCCGTTCTTGCACTCATGCTGCTGAGCGACTCTGGCGCAAATCCCATTCTCACGCTGACTTCCTTCACTTCAAATTCTGTCTCTCCACCCTTACTTCTGCTATCTCCCTTGCTAGACAACACTACTATGCCTCCCGCATTGAGTCCTGTTCTCGGGACCCTCGCCGCCTGTTCTCTACCTTTGACTCCCTCCTCAAGCCTCCCTGTCCTCCCCCTCCTTCTTCCCTTTCTGCTCAGGATCTTGCCTCCTTCTTCACCTCCAAGATAGACAAGATCCGCCTCGACATCGCTTCCCACTCCTCTCTTCCCACTCCCACCCCTCTCCCTCCTCCCCCTCCTTCTCTCATGTCCTCCTTCTCCCCTGCCTCCCTTAAGGAAATCTCCTCTCTGCTCTCCTCCTCCAACCCTTCCACTTGCCCCCTTGATCCCATTCCTTCCCGCCTCCTCACCTCCATTACTCCCACTGTCGCCCCTTCCTTCCTGCACATCATCAACCTCTCCCTCTCTACTGGCTCTTTCCCTTCTGCCTTCAAACATGCCACAGTCTCTCCTATTCTCAAAAAGTCCACTCTTGACCCCTCTGACCCTTCTAGCTATCGTCCTGTCTCACTCCTTCCTTTTGCTTCCAAGCTGCTTGAACGTGTTGTCTACTCCCGCTGCCTTGACTTCCTATCCTCCAACTCCTCCCTTGACCCCCTCCAATCTGGCTTCCGCCCCCTTCATTCTACTGAAACTGCTCTCGCTAAGATCACCAACGATCTTCTGGTGGCTAAATCTAAACGTCTCTATTCCATTCTTGTCCTCCTTGATCTCTCTGCTGCCTTCGATACTGTTGACCACTCACTCTTGCTGGATTCCCTTCACTCCCTTGGCTTTTGTGGCTCTGTCCATAACTGGTTCTCCTCCTACCTCTCTGACCGCTCCTTTAATGTGTCTCTCTCCAACTCCGCCTCCTCCTCCTTCCCCCTCTCAGTTGGTGTTCCTCAAGGCTCTGTTCTTGGCCCTCTCCTCTTCTCGATCTATACCTCATCCTTAGGCAAACTCATTGCCTCCCATGGCTTCCAATACCACCTCTATGCTGATGACACTCAACTCTATCTCTCTACTCCCTCTCTCTCTCCCTCTGTTCAAGCTCGTCTCATCAACTGTCTCTCTGACATCTCTACCTGGATGTCTCAACGTCAACTCAAACTCAACATGGCTAAAACTGAACTCCTTATCTTCCCCCCTCATCCTTCCTCTCCTTCCTCACTGTCAATAACTATTGATGGAGTCACCATCCTGCCTGTCCCCCAAGCCCGTAGCCTAGGCTTCATCTTTGACTCACCCCTTTCTTTTAAACCCTACATTGACTCTGTTGCTAAATCCTGTCGCTTCTCCCTCCATAACATTGCTAAGATTCGCCCTTTTCTCTCTGTCTCGTCTGCCAAAACTCTTGTTCATGCTCTGGTCATCTCTCGCCTCGATTACTGTAACCTCCTTCTCACTGGCCTTCCCCGGTCTCACCTTTCTCCCCTCATCTCTGTCCAAAACTCTGCTGCCAGGGTCATCTACCTCGCCAGTCGCTTCGACCATGTGCAGCCCCTCCTCTCTTCGCTTCACTGGCTTCCCCTTCCTGAACGAATCCTGCACAAGCTCCTAGTCTTCACCTATAAAGCTCTTCACAACCTTGCTCCCCCCTACCTCTCTGCACTTATCGCCCTCCATACTCCAGCCCGTGCACTTCGCTCCTCCTCTGTCCCTTCGATTGTAAGCCCTAGGGGCAGGGACCATGTCTATTTTATTACTTTGTAAAGTGCCAGGTACAGTGCTTGCGCTATATAAATGTTTGCTAATAATAATAATAATAATATAGCCTCTGTCTTTCAGCTTATCCTAGGCACCTTAAAACTCAATCCAATGTAGGTTAAATTGCTGAATGCATGTAAGTGAAAGATACAGGGATTTTTCAAATAAAGGCTTTTGAAGCCTTAGACTGCTTTTAAGTGGCTGTCTTGATAGTGACTTTATATTTTACGAAGGTCATTCCATGGCTTTCACCTTTTCTTAAATTCTATTTCTCTCAACAGCTCCCAACTATATCTGACATTTCATGGTGAGAAAAAATTTAAGCTATCTTGAAATTATTTTCTAAAGCACTTCAGGTCTTGCACCTATTGTTTCTTACTCCTGTTCAAAAAAAGCAGGTTGCTATTTCACCTTGCCTCTTTCAGATATTGAAATGTAGGGGTCTGTTCTGTAGGTACAAGCAAGGTTCAGCTTGCTTGCAAGTTCAAGCAAAGCTCACTACATTCTGAAAAAGCCCTGAATCTTTAGTTCAGGTAGCTCTCATTTTTCTTCTGGGAGACCTTGTAAGCCTTCCACTGGTTATGTGGCCATAACCACATTGCTGGCTTTTATTAATTTGTTTGGATCAAACAAAAGCGTTTAGTGCAGTTTATAGGAGACAATTTTTAATTTATAAAGAGGTTTCTGGAGCCTGCGGGGTATGCTACTCAAGATAGTTGTGCTTGCGGGGTGGGGGTGGGGGACTAATCATGGGTTTTGACTGCTGTGGTCTCTTCATCCTACAATCCAGACTTGAGACAAAGTATGTACTGTTTGAAGGGAGACACTAAGGTTAAGCTTGCAGTTTAAGGGAAGCTGACAGCAGTTGTATGTGTCTTTGGATTTCTTCAGAAAGAAGATACTGTTTTTGTACAACCAACTCTGCCATTCAACAGAAGAGGTAAACCCCAGATTACAATTAATGGTGTTTTGTTATACTTAAAGCTTTTCAGCTTAATTGTCATTTGGGAAATAAAAGCTCTGGATACAAATTGTGCTTGCTTTATAAATGAAAAGTGTAATGGCCAGATGACATTATTTGAATTATAGCATGATCCTAAGTCTATTTGGCATCAGCACCACTCCTTAGCACCAATCCATGTCCTGTCGAAGCAAATGAGACTCTCATTGGTGGTGAGGGATAGTGCCAGTACTATCTAGCCTTAGGGTCATGCTGTATGTTGGAGTAAAATGTGGCTTTTGCACGCAACCTAAAAAAGCAAGCAGCTGTGGAAGTTGCAAAAGAGGCCTCCTTCTATAAACACTACTAAAACAGAGCCAGTGGGTGGACTCGTACATAACGCTGATAAAATCCAATGTCCGTGGAGCCCTAGAATATGTGTAATGAGCCCTGGATTAGTATTACATGGCCATGCGTGGTAGCATCTCATTTAAAGATACCCGTGGTCTCCTTCGGTGTTTCTCAGTCCATCTCTCAGCAGAATTTCTTTTGAAATGCTCTCCCTTCTTGGTTTCTCCTTGCCCTCTTAAATACTTTTTCGATGGCTCCCAGAAGATTCTCCTTTTTTCTGTTTCTGGGCCATTTGCTCAGTTTCTGGAAGCTGCTGGTAACTCTACACTTCACCTACATTATAATTGTCTTCCCTTCCTGTCCCAAAGTTTGATTAAATTATTTTGGGCTCACATTCTATTTTCTTCTTCCCAATCTTAACTTTTCTTTATGTTGTCCTCATATACAGATTTTCCTCTCAGTGGACTCTGTGTTTCTAGACAGCTCCAACAACACACAAATTGTCATATTTTGCATAATGATTTCAGAAGTACAAATGTATTTTTATTCACATGAAACCCACAATACGTGTTGTTTTCATAAACCCTTTCACACACCTATCATGGGCTTGGAAGTATTAGTAATTTATGGTTCTCCGTTACCCAGACGTCGTCAAACTGGGTTTATGTAGATGCTGGCATGCAAAGAACATTGCATCTCAGAGGAACCATATAATGTACACTTGGTGGGGCTGATCCCGTGCCCCGTGGATCCTGCATGGAGCCGTGCGCACCCACAGCTGTGTGGAAACCACATGGATCCCCATAGCGGGCATATTGTGCCCTGAGGAAACTCTGCGCATGTGTGCAGGATTTGTGGGGCATGGGATCACAGCCCCTATTTGTATTTTTGCTTCGGGGTTGATAGATTGGTACTACTGGCACATACTTTGGAGACTTCATTTGTTGCTCTATTGTTTGCTGTGTTGCCAACTGTCAACACAATCTTAGGTGCCAACTCACAATCCTAAGTGTTTTCTTGAAGCCCAAATAGGGAGAACTGTGATATATTTGTGAGAGTCTCAACTTTTATTTAACAAATTCTAGCCATCTGTGATTGCAGAGAGAAGCTTGAAAACGTGACTCCCAATATGTCTCTAGAAGCTCAAGACAAATAAAAACCCTCATACTCAGTTTAAAAAAACCCCCCTACTAGGAATGATGTTAAGGCATGGGTTTGACACTTTATTAAAAATAAATATTGGGAGATGGCAACCGTGTGCTCAAACTCTTAATGCTTATGTATTTTTAGAACAGCAACTGAGACTTCCTAGATGCTGCCAGACTCTATAAATATCGGTATGGAAATCCATTCAGAAAAAAATCATTTTTCTTGATCCAGGCAGCAGGGGCAAACAAAAAGATGCGTATAATGAACTGAAGTACGAATGGTGTGAACAGCAACAGCACCAGCAATGGATGTGTGTGCCTTACTGTACCCGGACACAAGCCAAGAAAACAATCTCTGCTGACAAAATGCAGAACAAAAATTAAACAACAATAAAGATCCCTACACCAAATGTAAAGAGCTATTAACTTGGATGAATATTTAACCTTTTACAAGTAGATTATTGATGTGTTTTTCTTTTTGGAGAAATTTAATGAATCGGTCTCCCAACTTTGTGTCTAGCCAGGACAATGAGGAGTTGTATTCAAGCACAGAAATGCCTGGCTTTCAGCCTGCTAATTAGAATGAGTCGTTTATTTTAAGTCTGCATCTGCAGTGCTTGCTGCATATGTCAATGACTCATTTAGTTGATTTTAGGGGTGTGCAGAAGGGACCTCATCCATTTTCATTTTAGCTTTTTTTTTTTGTTTAACAAAAAGCATTCATTTTCGGGGTTTTGTTAAAATTGGTTTTTGTCATTTTTATCACCAAAAAAGTATAAAAAACATTAAAAAGAGAATTAAAAAATCATTGCACGTGTGAAAAATGGCCACCGGACAGTTACACACGTGCATTCCCTTTACCAAAATGGCGGCAGCAGCATTGCTGCCATTTTGGAAAAGGGGAGCCAGTCTGTACATGTGCAGTGGTAAATTTGCACATGCACAGACCGGCTGCCCTTTTTCCAAGATGGTGGTGACACTGGGGCTTCCATTTTAAAAAGAGGTGTGCGTGTACGGAACAGTCCAGCAGCCATTTTTGTGCATGCACAATGTTTTTTGTAGTTTTAAAATTATTATTATTCACAAAAACAAATTTATTTAGATTTACATCCCACCCTGAGGATCAGGGCGGCTCACAATAAATACATAAGTAAAAATACATGTACAAACCTATAAAGTCCATAATTAAAACCCCATAAAAACATATTATTCGTTTTCATGTCTTTAGTTACTAAAATGAATAGAGCCCCATTTGTTTTAGTAACTAATAAAAACAAATTGAACAACTCTGTGGCAGGGCCCCACTTGACAGTGGGGTAAGTGTTGTCATGATCAGGCCCAAGTAGAATGTCACTCAAGGGCAACACCAACACAGCTTATTCCTCTCACAGTCCACCAGCCAGGCACCAGGTTTCTGGCCAGTCTACAATATATACACTACAGCCTAGCCCAACCACAGTCCATGCCTAGCTCCTTCAACTCACACGGATACTCTCTCTTCAGGCCCTCAGGTCCAGCCCACCTTCTCTCACAGCATCCCAGTCAGCCAGCCTAAGGGTTCCTCTGTCTCCGATATAACATCCATTTGTTTTTCCAATTTCTTAGTCATGCATGCTTGGACCCATCTTTATTTTCCTCAATTTGGCCCCGTCTACTTTCATCCCCCGGGAGACCAGGAGCATTCTCAGCTCCTGTTCTCTTTTTATTTTCTGTTCCGCCCCATCAGTTATATCACTATAAAACAGCTCCAGGACTTAACTCCCTTGTGTCTACTTGGGCCTCTTTCTCCTTGGGGCATTCTTTCTCTCCAAAGGCAGCTATCAGCTCGCTATAATCTTCCCCTTCTCTTTCCTCAGCAAACAGAGATTCCTCTTCTGACTCTAGTGAGGGCATCGAATCATTTTCTATCTTACTGTCTAATGGAGTTTGGGCTTCCAGGCCACTCTCTACTGGATTCCCCGAGGGGGTCCCTAGCCACTCCATTTCTTCTTCTGGTTCATCAAGACATGCCTTAGGCTTCTAACTGTCCTGTGGCCTTAGCAAGGTTTTTTGCATGTTCTTATATATTTGGGCCTCACTCAATTCCTGTATTTCCTGAGCCTCTTGCTCACTCCTATCTTGAGGCAGGACCCAATTAAGCCTTTCTTTCCTCTGTTTCGGGGTTCCTCTCCTCTAGGGGCTAACCTCTTCTGCTGTAGCTCTTTAGTCCTGCTTTGCCGGGTTATTTATTTCTTCAGCCCCTTTAAGTCTCTCTTCAGGGCCACACTGCTCTTCTGCAGATCTGCCACCTTATCTTGGAGGGTAATCTCAATCCTACACAGTTTCCCCATATTATCCTGCATTCTATTAATGTCTTGGGCTTTTATCCAGGTTTGGGTACCCCAGTTTACAAACCTGGCCTCTCCAGAGGCCTTAGGGATCCGTACCATTCTCAGTCCACCATTCTTCCCATGTGGTCCTGCTTCTTACAGGCCCAGCACCTTACTCCTCTAGCTGTGGCCAGTAAACCTTCCCCTCTTGTGCTGGGGTTCTTTTCCATTTGTGGGCAGGGTCCAGAGGTCATGTCCTCTGCACATGGCCATATACCTCACAGTTCCAACACTATTTGGCAGGGCCATAAACCATAGAAAGTCTCTCTCTGGATACCCAGAGTCCTTTTCTGGACTCGCCAACTTTGCAGTCATGCTTTCCATAAATGTCCAGGCTCACCACAATTATAATATTCCCGGGCAGCACCTCTCACCTTGGGTCCCCAGTACCTGCCCTCCTGTAGTCCTGGCTGCTGTCTGTGCCACTTTCGTAGCTTGTGCTTCACCCGGTTTCAGAGGCCGACCGCTTGTCTCCCTTGAGGGCGAGCATGCTCAGTTCTCCCTGTGCCTACTGAACATGTCTGTGGATTTGGCCTCAGACAGCCCTCCAAAGCTCTACTTCAGCAGTGATATCTTTATACACTGCTCCTGGGCCCAAAAACTCAGCTTCCTTTCAGCTAGGTCTTTCCCCTTTTTGACCTTCCTTGAGCTCCTTAACATATTATCCCCTTACTGGGGTGAGAGGCAGGCAGGCCCACCCTTCTCTGCATACCTCCCAGCCCTGGACCCTTAGAACAGAACTATTCCTGTATTATAATCCCTTTTATTACAATTACCATTGACATCTTCCCAGGGCTTCATTTGCACTCATTTAAGTGTCCTACAACCTTTAACTGTTACCATGGCAGTCTTTGTCGATGGTTCCCCTCCACCTTCAAAGAGGCTTTCCTTTTCTAAGCCATCTGGCTTTTCTAGTTGGTTAGCAGGTTTGCTCTAGCCTGTTCTCATTAGCCACTTTGCAAGCTAAGTTGCATTCTTAGTACCTGCAACCTCTGCTTATTAGCTGCTTGCACCCATGTTAAGCCTCTGCTAATTAACTGTTTGTAGTTTTTGAACAGGGCTCCAATAGGCTCACAGGGAGCCGCCCTGTTACAGTGACTTGGGATGAAAATCTGTGGTAGAATGGTAGACCTCTCATTGTTTAAATATAACCTGAATAGACGCTTGAAGTTCCTAAATGTAATTCCTTAACGTTATAATTGGATGAAGAGAGACATTGGGGGCGATCCTATGCCCCGCATACGCCACGTGCATCCTGCATGCACACGTGCATGCAAACTGCACGCATCTCCATAGGAATTGCATTGTGCCACTCAGATCCCGTGGCCATGCAGGACCTCTGTGGATCTCATGCGAATCACACACGGATCCTGCTTGGGATTGTGGCCATTGAAAGGATTGTCACGAAGTCTAAAATCTTTCTCATTTTAAATTAATAGAATTTAGAGGAAGCCACGTATGTTTCTAAATAGCTTTATTAAATAGCTTTTAGTATTTCTGTGTTTCATTAATTTGATCCAACTTTTCAATCAACTTTTGCTGTCATTAGATCATATAAATGCTTGCTACGTAATTATAAAATGGAAGAGAAATACTCCGTATGATCAGGAACACTGAAAGGTTTAGTTGTCATTAATGGTCTGAGTTGGCTTGAAAGCAGGTGTGACTCCTGCTAGAAAAATACATCTATTCAAGAGGGAACTGCGCATGCGCCGCCTGAGCTAGTCGCGGGGAGCTTGAGTTCCGCCAAAGCACAAAGAAAAACCTCCCGAAAAGGTGAAACGCAACAAAAAAAACTCACCCCAATTGCAGAGCAGCGCTGACCCCCCCATGCCTGGTAAGAAGAAGGGGGAGCAAAAAGGGCTCAATAAAGGTGGGATCAAAGACTTCTGTTCGCAGAAGCCCCAGCACCGTGAGCTGGAGGGAAGAGAGGAGGAGAAAATGGCAGCGCACGCCATGCAAACAGATCCCCCAGAGACAGAGCACAATAGCAACGAGGTGCTCAGTATTCTAAGGGACATCCAAAAAGATATTTAAAAAAGCAGAGAAAGATAGGGAGAAGCTCTTCTCAGATATGGCCAAAATGCAGAAGGACATAAAAACAGGCAGGAAAAAACCTGAGGCCATTACAAAACGAGTGGATACTGTGGAAAGTAGGATCTCAGAGGCAGAGGATCAAGCAGTAAAAACTGCAGAGCTGGCTGACAACATGCACAAGCAGATGGACTGGATATCACAAAAATTGGAGGATCTAGAAAACAGTTCAAGAAGCTCTAATTTAAGAATTGCAGGAGTAAAAGAAGGCATGGAAACGGTGGGGATGGTGAACTTAATATGGAAGATCTTGGGAACTATCTTTCCAGAAACACCAAGCCTGCATAAGCCTAAAATAGACTGGGCCCACAGGACAGCGCCCACCCACCCCCGAAATGAAACAGAGCCAGCACGAATTATAATATTTAAGCTAAAGTATTTTCAGGATAAAGAAAAAACATATTTAAAATGGCCAGACAGAAGAGAATGGAGCTGGAATTTAATAACACAAAGATAAAGATTTTTCCAGATTATGCCCAGGAGACCATGCGAAAGAGGAGGAATTGGATAAAGTACATGGGCACCCTGAAAGAGAAAGGAATGGAACCACAACTCTGGCCTCCTGAGAAGCTGGTGGTAACGCACAGAGGGAAGAGAAATTTTTTTACAGACCCTGAGAACCTGGAGACCTTTCTGCATAGTAACAGATCTCAGAGAAAGGACCTGGAGGAACAGGACTGAGGAGGCTCAGAGAGGACCGGGGGGGTGAGAACTGGAATAAAAGATTAAAGATAGAATTTAGAATTCACCTAAAGAAAATGAAGGATAACATAAGAAACAAAGGGAGGAAAAAGAAATAAAGAAAGGGGGGGGGGGGCAGGAGAAGGAACACACACACACACCCGGAATAGAGAGAGCTTTGCGAGCAACAGAGCAAAATATAGAATAAAGGGAGAGAAAAGAGAGAGAAAGTGACAGGATCACCGCTACCAAGTTCCCCTAGAAGGGGTAGAAGAGACAAAGGGAAAATGAAAGAAGGAATAGAGGAAAATAAAAGAGAAAAATGCCACAGGGAAGGGCAGAGAAAGGAAAGGAGTAAGGGAGGGAGTCAGGAAAGGGGGTAAAAGATTTATAATCTGTCCAGCTGACAGGAAAGTTGGGGAGGGGAGGGGTGTTGGCCGGGGAAGGGGTACCACAAAGCTAGACGGTAAGAGAAAAGAGTATGTGGGAGAAAGAAAGAAGAGAACAATGATAGTGGATTACTTGACAGATAAGGGCAAGATCAACGGGGCCATGTGGAAGCAACATCCCTTCGCAGGGACAGCAATGAAAAAATGGGAAGAGATAGTAAAAAAAAAAATGAAGATCAAAAAGGAATACTCAGCGTATACGGATATAGCCGGAGATGGGGAGGAGGAGCTTATCAAATCTGCAAAAGAAATTGAAGGAGAAAAAGATTAGGAGAGCGGGTCAATTATTTCAGGGGGGAAAATTTATAACACTGCGAAAATGCAAAGAGATAATACAGGGGGAGGCAGACACCTTTCAATACATACATATAAAAAGCTTGTTCACAAGAAAGGAACAAAGGGAACAAAGGCAGGGTATCTAGAATCTATGATCAATTAAAAAACATATGGTATAAGGAAGAACACAAATATATGAGTAAATGGGAGAAGGACTTGAATATGCAATTAAGTAAATGAGAAGGTTGATATTTGGAACCATATGCATAAATGCTCTAGGGCGCTGCAATTCAGGGAAATACAAATAAAGTTAATAATGAGATACTACTTAACTCCAACAAGACTAGAAAAAATGGGAAGAGAGGCAAGTGGATTATGTTGGAGGGGGTACGGGGAGAGGGGCGCATGTATGCATTGCTGGTGGGAATGCAGTATCATTAAACCATTCTGGACACAGATTTGGAAATGTGTAAATAGAGTTGCAGGAACTCTAGTGCCCTTCACCCCAGAAACTGGATTGATGGGGAAATACCCAGAAGCAAAGATCACCAAAAAAAAGGGCAGACTCGTGTAAAAAGCTCTGCCTAGTGGCAATAAGTTTAATTGCAAGGAAATGGAAAGATACAAAAGGACCCATCTTTGCGGAGTGGATGAATCACCTCTGGTACATGTTCTCCATGGGAAAAACAACGTTGGGATTGAGAGAACAAAAACAACGAAAAGACTTTGAAGCAACATGGTACCCCTGTATGACAATAATGCAGCGTGAAACAGTCGAAAAAGACGAAAACGCATACTTGTTTGACTTTTATATCTAAGGAACAAGGTGGCACTGGACCCGGCAAGTTGGGGGGGAGAGGGAGGGGAGGAGGCGTACAAGCAATCAAACTGTAAGACTTAAAGATTTGAGAATGTGAAATATTGGTATGTTAAAAGTTAATAAAAATATATATTTTTTAAAAATATACATCTATTCAAGTGAATAGGGCTTGCACTAGGTTGGAGTCAGTCCTATACTTTTCTTATTATTACTTCTTACTCGTACTGACTGTACCCAGTTGTTGTCAGTTGTCTAGTGCTTACTGGTTGCAACCTTTTGGGGTCAGGACCATTTTTACACTGTTATCACACATGTGCATTCTGCTTAGTACTGTCAATCCTTGATCCTTAATAAGCTTCCCTTCAAATGCTGATCATACAGACTGAGTATCTGTATGTTCCTGTACTCTGATGCATGGATTTTAGATCTTGCTTGGATTTAGGGAGGGCTGGATTTAAGAGAGACAGGCCTTGGGCAGCAGATTCTGAAGGTCAGCAGGGGTCCAGGGAGAGAGGACCAAGGCTGGGGGCTGCGCTGCAGCTGGGAAGCTTCTCTGGGAAGCAGCCACACCGTTACACCACCTTCTCCCCCCACCCCACCACCACCCCAGCAGTACCACCATGACAAGCATGCTGCCCACAGCTGAAGAGGGGGACCCTACCCAGAGAAGCCCACCCTGGGGGCCCAAGCCTCCCACAAACCTGCTCCATAGCGGCAGTGGCACTCACCCCCATTACGCGCACGCACATACGCGCAATAGTTAGGTTGCTGATAATGTTGTGATGGTTCGCATGCGTACATTGTTGCTGCCATCTTTTCTCTCTGGAGCATGATGGGGAATGTAGTCCATAAGCTCCAGAGAGTAAAGATAGCAGCAGTCTGTGGCCACTTTCAGACATTCCCCCCTGCGCATGTTCTGGCTGCGGGGAGGGGGTGGGAAATGCGCAGCCAGGATATGCACAGGGATTGGCTGGTCTGAAAGGCCCCCGCCCTGCGCCGGGATGCAGAGCTTGATTTCCTGCTCTGCATCCCTGCGCCTCTCTGCTGGCAAAGCCGCACTGGGGTGGGGGTGGGGCCTTTCAGACCAGCTGATCCCCACGCATATCCTTGCTGCATATTTCCTCCCCCCCCCCCCCCGCAGGCAGAATATGGGTGGTGGTGGAAATGTATGAAAGTGGTGGTATGCACATGCGTGCAATGGCTTGGGGAGCATGACTTTGGGGGGGCAGCAGCCTGAGACGTACCTAGGGTCAGTAAATTCTGAAGTCCAGCTCTGGATTTAGGACTTCATTTTAGAAGTATTTGATATCAAATGGAATCTATGAAATTGGTACAAGACTTGAATATGTATTTTATCTATATGCAGACACTAAGAGTGTATGTTGTCAACATTCTGGATATTATTATATAAACAAGCTGGTTACTTCAAAATACTAATAATGCTTTCTCTCTCTTTTTTTCTTATTCAGTCCATTTTACGGAGAAGACTTTTACTGTGAAATTCCGCGGAGTTTTCGTCACCTATCGTTTTACATTTTTGATAGAGATGTTTTTAGAAGGGACTCCATCATAGGTATGTGCTGAGTAAAGTTATTGTTTAGTTCCAATTCTCTTTCCTTGGTGGTTTCTAGTCTCCTCAAACTATATACAGTTTTATGCATACTGATAGTGACTCTGTCCTGATTGGTTCAGGAGCCATGTGGCCAGTCGGTAATAACCAAAGAGCCATGACTGCCTATCCATCCACCGTAGCAGCAGCCACTGCTGGGGACAGGCTACAACTTTGAATGGTCACCACCTAATTAGTAGGGGTGGAACCTCAGCCCGAATTATGGGTTTGGGTGTTTTTGTTTCAGTTTTAAGGCTTTTATGGATTTAATTATGCTTTCAGTTTTATATTTAAATCCATGAAAACCTTTTAAACCATTTCCCCCCACACCAGGGCCCTCTTTTCCCCCACCCATCTCCACCCTGTGGGGCCCTGGGATGTACTACTTAGCGACCTCAGAGGGCTTGATTTAAAGCTCTGCCGGTCTGCTGCTACTGTGTGGGGCCTCCTGACAAGCTCCCTTGCCATGGCCGACTGCGGAGCTCCCTGCTCTGTACCTTGCATGAGCAAAACAGCCGCCGGGGCCGTTTTGCTCATGCACAAATGGCTGTCACCCTTAACCAAAATTTTATGAAAGGGAAGCATGCAAATAAGAAGAGTTTAAAATGTACAATAAGTGTTTGAGAACCATCTTCTTAATTTCAAAAGCACTGTTGATAATTATGTCTTTCATGGGCCTTTTATCGACAAATGTTCCAAAGTGCTATATAAACCATTATACATACACATCCCTGAAATCCATCCATCTTTACGATAGAGGGCAGAAACTAGTGCAGTGATTTCCAAACCTTTTGTCTACACAATCCCATTTTGAATTTGTTGCTGTGATACCAAACAGCAGCAGACATGTAGAGTATTCAAAATCGTGACACCCCCCTCCCCCTTGGAGACGCAGTCCACAATTTGAGAGCCACTGAGTTAATGGCTACACAAACACTATACAATGGTGGTGAAAGAGGAGGAATTTTACTTATACAAGGTAAAGGATGGTAAAACGATATGTTCACAAAGGAAGGGTTCCATGAGATGTTTGTCTAGGCAATGGAGCCAGGATCTTAGCTTTTTAGATATTATTTGAAAGGCCCATGTGCAATGAGTTGCAGGGCACTCAATATAACCACTGAGGAAGTAATAAAGAGTTTAGTTTAATTCTAGTTATTTTTAGGGACACGCTTGTGACCCTTGTTTTCAGGCTCTTAATTAAACTGGTAGCTGATGTTTTTCACTACCCTAGTTAATCTGTACTCCTCAATGAAGAGTGTATGTTTTGATAACTGGAGAGAAGGAAAGGTTGAAATACAATTATTAGGGAAGGGTGTGTGAAAATGTATATATTTATTTATTTATGGTTGCATTTGTATGCTACCCCCTCCTGCTACAAGCATCTTGGGGTGGCTAACAACATAATAAAACATATTTTTAACACATTAAAATGTTTAAACAAACATTTTAAAAATAACTTGTATATAATCATTAGTGAATACTGAATGAAGTATCAATAGTACTTATCTATTGATAAATTTTCATAGTATATTTTTCAGCATATGGTCACTGGAATATTCCTATGCCAAAAAAGGTATGCAATGGTGCAGAAATTTGTGATAAATTACATGGTGAGGAAGGGCGAGCTGGGAAAAAGTAAAATAAGGTTGTAATTTGAATGTATTATTTAAAATAAGATCAAGGTTATTGTGATAGTATTGATCTGGAACCATTTGTCTGGGATCAGATGTGAGTATATTGTCAGGTAGCTATGTACAGTTACTTGAAGATGATACTGTAATAATTTTCCATAAATAGTCCCTAATGTACAAATAGTAACTTCTGAATACTGATAATATAAAGGCAGGTTTCTTAATTAGCAGTGAAGAGGATGGACACTTGGAAGACCCAATGCAGAAGAGGATTTTATCAAGGAACTTTGAAGTCTATAAAATCATCTTAAATTTTCCTTTCAGAGGTTGTGAACTCAGCTGTCAGTTTTCTGTCTAATTCACTATACTTCTTTCTCCCATGATTACTTGTAGCTGAGGGCTCTCCCCTATCCTAGAGAGAAGCATAAGTCTCACAGTATACAGTGGATATAAAGTCGCACACCAGCAAAAATATTTTGGGTAATGTTTCCTGCATGTAAAACACTGGAACAAAAAACAAACCCAGCCGGATAAATACTTGCACAATAGATAACTTTTTGGAGCATTGTAATGTCCATTTTTGGCTATGCCGGATGAAAGGATCTTGCAGATAAATATATTTGTGGTTATGCGTGTTTCAGTGCTATGTCTTTGTTTTCCTGAAGCTAACTTGCTAAGTCATTCAGAATCTTCTTGGCTAACAACTTTGCACTTCACTTGACATCCAAGATATATTGAGGGCAAAGTGCATTGTTTGATCTAAATATTAATAGTCTGTATTCATACATATATGTATTTGTAATGCAGGTGTTCTCAGACATTACTTTGAAAAGAAGTTAGTCATGTTAGACCAGGGATAGGGAATAGAACTAATACTGGGGACCCGGCCGGTTGGGCACCCTGTTGAATTTGAAGTGCCTGACTGGGCTACCCAACTCCCCAGACCCTGGACTGACTCTCCTCGCTGACTGGACTGCTGCTCCTCTGGTCTGCTCCCGGTCTTCTCCTGGCTGCAGTGCTCCCTGCTTCTCCCTGCTCCACACACTGATCAGCTGAGCAGGAAACTTCTCCACTCAGCTTTTTCTGAGCAGGGGGGGGGGAGGGGGCACGTGGAGGCCTATTCCCATCTGCATGCATGCCCCCAATGGGTCCCCTGTTCCCAGGGAGACCCAAAATGGGGGTGCATGTGCTCCCCTGATATGGGTCCCCCTGGGAACAGGGGACCCATTATGGACGTATGCATATGGGAAGAGGTCTCCTTGCTTCCCTCCCCTGCTCAGAAGAAGCCGAGTGGGGAAGTTTCCCACTCAGCTGAGCAGTGAGTGGGCCAGGAAGAAGCAGGGAGCGCTGCAAAGAGGAATTTGGACTGGAGGAACAGCAGCCTGGCTGGTAAGATGAGTCAACTTGGGGGGCCACAGGTGCTGGGATTAGCTTCCCAGGGCATCCTGAGATGCCCCAGTAATTCCTGCATTTCCAGGTACCGGGTACCCAATGTGGAGGCTGGGTACTCTGTCGGGTGCCTGCTGGGGGTGCCTGAAAATTCAGGTAATACCCATGGGCAGCTAAAGTGCTACCTGCTGCCTCCGTTGGAAGCAGGGCTTTTACAAGATTTGCGCAACATGGGAAACTTACCGGCTTTCCCAATGTTTTCCCCATTTTCTGATACTTTTCTCACATTGATCGGGGCTGACATGGGTCAGTCCCAAGCTCCATGTGTACCCTGCGCACCCCCGGGAGCTGTGGAGGTTAAAGTTTCCCTGCTAAGCACTGGGGAAGTGATGGAAATTGCTAAAAGTGCTGTAAAACTGTTGTAAAAATCCTGGAAAGTAACAACAACAAAAGTCCCAGAAAGTGACAATAAAAATGGCAGAAGCATGGCATCCCCGGAAACTGTCAAAATACTGACGGACACTTGCAAGCACTCCTGAAAGGTTGGTATTTCCCTTTGGAATGGGAACACTTGCTCTTATCTCAGCGCTACCTCTGAGAGGCCACATTAAAAATTAGTATAAGCTTCAAGAGCTGCATAGAAAATGAGTGAGGGTGTTTAAGGGCTGCACTGAGGAAGAGGAGGGTCCAGAGAGGGGATTTCTGCCCTGGGTCTGCCCCCTGTCCTTGTGTGCATGTCTTACATTGAGCTCAATCTTCCTATGCTTGAGGATAGGAACTGGATCCAAGGGCTAGCCAGGAATTGGAAAGGGACCAAATAAAAACTGTCCGCAGGCCACATTTGGCACCCAGGCCTGAGGTTCCCTACCCCTGCATTAGACTGTCCCTTGAAATTGTGTATCCCTGCCATCACCCTCTGAGATCTTATAGTGGCCCATATTTAACTCGTGGCTTATAAAGCATATTGAGATACTTGCAGTAGGAAAGGTATACCAATGAATATAAACCAATTCTGCTTGCATGAGGTCTTATTTCTATTAACAGAGTGTAAGAAGAAACAGCATCTCTTTCTGTACTTCAAAATAAAGGGTCTTCACTTTCCTACACAATAATTAATTATAGAGCAAAGAGAACATATGGTATGGTGTGGTATTCGGGGGCAAGGGGAAATTGGGTTAGGGGGAGGGCAAGGGAAATGGGATAGGGAGGGGGGTATTCCCCCATGGTGAGAGAATGGGGGACGGCCCCTGGGGGGGGAGGCTCGAGCTTCCCCGTGAGAGGGGGAGGCTCGGGTGTGTGTGTGGGGAAGGGGTGAGGAGGTTGGGGGGAGGGGGGCCTCCGGGGGTTTTGGGGGAGCAGCCAATGGGAGGGGGTCAGGACGGTGCGGATGGGGGGTGGAGGAGGAGTTGGCCATAGGGGTCGTCATGGGCCACGGATGGTATGGTCTAGAGGGGCATAGGGCCTGGGTTCCCAGGGGCCTTAAGTCCCTTGTGGAAGTTAGGAGGGCCTGTGCCCCACCTGAGATTGCGGAGTCGCGGAGTCCAGGGTCCGCCAGTGGGGGACTGATGCTGCTGAATGCAAGGTCCGTAGTTGTTAAGGCCCCGGTAATCCGGGATCTGATCCTGGATGGGGCGGTGGACCTTGCATGTATAACGGAGACCTGGCTGGACGAGGAGGCGGGGCCAATTTTGGCCAACGTCAGTATACTGACATCGTTCCAGCTGGGTATGCCGTGAAGCATCAGCCTCGCACTGGGGGCCGGAGAGGTGGTGCGACTATGATTTTTAAAGAGATGTGGTTTGTTAGGAGGTATCCAGTTCCAGATATTCCTGGAATCGAGGCCCTCCATATGGTGGTTGATTTGGCTCAGGGCAATTTAGGGGTGCTGCTGGTGTACCGGGCCCCTTCCTGCCCAGTGGCATCCGTGGCCGCTCTAGCAGAGCTGGTCTTGGTGGTGGCGCTGAACTCCTCCAGGACTTTAATGCCCATGCCGGCCTTGTGGAAGCGGAGCGAGAGTTCATAGCCACCATGGCAACCATGGACTTGTCCCAGGTTGTCACCTGCCCGACCCATGTGTGGGGACATATCCTCGACCTGGTGTTCTGTTCTGGCCTTGAGGCAGGTGATTCGATAGTGGAGGATTTAAAAGTTATGCCCTTGTCATGGACGGATCATTATCTCCTTCAGGCCAGTCTCTTAGTGTGCCACCTCCAGAAGGGGGTTGGACCAGTTAGGTTGGTCCGCCCCCGGAGGCTGGTGGAACCTCTGAGGTTCCAGGAGGCCCTGGGGGATATAACCCTGGTTTCTGATGGCTGCTCTGTTGATGAACTCTTCCGGGCTTGGAATATTTTGCTCAGGGTGGCTCCGAAACGCCTCCTGCCCTTGTCAGGTCACTGCGGGGCCCCTTGGTTTACTGAGGGGCTGTGGTGTACGAAGCAGGTAGGCAGGCGATTAGAGCGATGCTGGCGTCGGACTCGTGCTGAATCCGACCGACTTCTCAGTAGGGCCCATTTGCAGTCCTACATTGAGACTGTGAGGGTGGCAAAGAAAGAATTCTTTGCCACCCTCATAGCGTCTGTAAAGTCACATCCAGTGGAGCTGTTTCAGGAGGTGTGGGGGCTGATCAGTCCGGTCTCCCTCCGCCTGGACGGGGACTTGTCCCAGGTCCGCTGTGAGGAGTTTGCAACCTACTCTGCAGACAAGATCGCTTGGATCCAGAGCAATTTTGACACTGGATTAGGAACAGTAGAGGTGGAGCGTGAGGTGATGGAGGCCCCGTCTGGTCCATCTTTCTGGGATGAGTTTCAGGAAGTGACACCAATGCTGTGGATGTCTTGGGGTCTGTTAGAGCCACTAGTTGTGAATTAGATCCTTGCCCGTCCGGGTTGGTGAAAGCCTCCAGGGAGACATTGGGGATGGTGTTGGCGGGGGTGGTTAACGTGTCCCTTCAGCAGGGGAGAGTGCCGTACGGTCTCAAGGAGGCCGTGGTGCGCCCCCTGTTGAAGAAGCCATCGTTGGATGTGGACGCTCTCGCCAACTACCGCCCCGTCTCTAACCTCCCCTTTTTAGGGAAGGTTATTGAACCGACAGTGGCTTTGCAGCTCCAGGTTCACCTTGACAGCATCGGTGTCTTTGACCCGTTTCAATCTGGGTTTCGCCCCGGCTATGGTACAGAGACAGTGTTGGTGGCCTGGGTCAATGATCTCCGCCGGTAGATGGACGCAGGACGTTCAACATTATTGGTCCTGCTAGATCTCTCGGCCGCGTTTGACACAGTGGACCATGGGCTGCTGTTGAGATGATTGCGTGACCTGGGGGGGCTGGATGGGACTGTCTTAGGATGGTTCCAGTCATTCCTCTCAGGGAGGACCCAGCGGGTTGTCCTGGGGGCAAAGATATCTAGCCCCCGGGCCGTAGACTGTGGCGTTCCGCAAGGTTCAATCTTGTCTCCTTTATTATTTAATGTGTATATGCAGCCCTTAGGGGAGATCATGGGAGGGTTTGGTGTGCGTTGCCACCAATATGCTAATGACACCCAGCTTTACCTCTCTTTTTCAACTGACTCAGGTCCTGCCGTCTCTGTGCTATCCCAGTGTTTGGAGGCCGTGGTGAGATGGTTGGGGCAGAGCAGACTGAGGCTCAATCCTGATAAGACGGAGGCGGTGATGGTGGGTAAAACGGGGGAGGTGTTGGCCCCCATCGTGGAGGGGGTACACCCCTCCATGGCCCAACAGGTGCGGAGTCTGGGGGCTGTTATTGGATTCGGGTCTCCGCCTGGACCAGCAGGTGGATGCGGTGGTGAAGGCAGCTTTCTGCCAGCTGTATTTGGTGCAGAGGCTGCACCTATACATCTCCAGGCCTGGCCTGGCCACTTTGATCCATGTTTTCATCACCTCAAGGTTGGACTACTGTAACGCGTTCTACGTGGGGCTTCCCTTGAGGCTGACCCAGAAGTTGCAGCTAGTGCAGAACGTGGCAGCACGTCTCCTAATGGAGACCGGTCGGCGAGAGCATATTACACTTGTGCTCCATGCGCTGCACTAGCTGCCTGTAACATACCAATCCAGATTCAAGGTGTTGATTTTGATCTATAAAGCCTTGTACGGTCTCGGCCCCGGATATCTCCGGGACCGCCTCGCCTTCTGTGACTCAGGATAGCCCCTTCGGTCCACCGTGAGTGCCTTCCTGGAGGTCCCCCTCGTAAGGCGGGGGGCCACAATGGAGAGGGCATTATCGGTGGCAGGGCCACGGTTGTGGAACTCCTTCCCGGAGGAAGCCCGCCTGGCCTCAAGTCTGTTGGCCTTCTGTTGGGCCTCTAAGACATGACTGTTCTCCCAGGCCTTCCGGGGTGGGGGATAATTGGGAGAGGGGGGTGTTTTTTGTTTAAAAAGGTTTTGTTTTAATCATTGTGAATTTTTATGTCAATTTATTTTAAACTGTTTTATCTCTGTTGGAAGCCACCCCGAGATGCCGTAGGCATGAGGGGGCGGCATATAAATATGATTAAATAAATAGATCAGTTAAAAATGGAGAACCTGCCAAATCATCAGATCATTTTGCACCATCCCAAAAGAGTAATTAATACTGTGTACCCTTCCTGTGACCGACATGCCATCATTTATATTCTGCTGAACTTATATGTAGAAGTACAAATAGGGATTGGAAAGGTTTTTTATGTATTTACTTTAGAAACGTAAAACCATAACTCTCACATGAACATTTCTTTTTTAGGCCTATTTTTTTGGGATGGGGGAATACATGTGTGAGTGCCCTGAAGTCTGGATTTAAGGAATGTTGGTTATTTTTATAATTTCATTTTGAGACAAATTCTTGTCTCTCTTACATGAGCAAGGAGCATATTCCAAAGTATGATAGTTCTGAGGCTCATGTAGTAGGTGAAGCATATTTGAAGCTATGTGTGTTCAGGACCTACACCATGCTGTTAAGATAGACAAGGAACTCTTCCTGATATCCATCCTATAGTTCTCTACAGATCTTTCCTCTTTTTGTGTTGACTTCTACTTTGAACTGCAGCACTTTCTGCAAAGGTGCTTGGAGGGTGATGGGAGATATACTATTTCTGAGCTTGGGAGAGAATGTCTGGGCAGGGTGTGCCCTTCATTCTGTACAGTTTCTCTTTGCTTAATCTGGTGGAGGAATTGTTGCAAAGTAAAGCCAATTAAAGGCAAAATTATGTTGTCCTACTAATTTTGTCTTGTCTTAATATGAGTATGCTGATGTGGATATCCACTATAACCTCTAGGTAGTTGCACCCAGTTCTCTGTCTTCACCCTTCTGAAATCAGGACGGTGCGGAAATCATGGAATCCTAGAAAGGGACTTTGAGGGTCATCTTTGGATACAGGAAATCTATGAGGGTCATCTTTGACTACATAGAGGAAGACTACAACATCCCCAACAGATAGCTATCCAGCCTTTTTAAAAAAAAAACAAAAAACCCCACCCCCCCAACTCCAGTGACGAAGACCCTACAATCTCTCTAGGCAACTTGTTACATTGCCGAACAGTTCTTACTGTTAGGAATTTTTTCTTGATATCTAACCAAAATCTACTTTCCTGTAAACTGAGTCCATTATTTCTAGCCTTACCCTCTGCAGCAGGACAGTTCCTTGCCATCATCTTGATGGCAGCCCTTTGAAGACTGCTATCATGTCTCCCCTTAATCTTCTATTTGCTAGACTAAACATACGCAGGTTCTTCAACATTTTCTCTTAAGACTTGTTTTCCAGATCCTTTATCACCTTTGTTGCCCTCCTTTGAACACGCTCCAATTTGTCGATGCCTTCTTAAAATGAGGCACCCAAAATTGGACACACTTCTCCAGATGAGGACTGACCAGTGCAGAATCAAGTGGAATTATTACTTCTGCTGACTTGGAGACAATGTTTCTGTCAATGCAGCCTAAAATTCCAGTGGCTTTTTTTTGCAGCTGCCTGCATCATATTACTAACTCATGTTCTGTCTGTGATCAAACACAATCCCTAGATACTTTTCACATGTGCTTTTGCCAAGCCAAGTATCCCCCATCTTATACTTGTGCATTTGTTTTTTCTTCCCTAAATTCAGAACTTTACATTTATCTAAGATGAATTTCCTTTTATTAATACATCTCTGGGGATTTCTCCAACCTATCAAGATTTGTTTTAATTTAAATCCATTTTCAAAGGTGTTTAGCTACCCTTCCTAGTTTGTCTCATCTGCATACTTTATAAGTATTCCCTCCACCCATTCATCCATGTCATGGTTGGGGGCTAGGTATATGCCGTTTCATTTTTTAATATCTGTATTTTAATTGTTATTTTAACTTCTTGTTTCTGTGCTGTATGCCGCCCAGAGATGCTGTCGGCATGAAGAGCAGCTAAGAAATGCAAAGAAATAAAATTAATTAAATAAATAAATAAATAAATAATAAAGAAGTTGCTTAGAACTGGGCCCAATATACTTGCTGAACTAAACTGTGCACTTCTCAGCAGAGCTCCAACTGGAGTAGATTCAACACTGGAACTATTGCAAATAGATATATCTGAAGGCCTTGGGCCCGCATAATCATTAGAGGTGTGGTTGTTTGTTTGTTTTGTATAGTGTAAGCAATGTATTTGGTGCTTTACAACTGTTGAAAATAGACAGGGTCCCTGTCCTGGGGGTTTACAATCTAAGAAAGACAAGGGCGGGGAGACAAGGTTATGGCGTGAGTGATGGATGAGTTACGGTGTGATTGCAGTTGTACTGTTATTATTGTAACGCAAACTAAATTACCTAAAAGATTTCTATTGGGAAACCTTGTGAAATAAAGGTAATTGTGAAAGAGATTGCCCAGAACAATCCTGCAAAGGCCATTGCTTACCACGTAATGGTTATGCTACATGCTCACCTAGAATTTCTCTAGTGAATTAGAAGAGTGCCATAAGGATAATAGGCAGTTGATGATGAGCTATAGCAATTCTGAGGTGGTCACATATTATACTCATTTTAAATTAGATGTTGGTTAGGGAGGCTAGGTTTCTATGGTGCCACTCATATATTTAGCCATAAAACTGAAGCCTGGAAAAGCAAACATCCATAATTGTTTTACAAATACATTGGGTGTTAGATGTAATTTCACCTGTATTTCTCAGAAACCATTAAAATAACCTGTTTCCCTTCTTCACAGGAACACCATAGGTTTGCTTGTTTGAATGATTTGGTTCCTAGGAATTTTGAAGTCCAGGAAAATGACTTTTTAGACAAATATTTTAAAAATGGGATTGTAGATCTTAGACTTGAATGCTCTTTCAGGTGCTGGTGACATAAGTAGAACACTTCCATTGAAGATGGGATAAGTGACTTGACTGGTTTGATTCATTTCCCCCTGTGGAAACATTGTAGATCTGCTTTAATTTTGGGCACTAGAGGGGATAATATAGTTAAGAAATAACAGGACTTATTAAGGACTTTACTAACATATTATGTAAATGTAGAGTTAGCATGTACATGGAAATGCTGAATCTAAAAAAAAATCAACAAGGGGTATTTGCCCTTATTTGAGTGCCAAGCTGAGGTTGTCAACAAAGGCTACAAGCACAGTCTCAGTGCCATGCCCAAGACAAAATTTTGACTGACATGGGTCCGGGAATCCAATAGCATCAAGATGCACCAGAAGCTGTGAGGCGACCACTCATTCAATAACCTTCCCTGACAAGGGAAGATTAGAAATGGTGCGATTGCTGGCAGGAGAAGTCAAGAAATGGTTTTTTCACCAGGGGCCAGAAGATGGCAATTTTGTGGCTTTCAGGCATCCTGCCCTCTCAAAGGGAAACATTCACAAGCCCAGCTAGCAATGGCCCTAAAGTCTCCTAGCTAGCTTTCACCAGCCAGGACAGGTATGGATCTAATTCAAAACTGATCGCATCACTCCAAACACCCCCTCTGCATCACAGTGGGTGAGGCTAATTGAAGTTGAATAAGCAAACCAGACAAGACCAAGCCTTCCCAACCCCAAACTCCGATTCTATACCCAAACTAGCAGTTCCCAAGTCTAGCCAAATACGAGTGACTTTATCTACAACGTAGGTGGCAAACTCATCATGGCAGGCAACTAAAGACTCTAATCCCAGGTGGAGACTTATATTTAGGCTTCACACCAGCAGGTAACTTCAGGTGCTTTATTGATAGGCATTAAGTTACACAAAGTCCCAAGGTTTTAGAGAAGTCCATATACTTCTCTACTAACTGCCTTTCTGTTTCTGATTCCAACTTCAACTGAACTTTACAGCAAGCATCTCTTAAAGAGACAATAGTATTTTTAGAACACATTACATACACCACACTCCTCCCCTGTATTTTTAAATAAATTTAACCTTTCGGGTGGCTTACGATTTCGCCTGGGCTAAGAACGCATCTCCAGAAAACTTGTTTTTTCTTTTAATATTTTCTCTTTCTCTTCAGCCTGAGGTTTCACACTATCAGTATCTTCGTTAAACTCAAGAGCTGTTTTGGCTGTCTCATTAAACTCATCATCTGACCAGTAATATGTAGGACCCATTTTTCTATCACCTTCAGACTTGCGTTTTTCTTTATCCTGCCTGTTACATCTTATGTTTGTCTGCAACAATTGTTCCACATGCCTTTTTATTTGTTCCCCGTTTACTTCTTCTACATAGGTTACTGGACCCCTACTTCCCACTTCTTTCCTCCCCTGTAGCTTTGTACTAAAACTGGTTGTTCCACCTGGAAATAACGTAGCCTACGTTTTACAGAGCTGACCTTAGTGTGCTGACGATCAGTTAAGTGTTCCACTAAATCCAGTCTAAGCAAATCAAAATGAGTACACACTTGGCGTTTCAGGAAAAGTTCAGCTCGGGTTTTCTGAGGGGTGGCATGAGGGGTGGCTCTATAACACAACAGAAAACTTGCAATACAGCATTGAATGGGTGATCTATCCTGATTTTTATCCAGAACCCTTTTTAGAGTCAAACCACTCTGCCAACCTATTAGAAGCTGGATGATAAGTGGCAAATCGAATGTGTTTCACAGCATTTTGTTTCAAAACTTTTAAAAATTCCTCTGAAATAAATTGGGGACCGTTATCTGATACTAACTCCATAGGCAACGCATAAGAAGCAAACAATTGCTGAAGCGTTTCCACCAGTTTAGTTGTGGTGATATTTGTCATGGGAATCACCTCTGGCCACCTGGAATAAGCATCTATTACTACTAAATACATCTGCTTATTTTTTTCAGCAAAATCCACGTGCAAACTTTGCCAGGGGCTCGTAGCCCATTTCCATGGATGCAGTGGAGACTTTTCTGGCATATTTCTGTGACTATTGCACTCTTCACAGGCACTACTTTCCCTCTCAATATCTTGATCCAGACCCGACCACCAAAAATAACTTCTGGCCATATTTTTCATTGTCACTATTCCTTGATGCTGCTCATGTAATTCAGCTATCAGTTTGCCTTGCAAGGTTTTTGGAATTATTACCCGTAATCCCCAGAGCAGACACACATTTTCTACAGTCAATTCCATTTTTCGGACAAGGTAAGACTGTAAATGCACATCATCCGCCACTCAAAGTGGCCATCCCGATAAAGTATATTTCTTCACTCTTGCCAAAATAGTCTCTTTCTGTTTCTGTAGCCAGCTCTTTAGCTGTAACAGGCAGATCTTCTATAAACGATATTCTGAACAGGGAGTCTCCGTAACAGGAGGACGCCTCTATAATAGGCAATCGTGACAAAGCATCTGCATTAGCATGTTTTTCTGAAGGTTTGTATTTAACATCATATTGATAAGCAGCTGGGAGTAATGTCCATCTCTGCATCCTGGCTGCTGCTAGCAGAGGAATTCCAACTTTAGGTCCCAAATTTTTTACTAAAGGCTTATGATCTGTAAATAGAGTAAATTTCCTCCCAGATAGATATTCATGAAATTTTACCACCCCAAAAATAATGCTCAATGCTTCCTTCTCTATCTGGGAGTATATTTTTTCCATTTTATTAAGTGTTCGGGAAGCAAATGCTGTGGGTCATTCTGTTTCATCCTCATGTACATGAGAGATTACTGCACCTACTCCAACCGGTGAAGCATCACAAGCTAAAATCAATGGAAGGTCAGGATTAAAATGAATAAGTAGGTTTGAATTATTTAGTGCCCTTTTTGCACCCTTGAACGGTGCTCTTCTTTGTCTGTCCAAACCCATTTTACCTGTTTTCGTAAGAGAGCTGACAGTGGATTTATCAATGTTGCCAAGTCTGGAATAAATTTTCCATAGTAATTTAACATAGCCAAGAATGATTTCAATTCTGTAACATTCTTTTGAAACAGGAGCTTCTAAAATAGCTTCAGTTTTTGTATATATGGGATGAATACCTTCAGCATCTATGAAATGCCCCAAATAAGAAACCTCGTTTTGGAAAAATGCACATTTCTTAGTGTTTACCTTAAAACCATATTTTTGTTGTTGTTGTTGTTATTATTATTATTATTGTTATTATTATTATTATTATTATTATTTTATTAGCATTTGTATAGCGCCAGCTATGTACCTGGCACTTTACAGAACAAAAGATAGATGCAGTCCCTGCCTACGGCTTACAATCTAATAGACATGGAGGGGGGAGACAAGGAGAGGGGACATAGGGAGAGACACAGGATAAATAACATTCAGCGGCTGCAAAGTCTCAGGTGCACGTGCTTGGCTTGGTTGCAGTTAGGCAGGAGTCTGCAGGGAGGGCAGACAGTAAATATTGAAAGAAAAGTTCTAGCAGGCATTGGGAAATGCAGCAAGGAAGAGGTGGGTTTTGAGGAGGGATTTGAAGGTGCGGATGGAGGGGACAAGGCGGATGTGGGGAGGGAGGGAGTTCCAGGTGTGAGGGGCAGCAAGGGAGAAGGGGACAAAGGCGGTTAGGGGTGCAGGGGAGACGAGGGAGAGCGAGGGAGGGGGCAGAGGAGGAGCGAAGAGTGCGTGCAGGAGTGTGTAAGGAGACTAGGGCTGAGAGGTAAGGGGGAGCCAGGTTGTGAAGGGATTTGTGGGAGTTTGTGAAGGATGCGTTGGGGGAGGGGGAGCCAGTGAAGCGAGGAGAGGAGAGGCTGCACGTGGTCGAAGCGACGGGCTGAGTGGATGACCCTAGCAGCGGAGTTTTGGATGGAGATAAGGGGGGGGACACGTGAGAGCAGGGGAGGCCAGCAAGGAGGAGGTTGCAGTAGTCAAGGCGAGAGATGACCATGGCATGAACAAGGGTTTTGACCGAGGAGACAGAGAGAAAGGGGCGAATCCGAGCAATGTTGTGGAGTGCGAAGCAACAGGACTTGGCAACAGAGTCGATGTAAGGTTTAAAGGAAAGGTGAGTATTGAAGACGAAGCCCAAGCTATGGGCTTGGGGAACGGGGCGGATGGTGACCCCATCAATAAGGATGGACGGGAGAGGAAGGGTAGGGAGGAAAGATAAGGTGTTCAGTCTTAGCCATGTTGAGCTTGAGCTGACGTTTTCCAGATTTCTTAAATGTTCCTCCATATCTTGTCCTGTAATGAGAATATCATCTAAATAACATGCCACTCCATTCAAACCTTGCAATACCTGGTCCATAATTTGGAATATAGCTGGAGCACTAGCTACTCCATAGGGCAATCTTTGATACTGGTAAAGACCCTTATGTGTATTTACCATTAGAAACCATTTTGAACTTGAGTCCAGTGGAATTTGTTGATAAACTTGTGAAAGATCTAGTTTTGTAAAATGACTTCCTCCTGCCATTTTTGTAAATAAATCCTGTGGTTTTTAGGTACTGGGTATTGATCCACCTGCAACCAAAGATTTATTGTAACTCTATAATTCCCATATATTCTAACTCCTCCATCATTTTTTGGAATACAAACAATGGGAGCTGCCCAGTCAGAAAACTCAACAGGCTTTATTACTCCTTGTTTGTTAAGTACCTCTAATTGGTTTTCTACTGGTTCCTGTAGTGGATATGGAACTGGCCTTGCTTTATGAAATTTTGGAATTGCCCTTTTTTCCACATGTAGCTGTGCTGTTATTCCTTGCACTAATCCTATTTTTGCTTCAAAAACTGATTTAACTTATCTTTTAGTGTCATTACTACCTCTGACATGGTTTAAGGCACCCCAGTTCAGCCTTAACTTATATAACCAATTTCTGCCCATCAAAGGGGGGCCATTCCCTTCAGTCACAATTAAGTCTAGAAGAAGTATTTGCCCTTCGTGTGCCACCCTTACAGACATCTTTCCCAAAACCTTTATCTGCCCTTGGTGGTAATTTTTCAAAAGTACCTCTGTTTCAGCCAAGGGCATGTCAGAAAAATATTGTTTATACATTGTTTCAGGAATACTGTATAACAAGTGTTGTACAGTGCAGCCCCTGTATCTATGACAGTTATGACACTGCAGCCCCTGTATCTATTTCCATCCGGATTACTATATCATTTATCTTTACTCTGGCATATGGAGCCTGAGTTTTGCAGTTGCTTTCTACCACATATATGGTTGTAAGCGAATATTCTGCCTTCCTCTCTTCTACATCCGGTTCATCCAGTTGATCAGTGGCATGTTCTGGCTCTTCTGCTTCTACATATTGCATCTTAAATTTTCCTCGGCCTGATTCTGATCCTTTTCCCAAGTATCCTCGAGGTAACCGGTATGCCCGAGCAGCATGTCCTTTCTTGCCACAATTGTAACACTGTAGATTTATGAAACTGCATTTTTTAGGCTGATGTGGTGTCCTCAAACAACGAAAACAATGGAAACATATGTGTGGGCATCGGTTTATAGCCAGACGCTCTTGATGCCGTTGTCTGCATTGTCATCTTCTTTGCAGTCTCCTCTTTCACCAGGTACGCTGGCATAGCTTTCTCTTGAAACTGTAAAGAATTTTTTTTAGTAGCTTCTAGCTCCACTGTTTCCTCTAAAAGCAGCTCTCTTTTTTTTGTACCATATCCAGCAGTCTCTTTCTCAGTTCACATTTCTAATTCCAAAAACAAATCGATCTCTGAAAACTTCTTTCAAATAAATTCCAAAATGACATGTTACTGTCAGGTTTTTTTAAACTAGCCAGAAACTATGAAATAGTTTCCTCTTCCCTCTGATCTCTTAAATGAAATTTATATCGCTCTACTAAGAAATTAGTAGAAGGTATATAATGACACTTCAGTATTTTTACCATCTCTGCATATTCCAGTTGTCCTGGCTCCTGTGGAAATGCCAAGTCCTTCAATAAAGCAAACGTGACCTTTCCCACCAAAGTAAGGAATACCACTCTCTTCCTTTTTTCTTCCTCAATGCCATTGGCATCGAAATATTGTTCTAGCCTTTGAACATAAGGCTCAAAATCTTCCTCTTTCTCATTAAACTGAAATACTTCAGTACTTCCATAGGCAGCCATTTT